>JAOTRN010000001.1:6299775-6309775 GCA_028566695.1 Bagroides melapterus
CATTGGTACTCTGTTTGTCAAAAAACACCAAAAAAACCCCATAAAAATATTTATAATCAATTCAAAATTATTTTTATATCCCCTTTTTTTTTTTTTTTTTTTTTTTTTTTTTTTTTTTTTTTTTTACAGTGGACGTTGTCTCAAAGCGGCTTTACAGAACATGAGCATAATACAAAAAGTTTAATATTATACTAGGAAATACAAAAACATTTACAAAAATTCAAGATTAATAGACATCTATTTATGTGTGTTTGTGTTAATCCCCATCGAGCAAGCCTTGAGGCGACTGTGGCATCTGTAGCAAGGGAAAAACTCCCTCAGATGGAGAGAAAGAAACCTTGAGAGGAACCAGACTCAAAAGTGAACCTCCTCCTCACTTGGGTGACACTGGAGGGGGTGAATTAAAAATAGAAATTTCAGACAATTGTGTATTATGAGGTTGTTGACCATAAAAACCACGTATACATGGACTGTAGTCTCGGAATGTCCGAAAGCTTCATGAAGCAGAATCTAACTGCAGGACTACATCTCTAGAAGTCCCAAGGATCCGAGCAGGGTTGGCTTCTTCGCAATGTTCTCAATGTCTCAAAAGCACCGAAATATACATGAAGTGGACCAAAACTAGAGCTGGAGCGATGTCTCTTTACGCTTGTACTGTGAATATAACCTCACACTCCTACAATATATATTAAATATTAAACTCTAGAACTTTTTTAAAATTGTGACTCCTACAAAACAATAACAAACGATAGTGGGTCTTAAACATTATAAAGCAAGAAATCCAACTAGATTGGATTTTGGAAGAGCTCACATTTTTCTGATAGTGGTGATTTTAATCAAGACTGACTAGTCTTCGCTCTATTTGGACACATCATCTGAACACTGTCACAAGTAAATATCGTCAGATTTTGTATCCGAGCACTACGTTGTTTGTCTGTGAGGAAACCACGAATAGATGCCGTAGTTATAACACCAGCTAGTCGTACTAAAATCCCACAGTCCGTCAAATTACTCACATCTAAACAGATTAATTACTGTGCATAGATGACAACACACAACGTGCAACAAGCAGAAACAGACAGGAAACTGCAAAAAGTCCAAGGAAAGTTGTCATATAGCTTTCATGCTAGCAAAGCACACATAATATATCACCTTGTAGGTTAGCATACTGGGAGAAAATAAAGAAGATTCAGGCAACTGGGCATCAGCAAGATGTGCTACATGATTATAAACATGTTTGCGTTACCATTATCTGCATTAATGCACTAGCTGAGTAGCTGTATGTTATTGTGTTGTCACGTTCTTTAATATGAAATGAAAGATGCAGCATTTCTGAGCTTGCCTGACAGGTGAACTAATGACGATAATGTCGGAGATGAACCCAATTTACCGGGGAAAGCAACAATTACTGAACTTCGATTGCATCATGATGAATTCTATCTTTATCCAAGTAAACGTACAAACCTTGGAATCATGTACCAGCTCGAGACTGTGGCATTGTTTATCTGGAAGAAAAATAAAGGAAAAACAAGGACCGGCTCCCTATTAAGAAGCGATCAGAATTTGGCCTTACTTATATTATTACTAATGTGAACCATCAAGGCAGATTGATAGGAGAAGAGAAAAGTACGCAATACGACGACTTGTGCTTTCCCAAAAGACAAAAAAAATAAAGCAGCTTCGGTGATGCTATTCTCAAGGTATCGACCCATGCTTCAAAGCCTGTGTGTAGACTGATTAATCGTTTCATCCTCTCATTCATTGACCTATTCTATTCAGGTTCATCAAAGGAGGTCGAATGAACCTCTGACCCCTAAATCACGCACATGAAAGTAAGAAGAAAGCACACAGCCCCCCCGCTATTCTAGTCAACCTCACTCCCAAACCCACTGCCGATCAACAATTCTTAAAATGTGCTCGGCAACATGCTCGGCTGATTAATTCAGCCTACTTGCGATAACAACCTGAGATCTGATAGTGGCTAATTAGCATGCAAATTCATGGGGGTTTATTGGTGAAAGGATTGCGTGCCATCACCTGCTCAATATACCTGCCAGTCAGAGTGCTCCCTGATTCCCCGCTCCCATCACATCCTCAACGAGCCTTCACGCCGATCAATTTACACCGTCAGTCAATGTTCCGGAGAGGCGTCTGGCTTTGTCGGATGCTAATCCGGGAAACCTATGCTCTTAATATCTCGGATGTATTTGCATACGGTATGTTAAGAAAATTATACCCTGCTCGGTCGAACCACTTCAGATCATGATGGGATCGAAGTGGTATGAAAAAGTGTCCCGTTTTGTATGCTTTTGTATTCGGTGGATAATCGATCGAGCCTGGAATTTAGTGAGTGCAGGGAAGGAACAAAAATGATGACAAAACACTTGTTACTTGATTGAAATGGGATTCACAGAATCACAGAGTCTTGATAGAGATGATTTGGAAAAGAAATGATCATGTGTCCGCCCTTGATCAGAACCCAGCGGCTAGATCGGTTGTGCATTGGCCCAAGACGTGACCGCTGTATACCCCTTGGAAAGGTGGAGATCTTGACTGGCAGCGAACATGGCTCATAAGAAAAACAACCTAATTCAGGGGTGGCATTCCAGGAGGGCAGACCGGTACTGACAAGCATTGTGCTTGTCTGGGCATCAAGGCATGTCTGGGCACCTGTCGGAATCTGTTAGGCCTGGATAAAGTGGAATCTGTGCATGGATGCTCACAAAATAAAGTGTTAACAGGACTCAGACGAATCTGTTTCTTAAACGGCATCAAAGGAGATCAGTTTTGTCATGGCGGTGGGGTTCTCGAGTTTTGAGCGGCATTACAATATTCTTTTATATTCGTATCAACGTGAAATGTTATTTTCCAGCTGTATCTATGAACCTATACTAGGTAATCAATTTCAAGACAGATACCAATCGAGTAGATACCAAGTTCAGTCGTTTAACTTAAACAACCAGGGTCCCAGTGGATCTGGAGTGCATCAAGCACTGCTACACATTGCATCTAAGGTAGAAAGGTGGTGAAAATTCTAAGGGTGGCCTAAAGTTGTAGAAATGTCCTGTCCGGAATTATTGGAATAGTGCAAATAAAACCTAATAAAGACAAATCTTGAGTTAAAGGTGTATTAGGTAAGATTAATCTTCAATAATATCCGGTGTCTAGCAGTTCGGCGGGTCAACATTCAAAGGATTCCCACCTACGGTCCCGAAGCTTCGGCCCCAGACTCTACACTGGTCAGCAGTGTCTAGAAAATTACTTACAAACAGTTACATGAATTATAGACCAGAAGTCAGCATTCCAAATAGGTTTTCCCTGTGAACTAATTCACATTTGTATAAACATTGTCAGTATTTATGAGCCCAAGAGCTTATTCACAGATATAATTTAGAATCAAATCTTTAAACCTTCACAAGCTATTTAAAGTTTTAACTTTGTTAAACCCCAGACCTGGCCCTGTTCTATCCACGGGTAGCTGTGATAAGAGATATAAGAAAATATGAGATACTAATTGCAGGTTGTCTCCTGAAGAATGGAGCTTCCATTAGATTACTGGGCCAAAGGAAGATAACGACCGGAGCACCTTGGCGAATTACTTTAAAGGCCAGAGGAGATCGTGAGTCTCTGCAGCTCTCCTGCCAAAGAGGTTTAAAACGCTTAATCTTCTTTAATTATACCGTTACAGAAGGAAACGTTGACTGGCAGTCATGTCGCTGATAGACCATTCATAGAGAATGGCTTTAAATATTACGCCTTCATTATCTCCTTAAATAATACGACCTCGCGCGTAACTTTTCTTAGTGATTTATTTTAAGTCTTGGCCAGGGTCAGAATAAAAGTCTGCGAAGTCTGATCTGCAGTGAACGCTATTCTGAAAGACTTTAGCATCAATCAGAAGTGCTGTGTTAGGCAGAACTGGAAGTTGGGATGTCAGAAGTCATGTCATTGCCTCATCCCTTCACTCCTTCTCAATCATTTCCCATTTTCTGTAAAAAATGTTGTGGTTGTTGTTTTTTTCCCCCCAGAGAAGCTCAACTACTTGCCAAAGCAATTAATCCACATTATTTGAATGTTAGGGTTAAACAATTTTTTTTTTTTTTTTGCCCTGATTATTGCCCAGAATGCTATTATGCAGATTTTGGAGCAGGTTTTGGGTCCTTATCCCATCCTTCGTATAAACTGCCAGTTGGACTAAGTGAGAGTATATAAAACATTTTTTGGACTTGAATCTCTATAGTCTGGTTTTTGCCCAAATTTCTGAATGGCTCCCGTCAAGAGCCATTGAAATACAGAGAAATTGTCGCTGCCCACGCTGCTAAAAACCTCGAGTAAAACTGCTAAACGTAACTTTCTAAACGACGCTTCATACCAATTGTGCACACAATTCTACACATCTTTATTCACAATGTCACACACAGTAGCCATAACCAAATATATATTTTTAGATTTTCTCGATATACAGTACATTTTCCATTTGCCTATGCAGATAATTCTATTTCTATTTTACTTTATTGTTCTATTCTCCTTTACTACTCTTTTCTTTACTACAGCTTCAGGTTCCTGTTCTTGGCTGAACCATATGGAATCTGATGCGTTTCCTTTTCCTGTTACAGCTCATCTACCTCAAGAGCAACGTTTTGTTCGGATGCTTTTCTTCTCACCGCGGCTGCAAACAGCGATTAGAGAAGTTACTACAGACATCCTGACAGCTTGAACCAAGTCGCACGATTCAGTGTAAATCTGTTGAGTGTGAAAGTCCCAGGAGGTCAGCGATTTCTGAAATCTTCAAACCAGCCCATCTGGTACCAACAACCATGCCATGAATAAACTCGCACGTTTTTTTGAGAGCACCCTTTTTCTTTATTCATTCTGATGTTTGATGTGAACAGTAACTGGAGCTCTTGACCTGTAGCGGCATGATTTTATGCACTGCGCTGCTTCCACTCGAATGGATTAGCATGAATGTCCAGGTTTCCTGGTGTTCTTAACAAAGTGCACAGTGAGTGTATGTTTATTAGCCAATAGGTTGCTGGCGAACCGTGTTTATACGCTCGACATGAACGTATTTCTAAATTCTCACACTCCCTGATGATCTCCTGCTCCGAATACAGCTCCAGTCAGGAAGCTAATCATGTGATTTTCTTTTACAGCAACCGTTCCAGTCATTTCCATATGATTTGAACTTGTGAAACAAACACCGCTGCAGTGAGAACGCTCGAATAAA
Source organism: Bagroides melapterus (assembly GCA_028566695.1). Lineage (NCBI taxonomy): Eukaryota > Metazoa > Chordata > Actinopteri > Siluriformes > Bagridae > Bagroides > Bagroides melapterus. Next base: position 6,305,003 of record JAOTRN010000001.1, read on the forward strand.
ACTATGCTGTTGTGATTCCCTGTAGAAATTTTTTTTAAAAATAATAAAAAAAAAAAAAAATAGAACCATGTCTCAAAAGCTTCGCCAGACTCCGCCGAATGCCACACACAGGCATGCGGCGTGATACGTTTATGCCGAAATGCAAGTCTGTTCTTACTGAGAAGGAGGAAAACCACAAGAGGAAAAGAGGACTGTGATTTCACAGAATTTTTAGAATTAAATTACGACAGTACAGCTGGTACTGTGGGGAACGGGGAACAGCAGACACAAGGCGCATTCTTACCCGGGCTTGTCTGCTGCCATTTGCATAGAGCTGAAAGAAAATGAATTTAAAAAAAAAAAAAAAAAAAAAAGTTTTAAGCAAATGGTTAGCTGGCATCGTATCCTGTCACCGTGCCTGCAGATCACTCTCAGGACTTTACCATTTTTTATTTTTTCATTTTTTTTCTCTTGACAAAACTGAAAAATGTGAGCAGTTACAATTTATTTAAAACATTTTTAGAAGGATATAAATGAATCAAAGATGAAACTAAGCATAAAAACTAAATGATTGAATATTTGAAAATGATATTTAAAAAAAGTATTCAACAAAGTAAAAGAGTGTAGTGAGACCAGCGACGCTGTATGGGTTAGAGACTGGAGCAGTGAGGAAGAGACATGAGGCAGAGATGAGGATGTTGAGGTTCTCTTCAGGAGTGACGAGGATGGATCCTGGAGATGGAGCTGCAGGTAAGAGGTCGAGAGGAAGGACAAAGAGCAGATATATGGATGTTGTAAAAGAGGACATGAAGTTCCCAGGTGCGAGAGTTGAGGATGCAGAGGATAGCGTTCGGTGGAAACTGATGATTCACTGTGGAGATATTGGACTTATTTAACTGTCTGTTTCTTTTAGTTTCCACTAGACTGCAGCTCGCAGCATCTGACTGGTTTAAGACATCATAAGAAGTCAGAATTTCCCTAGAAGTTCCTGAATACGCAACACATGAAATGAAATGTTTAGCAAAATGTTTATATTATTCATCAGTCTTGGTGGGATTAAAAATTTTTTATCAAATGAACTGATCAAATATCTCACTACAGTAAACAAGCGAAGGAATGAACACACGATCGAATGAATGAATGAATGAATGAATAAAATAAAAATCGCAGGTGTTCTTTCCTTGTTGATTTGTTCATTCTTTCAATACTCGAGACTTTAAATCAAAACTCTTCAACGACTTCACTTCTTGACTTAAGCCACAGAATCTGATTACTACCCCAAGCGAATACCATGCAAATGAACTTCTCTCTTAGACTTCTACACCTATTGAGTTCTCAAATGGCCAAATAAATGAAACACTATCCACACACACACAAACACACACACACACACACACACACACACGCCGGTTTACTGGACAGTCTCCCACCGGCTGTCGGCACAATTTGCATTTGGAAAATATTCTCAATTGGAGTTCATTGGAAAATTGAAGAGGGAGTCTGATGACCTTTCCATGACCTTGGCTAAATTAGTTCAGCAGACATTCAGAGGCTTACGGGAAATGCTGTCCGATTTTTTTCTTTTTTTTTTTAATGATTTCTTTTTCCAAATCCGAACGTTCACGTTCGCAGGTTCGACCGACCCTGTGGGTCAAGCTGTGTGAAGAATAAAAAAAAAAGCCAGAGAGAGAGAGAGAGGGGGGGGGGATCTGCAGTTTCAGAGAGATTGATATTCAAAATGACACGGCATCTATGGGCTAATCGATAATATACAGCAAAGCAATGTCATTACACCTCTCGGCTTGGACGGGTGACAAATCTTCAGTCAAAACAAGTTCATAGAAGGCTGCAGCTTGGTGTTCGTTACTAAATCAGGACGGCCACGAAAACGGAGAAGGACGCACGCTGAGACATGTCATGAGTACTGATCATCACTGTGTTCCAGACCAAAACACTCAATAACACTTTATTTTGCAGCGTGAAGTAAATACCTTGTAATAAACTAGCCCATGTGGACCTGGTAGACATGATAGGAATGATAGTTACAGGTATGAGCTTTTTCTTTGGTTATATTGAAATATTTATAAATGTAATTTGTTGGATTGTTGTTGTTTTTTTGAGCACTTGTCTGCTATGCTACGTTCACCCAGAGAAAGTGTCCTTGCTAGCACACCTCAATTGTGTTTAAAGGCTGTTTAAAAACCTCAACCATAAGGAGAGATGTTTCTAATATTTTATTAATTCCATCTATTAAAATCCAGTTCTGAAGTAATGGAGAGTTTGGTCCAAATAGCTATATGATGATAATAATCCTGATGATGCTATTTAGCGATCAGTGAAATGATAACCATGATGTCCCTGACAGCACAACTGCAGGAATGTGGAACTGGTCGAGCAGAGACTAAAGGACTACAGCGCTGCTGCATCACTCTCACAGGCAACGCTATCAGCAAGTAGTGGAACAGAAATGCTAACTAAGGTGAAAATACATGAAGCCAATGTAAGAAGGTTAAACTAAAAGCTTAAGCCCGCTAAAGACCTCATGTGAAGTATAAAGTACTCATGATGTAATGTTTTAATCTTCCCTCAAGCTCACCTCACAGCTAGACCCAGCCACACTCAAGCTAACCAGGACAGCAAGAAACCTCAGGGTGACTTATGACTGCTTGACCTTGAAAGGTCTACGGATCTTTCTGTACAACCTCAAACACCATTCCAGCTTCTTACTACATCAACGCACTACTCTCGGACCTCACGTCCCGCACCATCAAACATCTTCAGATGATTCCGAATGCAGCAGCATACCAACAACCGACTGACTGTCCTTCTGTCTGAATCTCACACTGTCTCCAATAAAAATAAATAAATAAATAAATGAATGAATAAATAATGAAATAAATCACACTTACACTAGGACCTCTTAAAGCTTGACTACTATAAAATGAATAAAATATAATATCCGTTTAAATTTAAGGTGGACTTTAAATTTAAGGGGGTAAACGTAACTGAAATATTCATTTATATTTTTAAGGTGGACTTTAAATTTAAAGTGGTAAATGTGACCCTAATATGCCTTTACATTTAAGGTGGAAGGACAATGTAAATGTAATAATCATTTAAATTGAAGGTGGACTTTAAATTTAAGATTGTAAATGTAACTTGAATATTCTTTTATATTTTTAAGGTGTTATTTCAATTTAATGTGGATTTTAAAGGTAACTGTAATATGAATTTAAGTTTAAGGTGGATTTTTTTTCTTCTTAATCCATACTGCTACGAAACAGTAGAAACTGAAAAAAAAAAAACATTTACTTTGGAAGAAGAAGGACAAAAGCCCTTCATGCAGAAAATAAGGTGCGTATTCACTGTGCTAGGCTTCATGCACCTTCCCTCGGGTCGTGCACTATGAAACATAATTCCTACTGTACCGGCCATGAAAACCACAGTTTAACATAGGGTGGACATGAGCTATGTTTAGCAGTTCATACACACCTGCACAGTATGAAGAGGACAACCTTTTAGTCTAGCATGGATAAAAAAAATCTCGCCTGTGACAGAAAAGCAAGCTCTTTTTTGGTTTCGTTCCTGATCGACAGCCTCGTGGCACTTCCAAGGCATCATTTACAAAGAAATAAGTCTGACGTCCATCGATTCTTCGTCTTTATCTAAACTATTAGCGTAGGGCCTCCGGTCCCACCTGGAGGAAAGGGCTGAAATTTCTGGCCCACTGATAAAAACGTTAACTAGGTGAGTGTCAGGGAGATGGATTGTATACTGTCGGTGAAGGGAGGAACATGAGGAGACAATGATATTTCTCATTACATTGCCCTCTCCCCCTTCATGTTCTCTAATAACGCTGCCACAAAGGGAAGAAGAGACCGGAGATAAATCACGCTGTGCAAAAAAAAAAAAAAAACAACCGGGTGGATCCGTGGAATGCGCTCGGTATCTCCGTCGCTCGCGGCCCAAGTCATTGATAAAGATCTAATGAACACGGCTATCAATTGGCATCAGGGTTGAGCAAGAAAGCAAGAAGATCTTGATTTCACTGTCGCAGGAGCTGGACATATAAATGGAGACTTCTGGGTAACTGAGGCGAGCTTGAAGAGGATTTATTGATTGAGTAGACAGATAGAGAAACGAGAGGACATCATCCGAGAACAAAATATGCGGAATTAATTCAACAAGCCCGCGGAGACTCGTTCCGGACACCCTGACCTGGTGTAGGAAATGAGAGATATAATCAAAGCCAATCGTTCCAAGCTGATGCAGGCAGAAAGAAAAAAAAAAAAAAAAAAAAAAGCTCTTGGCATTTTTGAATGTCTGCTGTGTCCATCATGATTTCCTTCAGTGAGCCTGAGGTTGGTGCCAACACCAATTAACAAGTCGAAACTGGTGAGCTTGTAATAACACTGGATCCTGCTTTAGGAATGGTTATGGCTTCGGCTGTAATCAGTTCATCTCATCTCGGGTACGGCCAACGCAGTTTAGGAAGGAACGTGAGAACAAAAGGATATGATTAGAACAAAAATCTAAACTATACAACTGGGATAAACTTCTGTAAACTGGGAACTAAAAGCATCTGAGACTTTTTCTTTGTTGCACAGCAAAGAGGTAACGATAAGATATCTAAAAGGGTCACGCTGGGAGAACGGAAGGAAAGAAGGAAGGAAAGAAGGATGGATGGAAAGATGGATGGATGGATGTATTCCCACCTCATGGACAGTGTTCCCAGAATAGGCTCCAGGTCCACAGCGTCTCTTTATAATGTTCAGTGTTAGTCAGGGCTGTGGG
>JAOTRN010000001.1:6399209-6409944 GCA_028566695.1 Bagroides melapterus
CCACCCCCACACAGTATTCAGTACATAATGCCTAATGCATCTACATTACTGTATTGGAGATTTATGAGGTATTAATATAGTTCATAAAAATGCTTACAAAGCAGTTCTACCAAATTACAAAGCAGCCATAAATCTTTAGGTAAGCTTCATAGACAGCGTTACCAATTTATTAGGGAGCGCAGAATCAGGAACGCGAGGCTTACGTGAGGAAAATATCCTTAACTAAAGTCAATAACGACTAAGCAGAAAACACAAGAAAGATAAACAAGCTTAGGTTTGTTTACTACTTAACGATGGGCTTCTTATTGATCAGATCGTTCGAGCCAATTTCACAGGAAATCGGGCAGAACCTACATTTTAGAATATAAATCATAAAAAACAGACCTTAATAAAAAAAAAAAAAGAGGAAAAAAAAGTGAAAATGGGGAAAAAGAAAAGATTGTTTCATTGACCATCTGTTTGAAGAGAAAGGCAAAAAGGATGCTGATATTTTTAAGCGCAACATTTCTGTTTCAGAATAGCTCAACTTTGTGACAAAAAAACTTTTCAAGGGCTTGTATCTAGACTTCATGCGTCCTTGATTCATGGACCATAACAATAGTGATAATTTGCAGTGAAAAAAAAAAACAAATCTGGCAACGCAACCTCAAAGAAATCCGTGCGAACGTCTGAACAGACAAACGATCTGCATGTCAATCACAGAACCGAGACAAATGACAGCGTCGAGAGAACCCGTGTCCACGATAGCGATAAGAACGAGGGGTATCTGATCTCATCAGTTTCTCCTCTTCTTGGAGACAGTTTGTTTGAACACGTACGCTGGAATTGGACGTCTGCACCGATACCACTCGGGTAATCAGACACAAGTAATGAGCACAGAGCTACAGGTCTTAGATGGTACATGAGATTAAACGGTGAAATGTGTTCCGGTCAATCGTCTGATAACGATGTCTTCTAGACGAGGATGTGATTGTGGGTTGAATCTGTAAACGCCTCTGATGTGTGATTTACACCACAACAAAGAATTGTTGTCACAGGGATAGAATTATTATTCCCACTAGGCCAGGGTTGAGACCAGAGTTGAGCTCTACATGACAAGTGAGGATTTAATACCTACTTTTGCACTTGGTACAATAACATTAGGTTTGTAAAAACACTTAAAACTAATAAAAATGTTTACATAGTAGCAGTTAAAATAAATAAATAAATAAGTTCTGTCAACTTTACCGTGTGGAAGAGATTTCAAATGAACATGTCCATTTAAGAGTTTGGTGTCCTTCTTTTATGTCCTCGCTCGTTCTTTTCTGTTTCGCTTCTTGTGAGCGTTGCTGCTGTAGACTTAGCCCCGCCCCCAAAATGCTCCGATTGGTTGAGACGTGTCATGATGCCTATCCCAAAGAGAGATGAGGTTGTGCCTCCATGGATCAGACTTTTTTTTTCAGACTGAGATCTGGAAAATATGGAGGTCAAGTTCCTCAAAACATGTCTGACCAGTCAGACCACACTACCCTGCTGAAAGATGTCAATGCCTATAAGGAATGTCATGACCACAAAAGAACCCGCAAATGAATGTCAGGACCCTAGGTGTTCCGGCGTAACACTACCCGGAGCATCACACTACGTTCGCTGGCTAGCCTTCTTCATATAGTGCATCCTATTGCCACAGAGAAGTGACACCCCGTCACTCGGCCGTCCACATGAAAAGAAACAAAAGCTGTTTATACGTCTATCGATCTACTCTAAATGCTTTTAACAGCCACGGAAGGTAAGACCACAAAGAAAAAATACGCAGGTGTTGTCTCATGCATTTTTATCAGGTCCGATTATTCGTCTTGCAGATGGCACAGACGCCGTCAGAGTGGACAGGCATAGCAGAGGTCGCAATCAACTGCTGAGCTGACAAAGCTATGACAGGAACAATAATGAGGCTGTAATTACTGAGCAAGCTGTTTCGGCGAGCACATCCGGGACTCGGTGCCTCAGTGCATGCTACATTGACAGTGACTGCCAAAAAATGAGAGTGGACGCAAATAGTCAGCATCGTGCCAGTTTACTGATTAGGACTTGTCTCGGAACGACGGCGGCGGAATGGTGGATTCTTCTGGCGGGTTTAGGACGCCAGAGTGACAGCAGGGTGATGAAGGTAAACAGGAAATGTGGAAGCATGGTGTCGGTTACACCTGATGAAATCTGACGGCAAATCTGTGGAATTTTCGGCCCTGCTCCGTCGAATTTTGAAACCACGTCTAAGGTGTGCAGATGCTCCAGATTTCATTTCTGGTTGATTACCTTCGGTGCCACAGGTCGATTAGTGAAATCTATCCGGAGTTAAGAACTTGGCTTGGAAAACTGTGCTGGGGTCACCGCTCCAGGACAAACGTGCGTTAATGTCAGAGATATAAATAAATAAATAACCGCTACGGTAGTCCTGGTTGCTGACCGGCTTCAAGCTCCAGGCTCAAGGCAGCACTTTGAATCAGAGTTGGAATAAAAGAGCAGTCTATAAGTGAAGAAAGACTGACTACAGAGCTGTCCTGGGCTGACACTATCAAACACAGTCAATAACCTCAGGCCTCCGTTCTTAGCAGGGGAGTAAGAAAGAGGTGACGTTTGACAGAGAATCTCGACGGACTCTTCCCTCAGTGTCTGGCTGATAGAGGCTGCTGTGGGTCTTTGACAGAAAGTGCAATCAGTTTTACCCAGATACATCACAAGCCTCGAGCGGTAACCCACCACGGAATTTATAAATGACACAAGGAAAAGCACTCAAGCAACACAATTTCATTAAATTTGTGTCTTGTGGTATGTCCTTTGACCAGCACCAGTGTAAGGAAAGGAACCATTCCAAGTTGTACAGGATTTTATTATTTTATTTATTATTAGTTTTTTTTTTAATATCAATGTAAAGCATCTGGGAAAACCTGGCTGAAAATATGCAATAAGAAAAATAAAAAAAAACATGTTAAGAGCTAGCTTAACTAACTAAAATAATAATATCAATAATAAAAAAAATAAATAAAAAAGTTCAAGGCTATAATGCTCTAAAAATGAGATCAGAATCCTTCAAAAAAATTTGACTATACCGCACAGGGAATTCTAAATATTTTAGGTTCCTGGAACAATTGCAAAATTGTAAAATATTTAAATGTAATTTTAGTTTCGATTTAAGAACAAGCTTAGCATTTAATTTTCATTATAATGTGCTAAAAAAACAAACAAAAAAAAGACATACAGCCCCCTATATTCCTGTGCGTATTGCAAAAACAGTGCAGAAGATCTCAGCATTTGCGCGTGTGAAATATTTCTACTGGATGAATTTAAATTTCATTTTAATTGCTGTGGTAAAGAGAAGGAGCAGATTAGCAGATATAAATCTATTATTTAATCAGAAAAAGGAGTGTGGTTAGGTTTGGGGATTTTATATGCAATCAAATCTCTCTTTTTATTTATTTATTTATTTATTTCCAGAGTCACGTTTGTGTTCTATCCTAAATAAAAAAAAATCCTCCTATTCATTTAAATACATTTTAAATAGCTTCTGTTTATATATATATATATATATACGCTAATGTCCCTTAATGCCACATGGGTAATGACACATCAATGTTTACATTTTACAGCTGATTTATTTATTTAGTTATGGGCTAAAAAGTGCACAGAAATAGAAAAAATTAAAATAACAAAATGGAACGTTTGTGCAGGAGCCAAAAGCGTGTTTTCAGCATGTGGTGACGTTAACACAATTTTGGTCTGAGAATAGAACAGTGGCAGCACATTTTAAATGTCATCCCCTCTGTTGTACGGGCCGTGTTCATATCTGACCGCTGGAATAGCAAGACGTGTGTTTCTTTCTTTCTTTCTTCCTTCCTTCGATGGCTCGTATCTGAACGAATTAGCATCTCTGACTGCATTAGACTTGCATGAAAATGAAAAGAGACTTGTGTATAAATAACAAAAGTCTTTTGAAGGGTGAAGCCATTAGACAAACAAGCTAAACAAGCAGATCGCTTACTCTGATTAATGTTAGACTTCGTTAATCACAATTGTGATAATTGTTTTCTTCTTTTTAATCAATGTTTCTAACGTGGGCTACCTTCCGGCTGGAAAACGATCCAGAGAGGGGGGGCGGGGCTTCACGACAGGGAAAGTTTACTACAAGAGTAAGGCAGAGTTTATAGAGGAGTGTGTGTGTGTGTGTTTGGGAGATTTGACCTTGCACCCTTGTTTGTGGTCGTCCTGAGTGTTGACAGGCTGATAAAAGAGGAGCAATCAGAGCCTCTCTCCCCCCCACAGTGACTCCTCACAGCAGGTCCACATTACTTGGGGCATCTCCTCGTTAACCGCTCTAATAACCTCCTTTAAAGACAAGCTACCCCTCTCAGTCAGCGTCTCCATCTCTCTCTCTCTCCCTCTCTGCCCTCTTTTCACCGCACTCTACTCCATCACCATCGTCTACGTGTTCCTTCAGCGCCCACATCTCTCTTTCCCGTTCCTCGACCTCCTACAGCCTCCTACGACGAGGTCAAGGCCGAGTCCGTCTCGCCCACTTTACTGTAATAAAAACGACCGAGGTGCAAAAGGGAGAGCGACGTTTTAACCCTAGACCTGGTGCTTGAAAAGAGTTCAATCCTAAAATACATCATACACAGGAAACATACGTTAACAGTGGAGCCTAAGGGGTACATTTTACCATTAGAGAGAATTTTTTTTTTTTGGTTTTGTTTTTTTTTATCTGTTCTGATTTTCTTGTTCAATTAAATATCTCAAAAAAGAAAAAAAATAAATAAAAGAACCTGTGTGTTAAGTCGTGGAAACAAAAGATCACTTCAACATGTAGAATCAAGTTGATTTATGAAGATTTCTTTCTTCTGATCGTTTCCTATCATTTATTCCTGTTCTTCTTGACAGTCTTGACGTCTTTCTTAGTGAAATGTATTCGTATAAAGGTTACAAATTTAGTGTGATTTAAAGTATAAACCTTCTATAAAAACTAACAGATTAATTCTATTTTTAATGAAAAAAAAATCCATTAATTTTTTTATCCACAAGTGATTTTCCACAGGAAATTTTAAGCAATTAATTAAAATACCTTTAAAAAAAAGATTTGGATAGCATTTAGCAAGTAGAATTTGATCAAGAAAGGATTAAACCGTCTTCAGTAATCACCTCCTTTTCACCCCAAATGAATAAATCAGTTATATATCGAACCTATCGGGAATTTTAATGCCTTTAAATTGCTATTTTCCAACTTTTTATCTCACAAGAATTCGAGTTCATATCACGTCCTAACCTGTATTTAAATACGTAACGTCTATAACGAGAATAAAAATAAAAACAAAGACTACACTGGATTCGTAGCCTACAGTTTGTCGAGCAAACTTCTTCTCCTTAACTAAAAGTAACTTCAGCTAGTTAAGAACATGATGCACTCCTGATGTAAAGTCACTAAGTAGACGATAAACTGTGTGGGAATTTTATTCCCGATTTTTTTATTTTTTTTTTCGGGGGCTCCTCTGTACTCTAGCAGCTCTGAGCGAAGCGTTTGGAGATGTGCACTCGGTGCTCGGTGGCTCATACTCTGTGGAGGAGGAGAACATGTGGTGTGAAGGCGTAGTGATAGCAGCCGAGCGCCAGAGACGCGCACCAAAATACGACTTCACCCATCAGGGTTAGACGCACTCGCTGAAAAGACGCTCGTATTACCGCACAAACCGACATAATACGCTCCGGGTTTTCATCCGGCCATATGCGGCGAAGACGACTTCTTTGTTTGGTAAATTAATTACTGGTTTTTGACTGAAAATAGATGAAACTTAATTTCCTAAATAAACGTCTGTTTGTTTTCTAATGATTTCACCGTGTTTTATACGGCTGGTTATGTTATATTCGTGCTCCTTAAAAGAATGGAAGGAGAAAGACGACAGATGAGAAAGTGGCGGCTTTCGTTTGTCGGCTTTCACTGCAAAATGATAGCTAAATCGAAAGCGCCTACGACGGTTAGCTAGCATGATAACGTTGATAGTGCAGACTAGCTGAGTAGCTTAATAGGTGGTGGCTCAAGTGCTTAAGGCTTAACAGAAGGATCAGGGTTCGCTATCAAACCTGCCCTGACCTCTGACCTCAACGTCCAAAGTTAGGGTATGCGAAGAAAAGAATTCCGCTGTAACGTATACTGTATGTGACGTGACAAAAATAAAAGAAACACAGACGGAACGCAGCGCTAGATTGTCTCTGTCTCCTTATTCCGATATCAGGATTCTGTGATTCTAGACTAATCTAGTGAGGCGAATTTCCTGATAAATGTAGTGATAAATATTCGGTGCAAACAAGACTTTAATTCGATAAAAAAGTGAGCCACAGCTTCATGTAGAATAAGAGCTTCACGTGTTGATAAGAGTGTGCTTGCTAAATCTAAGAGCATCTCCATACATACAGCAGCTTCCTCCAGAATTTAATCTCGTGACGTAACGACGCTCTAATTCTGGATCCGCTGGTCTTGATCGAATCCTTAAAACACACGTCACAGTGTAGCCTTCAACATGTTTCTGGTCACTTAACACTTAACTGTAGCTACATTCCCTTAGCTCTGAACACAACCAGGAGGCATCGTAACACTAACTGGAAAAAAAAAGAAAAGAAAAAAAAAAGAGAGAGAGAGAGAGAAATAGCGAGAGAAATGATGTGTTCATCAAAGTTCAACTCCGAGGTTCAGGTCACAACCTTTAATCTGCTGAAAGTTATGTCTTTAAACACGGCAGCCGTAAAATCTTTTCAACGCCGTTGTCCGATTGTTTGAGCAGTTAATAGCCCCGAAATGGGGCAGACCTGCTGTATCGGACCTGTTTATAGACGATTGGGGCTGTGCTTATTAAAAAAAAATCCTAATTACCAGCTGTATTGTATTTCAAGATTACATTTTCATTGATGTAGATCTGGCCTGAGGACGCCAGCGCTAATGAATAGACCGAATCAATCAGCGCATTTCACATGACAACAAAAGGGTATATAATTTGGGACTCCCTTATCTACAGCTCCTGTGGTCACGACCAGAACAAATACATTTATTTAAGGTGGCAGATTTATACAAAAAAAAAAAAAAATGAATTATGAATTCGATGAATGCAGAGAATTCTTCATAGAACGGCAGAGTTATTGAAGAGTCCGCGGATCTGCGAACAGAAAGCCGTAGCCTAGCGTTCAGTGTGGTGGAACAAGCGCTGGTGAAACAACTGTTTGTTTCTGGTTCATTGTTGAAGAGTTTGAATTAAATTAGGTGGAGTCAGAGTCGTGGCTTTGACGATAATAATAATAATAAGAAGAATGCTAATGCTAATCGAAGGGAGCGTCGTAGATTATAGCATGTGAAGAAGAGTTATAATGAATACGGGCAAAAAGGGAAAAAAATGTAAACAAGATTGAATAAAGTACTGTAACGTGAACTAGTTATATTGTAGAATCTCAGGAGGAAACAGCGGTGTGTCGTGGGTTTGATTCTCGGCTCAAGGTGCGAGTTCGGTGTTTGATTCGAATCGTCTTAAACGTGTGTACTCAATTCAGTCAAGCCTTTTTTTTTTTTTTTTTTTGTTCATTTATTTATTTTCCCCAATGTAAAAATGTGTAATAAACGACAAGCTTGTACTCCAGCGCGATCTTCTACTCATCCACACGCAGCTGTGAAGTTCTAATAGAATTTATATTACAAAACATAACGAAGCGGTGAATAACACGTCATATTTGTTTATAAATAAGACCCTGATTAAATACTAGTTCATTAATGAAATAAATTAGTTCAATAATTTAAAGAGTAAAGACAACATGGTCACGAAGTCTAATGGTAATAATCATTTGTTCAGTAATTCAATTTTAAAAAGAAATTTAGCCATGATGCTGAAGGTTCGCAAGTTGCGTTTCAGAAAATAATTAATGAGCTGGTGAAGTAAGTTTTCATAAAGAAAGATTTTTTTGATTTGTTAAGAAATGAGATCTGAATTTATTTCTACACACTGTTCATTTCTATGGAATATATCGATTTTATTTTTTTTTTAATTAAAAGGCTGAGGTGTTGTAGCAAGTTTCATCCTGTGCAGGAAAACAAAAAAAAACGTAAGCCCTCACGTGCCAAGCATCGATGAGCTCAATTAGACAGCTGTACACTATCTTACTTAAGCATACTTGAAGCCTGGAAAGACCAGCCTTAATGCTTGATTAAAAAAATCTTATTCTCAAAATGTTTTAATGCAACACAAGCATCTGAATTAAAAAAAATAATAATAATAAAAAAATTTAGTCAAAGAAAAACACCAGCCATATTGCATGGGCATATTCCAACATGAGGGAGGCAATTTATTTTTTTTTCTTGGCATAACACGTTTTGCCCACGCAGCAAATATGGCATTTACGGATATAAAATAAGAGAGCGAGAGATAGCAAGATGCTTTAAGAATATCCACTGGCTCTTTATGCATTCAAGAAAATGTTAGAAAAAACAAAAAAGTAAAAGAAAGCTGTGACAATTACTTGAAGAAATGCATCAATAACAGGTTTGGACTCTATAATCATGAAGTCTGATGAATGGAGCCAGTGTGAGAGAGTAAAAAATAAATGAAGAAAGAAAGAAAGAAAGAAAGGCTTATTATTAGTAGTATTAAATAGCAAAAAAAAAAATCTTAAATAAAAAGTGAATAAGTAAATAAATGAATGCTCATTCCTGTTAGGATTAATTAATTAATTAAATAAATAAAATCTTAGTACTTTTAGGATTAAATAAATAGATAAATAAATACTCATTACCATTTGGATTAAGAAAATAAATAAATAAATAATAAATACATGAATAAAAATAAATAAAATAAATAAATAAATAAATAAAAGCCCATTACTATTAGGATTAAATAAATAAATAAATAAAAACTCATTACTATTAAGATTAAATAAATAAAGGCCCATTACTATGAAGTTTAAATAAATAAATAAATAAAAACTCATTACTATTAAGGTTAAATAAATAAATAAATAAATTTGAATCCTTACTTCTACTAATTATATGATGCTAACCATAAAAAAACTTCAGTGAGAGTCGGAAAGAATGAATCAGTTAGCAACGAGCTAGTTTTGTCCGTGTCATGGTGTAGAACGTTCTAGAATTTAATTCACAGTGCTAAGCTAAGACAGACAGTAAAGTTTAAATCTTAGATTTAAAAAAATTCCGTTTAATAATAAACTAAATGGATATTATACCACTGTATCTAATACAGTATATAACTGAAATACATACATGCCATGACCAGGAAGCTCGGACTCACAGACTGAACTGGTGTACATCTTTATTCTGCTAGATTTTTTTATTTTATTTATTTTTTTTTAAACATAGCCATCTTTATTTTTTATCTAAATCAGTATTTATGTTGATGCCAGTGCCGAGATTAATTTCCTATATATCTGACGCTCTACAAAGCGGCGCCGTTCTCTCTCACCTCGGAATTGCATATTAACCAGGACGTATAATGAATAATAAACTTTAATGATGCAAATTAACTATAATGACTAAAATGTTCTCTACTCCATCACTGTCACACGCCTCCTACAGCGAGGCATAACATCCCTCGTATCCTCTAACGACAGAGCGAAGAAAGGCCCGCAGCACGGCTTGTTTTTTAAACTTTCAGCCTGCAAAGTGGATAATGGCCCCTGTGCAGAGCGGCAGTATGTTCACGAAAGAGCCAGAAATCCGCACCAAGAACAGAACACTTGTCAGGACAGATGGCACTTCTGTCATCCCACATTTATTTATTTCATTTTTTTTTGGATCCGATCTCAAGCGTTACGACCCGCTTCATAAGGACTCTCTTGTCCCACTGACGGTTGCGTTACGCCACCAAAAAGCAAGCAGGAAGAAAAAAAGAAAAAAAAAAAAAAGTCTCAAAAAGTTTCAGCTCTACTGAGTACTGTGTTTTTAACATCGTTCTTAAAAGAGGAGTCAAAGATTTCCAAAATCACAAATAACTTCACTTAGTTAAAGTGAGAATTTATACCGTGTAAGATAAAAAATAATCCAAATTGAGTCCGCCCACATTTACAGGGTACCGGCAATGTAATGACCTTCGGATTCACCACATCTCAGACCAAATGAAGCCCAAGAGAAGATTTTGGAGACGCTGCTCTCGTCCTAATGGTCGTGAATTCTTACACATTATCATTTGTAAGTTTAATATATAATCTTGCCATCTTTTAACCTTATAAAACGCTAATTATCAAACATTTGACCTGCGCAGATGGAAAAAGGCACTCGAGAATACGCGGTGTGTGAAATCACACACTCTGACGCCCGTATCGAGTCGTAACGCTGAGGAACTCAGGAACAGAGGAACATTTCTGAGATCTTAATGTTTCTGGAATATTTAACTATAATTCACACTGAGGTTACACACACACAGAGACAAACACACACACACAGATAAAGACACACACACAGATATACACACACACGTACACAAAGACACACACACACACACACAAAGACACACAGACCGACACACACACACACAGATACCTCCACCCAGCTCACCCCTGGTATTAACTGGCTGGATTTCCCTCAAACCTACTTATTTTGTTCTGCACCGAGTCTGGCTGATAGTGGTGATGGTGCTGGTGGTGGTGGCTGTTAATATAGTATTACAATCACAGAAAATTCTGTCCCACATAAATAAATTAATTATATCACACTGTCAGATCTCAC
>JAOTRN010000001.1:6624149-6634559 GCA_028566695.1 Bagroides melapterus
AGAGAGAGAGAGAGAGAGAGAGAGCACGAAAAGAAAACGGAGAGAGAAGTTGAGAAGAGCGTGGTAATTTTGGCTCTTGCGCAGAGGCCTCTGGGAAAATCATTGCAGCCTACGGAAGCCCTGCAGGCCCATAAATCACCCGAAAAGCTCAGGCTGCCAGGGACCCAGAGGTGACCCCTTCCCTCCCTCTCTTCCTTCCTTCCTTTCCTTCTCTTTCCTTTCCTTTCTTCACCGTTCTCCATTTCTCCATCTCTGCTCCGTTCCCAACAGAACCGAGGGCAGGAGGCCATCGTACACAATACAAGAGCATCTACAACTCGATGCTTTTTTTTTGTCTTTTTTCTTTTTCCCCTTTCCTTTTGTCGGTAGAAAACAAACTCCTGTAGAAGGTTAATGGCTTTGCTTTTGTCTAGCTTTGGCAGACATCTCCATCTCCTCATCCTACACACACTACAAATGGAGCACTGCAGAGTTTTTTTTTTTTTTTAATACACTAACCCGTGTTGATCAGTCCATTACTTCCAGACACAAAAAATGCATGTTCCGGAGCTGGACATGGCTATTATAGAGCTGGAAAGCCGGAGCGACAACAATGATCGATCACGAGAGCAGAATAAATGTGTTTGTTTGCATAAAACCCTTTCAGTAGGACTGCTTTCTCTATTTAGTATTCATGATCTTCATCATTACCCTCCTACTCCCTATATAACCATGTCACCAGTGAAATAATGGTTTTTCCACCCAGCTTGCACTTCTCTTTCCAAGTACGAGTCATTTGGGATTCTCTCAAATGTAGATAACTTTCAGGAAGACGGGCGTGCGACCTAAATATGATGCTGCTTCTTATTTGATCACTATCGCACTGCTATACCTGAATCAGTCTTGTATGTTAATATATAAATATTACTTTTTTCTTCCCTTTCTTTATTCTCATTTTATTGAAATTCTATTCTTCGCATATTTTGCTTTAATTCATCCTTATTATTTTTCTTTATCGACTACACGTCTTACCGTACGTGGTCATGCCTGTGACGAATTAACAATTCGAAACGAATCTGAAGTGTTTAAAAAAAAAAAAAAATCAAAAGTAAGTATCAAAAAAAAATTGCGTACGTGAAGACAGCGCAACTCGTTTTAAAGAGAAAAGCCAGACTAGGCTCTAGCCAGATAGACGACGTTGAGTGTACTACATAGCAAACAGACAAAATGTTAGCAAAAGATTTAAAGCTGGCTGTCGTGGATTCGAGCCATCGTGAGATTAGCTGTCGAAATGACCGAGCCGCCCATCGCTATCACGTTCATACACGCACAGAGGGACAAGCCCTCAGGAGCACGGATAGGCCTGTGGTACCCCTCGGCAGCGTGATTAGGGAGTCAGCTGGGTAAATCAGAGAGGCAGAGGGAGCGAGATGAATGTTTCTAGGCGACGCCTCGAGTGTATTAGTCAAAGCGACCCAGAGAGCGCTTCGCCAGTTAGACAGAGAGACCGGAGAGAGTTCTGCTTCTCAGAAAAAGACGGTAATAATTGTTTCTCCGCTACTACGGAGTGACATGTCTGTTCTCGTTCCTCTATTTCATGTACGTTTTTTTTTTTTTTTTTTTTTTTCTTTTCACCTTTCTGTTCTCCTTTATCATTTCTACCATGTCTATCTATCTATCTCAGTCTCCAGCTGAGAGTTGTATCATAAACTACGAGGGGAAAGAAAAAAAATTCTCCTGTCAATACTGATTGTGCGGCCTGAACTCTAATCGATGCACCACCTACAGTGCGACTGCATGTTATTTACTTTTCTAATACATTAGTTTCTGCCATATGGGCTCCTGTTGTTCTGCTTCTGTCTGTATTGGAGGAAAATAAAAAAAGAGTGGAGTAGTTTAATGACTGGATGCTTGCTGATTCCCAGGCAATACCAATAATAATTACTGAAAGAAAAGTTATTTCATTTGTAATAATCGGCTCGTAAACTGAAAACGCCTGAAGGATATGTCTCGCTCGCTTGTCTCTCTGTCTATCTGTTTATCAGGGTTTTTTTTTTTTAAATATACGCGATTTATGCCGCATTTCTAACAGACTTCTTTATGTTTCGTCTATTTATCTTGCACCAATTACAGTCCTACTCCGTTTGACATTAAGCAAGGAAAAAAAAAAAAATCAAACCATGCCACAATCTTTGAAGTCTCCAGAAGCTAATGGTTGCACTGCGCCTCTTTTTCAGTCCACATTCTTCAGGGACACATCCGCCCATAACGCAGCACCTCCTTTTCTAGGTTGATGGCAGAGTTTTAATTGGGGCTCTGAGGCGCACACTGTGGAGTCCCAAGCCTAATTTTAACAGGACTAGAAACACTAGATAGGGCTCGCGGGTCCAAGGCGAGCACAGGTCGAGCCGTCGGAGGATCGCACCGTGTGCGTGGGTGTGTGTACGTGTGTAAGTGGATATCCACTATTTCAATATTTTGCCAATGTAGCTACAGATAATAAAGTTTAAGATGGTAATGTTGTCTATGAGAGAGAAAGAGAGAGAGGAAGGGAGAGATGTCGTGCCCTTATGTGTCTTTAGATTAGTTTAGATTGCTTCATTTGATTCAAGTACTTGATTTGAGTGCACCCTTATGTGTCTTTAGATTAGTTTAGATTACTTCATTTGATTTGACTAGCCTGTGTAATTTAACTAATGCCTGAAGTAAAACGTTACAGGCCAAAGGTCTAAAGCGCCGCCCCGTATTCCGTTCCCATCGGACGTTTGTCGGGCGGTCCGTAGAGAAAATATCGTTTTCGTACAAGGGCATTAAAAGGGTGGCTTTGATACTTGAACAAACCAAACCAAACTAAGCTAAGGGCAATCGCAACTCGCTGACAAGGCGAGAGCTTCTATCTAACGCAGCACTAACCGGCCAGTAAACTGTGCACCGTTGAAATAAATTCTACTCAAATGCCATTTGAGAGATGCGTATAATTTGTAAAAGCAGTGCGTGTTTTTTTCGTTTCATTATTAACTTGCTGGCACAGAGGAACTGCCCCTCGCTCTCATTTAACATATGAAAGACATTCATGCTTGTCCTGTAGGTAATGGACAAAGACAGGACAAAGCAGTTTTGGATGTGGAGAATGCTAATAGCGAGCATCATTGCGTTTTATTGATTTACCACTAGCATCCTTCAGGTCCTGACCTGGCCCGAGTAAACTACTAATTCTTGTTTAACACAACCGCTTCTGTCGGACACACAAGTTCCTGTTCGGCACAATCGGTTTATTACAGCTTGTAATATCTCACTTCTTCTTGCGTTTGACATGAGCACATTATTCCAGGCAGCACTGCTGGCAACATTATTCCAGTCACAGCCTGTCTACTTTTTATATACTCTCTTCAGTCACGATTCAGTGTCTTCTTGCGAGAACTGAATTTATACACCATAAAATCTAAAAAGAAATATTTGTGCGAGTGATTAGAAGTCACAGAGCCCGTGAAAGGCGGCGACCGTAGCCTCGCTTTCGACGTTATAAATTTGCCTGTGCAACAAATCAGCGTTTGGAAAAAAAATAAAAATAAAATCCCAGCACCCTTCACAATGGTTATGGCTTGTTGAGACTAGTGTCAAAGTCCTGAAGCAGTTGTAGTTCTATCAACTGGAAAAAGATGGCTGTCACACTTGTCAAAGAATCCATTGCCATTACATGAACACTGTCAAAGCAACAGATGGTTGTCATAGTGATATAAGTCCTGTTTATTCTTCTCCTGACAAATGTTACTGGAAGTCTAACGCTTTCCCAGATGTGGAACCAGCTGCACGGAGAGATACCAAGTGTGGAGAAAATAAAAAAAAAACCCTAGATCTTTTATAGGACAGGTTTATAAAAGATATTTGTAGTTGTGTTTTGGAGGAGAAAATGTAGATTTGATCGACTTGTGGATCTGAGAGCGGATTAACAGACGGACAAACTAGGGCTGACGGCGACTGTTCGGCTCGTAAGGGAGACGGTTCTTCGTCAAGCCCGGATCAAGCAGACGACATAAGCTCTTATTCTAATGTTTTTAAGCCAAGTTCTAGCGGGAAGATTCTGGTGAGAGTTTAGTAGGAGGCGTTTTGCACCAGGGTTGTTGTGGTTTCGCAGTAATTCTTGATGGACGATCAGACGGTTACCCCAGCGAATACTTTTTCAAAATACCCTTCAGTTTTTTTTTTTTATTTCTTCATGGGTTTCCTTACTCCAGTAAGAGAGGATCTGTGTCTGGCTCCAACTCCCCAAAAATGCAGGATAGATTTTGCAGCCTCCTCCCTCTGGCCTCACACTAAATCATACTCCAGCAACCTTCATTTCTCCTCACAGGGGACGTGTGCTCTGGTGAAAATCTGTTACTGTTGTAAACGTGTTGCATCGCTGTCTCTTCTCCCGGTCTTGGCGTATTCCTAACATTATCATTATACATGATGGCGATCAGAAGCACCGAAAAACACGACCTGAACAAACAGCTCTTTATTTTTGTATCCTAACGGCGACTCGCAGGAGGGCGCCTACGTACTGCTTACATACCTTAAAGATATTTAAGACTACGTGTCTCATTAAGACACCGTGACTTCTTAACATGAAAAGACGTGGATGATGGAAAAGCCTTTGGACAAACCAGGAAAAAGTCCCACAGCTTCTTCGGTCCTCCTCCACAGTCTTGTTTCCTACCAGAGCATGAGCGATCAGGGTCTTATTAAAATCACTGACACTGAGCGTTTCTTCTTAAGCACGAAGTATGATGCATGAATAAATAATAAATAAGTAGACCTTGGTCTTTCCAAAGACATTTTTTTTTGTAAATAAGCTGAAATCTGTACTGTTTTTCTCAACAAATTGTATCTGTATTATATTTGTACGGAAATATATACGGAAATTCAAATCGCAGGTCTAATCGATTGTCATCTGAAAGTGATAGAACTTTCACTCTGTCTGGGGCTCTGTCTTTCTTTACCTTTCGTTTCTTATTTTGTATACCCTGTAATCGATCTGCACTTAAGCCCCTAGAGAGATAATCAGTTTGTCAAAGTGCTGAATGGGCCTCCATCAATCCTCGGGCTGTGCATTGTGTGCTTGTGATATCCCGGTGACTCGGGGGCTTTGTCATCTGAAACGTGTTTTGGAAATCAATGAAAGTGCCTGTGTCGAGCGAGGGGGGAAGAAAGGAGAAATCCCTCAGGTGCTCCGTAGAGACCGAGGGAGAGGGAGAAAGGAGCGAGTCCCACAGGTGCTCGGTGAGAACGGTGGAGAGAGAGAGTCCCTCAGGTGTAGACAAGGTGAGCATTCAGGCTGATTAGGCTGCACGTGCCGTCTCTAACAAGGGCTCTGCGGTGCAAATGTTCCTCAGAGGACACAGGTGCAAGGCTTGTGCATTCCCTCAGGGGGGGCGGGTCTTGGCACTGATTGATTCTGGGATTGGCTGGGATTACTTCCTGTAGCTCAGACCTTCTGTCATGGCTCCGACCTCTGTCTGCATTCGTTAGCTTTCTGGTCTGTAAACACAAGGACTTTACAGTAACAAGGACATGCTGACGTGACATCCGGACAGCCGTACAACAAGTTCCCTCTCGGCGTCAGTATGCAGAAACACCGTTTCTCCTTTATTTCTTTCCCTCTTTCTGCTTCACCTATCCGTATCGCTCGCTCTCTATCTCTCAGTGCTTTTTCTTCTTAAAGGAAGATGTGACAGCACGTTTATCACTGTCTCCCAAAAGCTGGAGGGACATGCAGAGAGACCAAGGGAGAGCATGATGAAGCATGGAAGTCGAAGGAAAAGAAGAGAAAGGAGAAACAGCATGGGAGGACAAAAACATTCTCGCTTATTCACGACACCGTTATCCCGGGCTAAACGAGAGGAAGGGGTGCTGACGGCAGGTGTGTGCTCTTTGATTAATGGAGAGAATGAGTGATTGTGACAGTGCAGGTGACCAAACGGGACACACTTTTTCCTGTGTCCCCCCACCAACAGCTGCTTTGCTCGACGTTCTGAGATACTTCCTGTTTTGTTTACCTTGCCAAGGAGCCGTGTTGGAGTGACGTTTGCCTCCCAACGTGGGGGGAAAAAAGCAAAGCGGTGTGTCTTATACCTGACTCAAAGAAGTGCTGTCAGCTAATGTGGTTTTGTGGCTAGCCAGCAGCAAAAGACGGATTATATGGGATAGAAAAGAGAACGAAATGAGAGAAAGATGAGGGGATGGATGAGAGTCCCTTGACGCAGCTGTCTGAGGATCTGAGGATTTTACCGCAGGACAGGTCATCAGCCAATTAAACCCTCTTCTGCTACGTCCTTTCTTTGCAGCTCCCAACCATCCAGAGCTCATCTTTAATCAGAACACACAGACGATTCAACTTCTTCTATCTCCTCTCTTCTGTCTTCTCCCTTCCTCGTGTTTTATTTTTTTTTGTCTTCAGATTTCTCAACTCTCTTCCTTCTCTGGTGCTGCGTGCCTTGTTGTCTCTCTTTCTCTGTCTATCTCTCCATCATTTCCTCCCTTCTGCCCAAACACAGTGCCATTCAAATGCTAATTGCAAAGCCCAATTACGCTAGCATGTGCAGTAATGTCTGTGTCGCGCAGAAGAGATTTCTAAAGCCATTGTGCCGAGCTGCACCAGGCTTATCACCCCTGCAATTTGTGATTCACATGCAACAATAGAAGCAAGGCATCTCAACAGCACCCATACAAATTTATCATTTAATACAATCTTCTTACTGGTCTGTTTTTTTTTTTTGTTTTTTTTTTGCCATTCTTGTCATCCTTTGAAGCATCCTTAATTCACCCAGTAGGTTGGTGCCAAATGCAGCATCAGGAATTTCAGAGAGGAAGCGGTGGAAGTGGAGCCGTAGCCATGGGTCAGAGTTAGCACAGCAGTTTTAATGAGCAGAGTGGTGTATGAGACCCTGAGCCTTCCAACAATGCTTCCAGACAAGCCATTCTGATTATCCAAAAAACGCCTTACCACACCATGAATAAATACCCCTGCTTGCTTACATCATAAGCTGAGCGACTTCTAAAGTGCAGGCGGTTGTAGGCGTGCAGTTCGAAGACAATAGTTGAGAGAAATTATAAGGCTCATAAATTAGCCACTAACTGGATGTTTCCTTCAAGCATCACTATGCCTAAGTAGTGTATAAAAGATATTGGTAGTATTATAACAAGATTCAGGGTTAGGAATAAATTACAGTCACAGAAGTTAAGTCGTCTAGGTCCCTGCCCAAGCGGCCATTTTGAATCAGGCATGGGCAGCTGCATTAATGCATTAATGGAGTCGAGTTCTAGGTCGAAGTAGCACAGCGCTGTAACAGCACTCCTGTGAATGCTGATAATGAAGGACTTGCCCGTGCTGTCGGCAGCTGCGGCGTGATGGATGGCCGTGACGGTGACGCCTTGTCCGGAGTGTGGTGCTCTCGGCATTTCGCCAGGTCACGTTCGGACATTCATCTCCATCCACTTACACCTGCTGGGCACTTGCTACCTGGAGCATCCTTAAAACGTGCAGCAAGACACCCTGATGCAAATAGACTAATAATATATAGACAGTTCATAGGTTTTGATGATAGCAACAACGAGAATAAACGTGCATAAATAGGCTTACATATGACCTTAAAATTGCATCACATGCAACCACACTGAAAGGAGCTAAATATCTTTAGGAAATTTAACTGGTTTGTGTGTATGGCTAGTATCTGTTGACCTACAGTGTCTCGGTGACTTAGACCATTTCTTTCCTTGGCCTTGGTCAGTCTCTGACCTGACAGCGGAGCAGATTATATCTCATATCCTTTATTGACATTAGATTCAGTCTCTTGAACGTCTTAAGCGTCTGCTCCGACCCTCATTCAGAAAGCTTAACAGAGCATGCAGATGTATTAAATTGTCCGCTGTAACCTTCACTCCTTGGGCTTTAGCAGAGCAAGCTAATTTACCTTGATGTCAGGACGGGTGTTTCACCAGCGGGTGTTTCACCATGTGCATCTGTTCCAATCTCCACGGTGACACAGCCTCGCTGTGACCTCATCACTGGTGTCGACTCCGTGCAGGTGCACATGGCAACCGCTGCCCATCCTTCCTTTTTGATCCTATCTGAGATTCAAGGCAACTTTCCACTGTTTTTTTTTTTTTGCCACCTCTCTGGGATTTAATAATGCCCTCAGACCACTAGGTCATAGGCCGCCCAGGCTGAAATCTCAGCACACACACTCGCGGATGCTTTTGAGCACAATTCATGCAACGGCTAGTGGGTAGATCTGATGCAATATCTCCAGTGGAATCGCACATGAGAAGCCCCATTGCTGGAGGCACAGTAAAAAAGGGAATATAGGAATAGATAGAAAAAAAAAACAAGAGAGGTATGGAGGATTGGAGGGACAGAGGATCAGCAGCGAGATGTGCTCAACAATAAGCTCATTCCAGTATTTCTACATCTCTCCATGACTTTGTGGAGATTTGTTACAGACTAAAAATGAAGGATTTGCTTATAAGCAATCTATTAGTGTATTCTACTGTCATAACTAATATCACCTTGTGGGATTTTTTTTCATGGGATGTCAAAATTAATTGCTTTTAATTACCGGTAAGTCTCAGGATATCTAGCTGTCCTGATCTGATGGCTTACAAGCTACATAATTAGTTGCTGTTTGGAAGCTTGGGGAAATGCAGGGCATGCCTTGAAATCGAGGGCATCCCAGTGGTGTCAATGAACTTTTGTTATGTGGCTGTTTGTGTTTCACAGTGTTTTCCATGTGGAGTTTTACTGATTGTGAGTGGTTTTAAGGGCGTGCTTTAGGATTCGCGTAAACATTTACGGTAACCCAAGCTCCTCGTTGGCGTTGCTGGTCATCGGTGGAGAAAAGCGTGAGTGTAAGCGAATTTATTGGGAGTTGTATTTACAGGCACAGTGATCCAAGCTTTAGTGTCCTCTTTCCCTCAGGTGCCAGAATGGCTGTGTGACTCTAATTAGCAAGTCGTAACATTTCATTGGTGGCTTTGCCCAGCGTGTGTCTGCCTTTTCGGGTACGTGAGCTATTGTGCTATTGATTTTGGCTTTTAACAGGAGACAGGAATACTCCTCGGTGGGTTGTTTGTCACGTCATTTTGACCTCGTAGATCTATTCACTTTTCTATGTTGTGACACATCCATTTTCCATCCATTTTGCACCACTGATTTTTTGGGGAGAATCATTGCATGTATGATCTTCAGGTCAGCTAATCAATCACACTTGTCACTTCCTTGTTTTTGGGGATAAGGGTTTGGGCCTTTGCTATTGCTGCCTCCTGACTATGGACCTCTTTGCCACTCTAGATTCATACTTCACAGGATTCACCCACTTGCCAAAAGATCAGACCCTGAGTTTATACCCCGAGTTGCCACAGCTGTCCATGTCTTGGAGCCACGGGAGCAAATTGGCTGCTCTTTCTGGGTGAGAGTGACACATAGGATTTGAGAGATTATGTAGAAGATAAAGCTTTTCTCTGGGAGTTTCCTTCACTGTCTTGTGATGCAGAAATTGGCTGGCTTCATGGCTTGGAGAAAACATGTTAATCCTCACCCTTCCTGATTGGTAGCTGTCACATAATGGGAAGAGCTGGCAGGTGGGTGGAAACTGGCAAGTGATCAAACTGTGATAGAAGGAGGACGCTGTTTCTCGATTAATTTTGGTGATAGACAGGATACTCTTAAGAATCATTATGCTTTAACTAAATAGCTGAAACAAGATGTGGACAAATGTACTGTACTGTTATTTAAAGTTCCCCAGAATCCACTGGTGTACTAACAACCAGACATCAAACAGGTCAGCCAAGGAAAACAACAACAGTTGATGACACATTGTGAAAGCTGTGTAGAAAATCCCAAAAACAACAGAGTGACATCACCGACAACCTCCTCATGAAGGGGTGAAGTTATCACAATCCACCACTGGTGAAAGAAAGGATCTGCTCTTGATCCAAAAGCCCCTGGCTCGAGCATGGTGACGGTAGAGTCATGACATGGGCTTGCATGGCTGCATCTGGAACAGACTCTCGTTCCTCTCTAATCTTTACTGATCCTGTAAATCATGACGGTACTGTAGCAGCAGAATGACTTCATAAATCTACGCAAACATTCTGTCTGCCAATTTACAAAGAAACGCATCCAATCTGTTAGGAATCACTTCACGTAGCAAGACAATGACCCAAAACACACGGCCAGCACAAGAAATGAGTTCATCTGGAGAAAATAGACAGGACAAGTCAATCAACAGACCTGAAGCCGAACGAGCTGCATCCTTTCACCTCCTGAGGCGGAGACCGAAGGGAGAAACTTCCAGAAACAAGCTGGGAAAAGCTTCACAAAGAAACGCTGTTTGCTGATGTCAGCGAGCCAGTGACTTGATGTCGTTATTGCAAGGCAGGAATTTGCAAGCA
>JAOTRN010000001.1:6798030-6808130 GCA_028566695.1 Bagroides melapterus
TGGTGTACATATATTATTATGCTTTGCATTCAGCCTTGCTGGTTAATGCCCCGTACAATGTCATTTTAAGAATAAAATAAACATATTACTACTAAAACATGAGGACAGAATAGTTTGCTATTTTGCTTCTTTTTGTTGTTGTTGTTCTTCTTCTTCTTTTTATTATTGGGTTCTGATTCTCTCTCTGCTTCTTTAGTTTTTGTGTCAGTGATGCAGTTACACACTTTCCCGGACCTATCAGC
This sequence comes from Bagroides melapterus, assembly GCA_028566695.1. Taxonomy (NCBI): domain Eukaryota; kingdom Metazoa; phylum Chordata; class Actinopteri; order Siluriformes; family Bagridae; genus Bagroides; species Bagroides melapterus. Next base: position 6,798,273 of record JAOTRN010000001.1, read on the forward strand.
CATAGTGAATGAACCTGTGTCTCTTCCCTGTACCTGCTCTGGTCCAGTGGTTGAATGGATTATCTTCTCTCCAGTTAAAGACTCCATTGCTCGTTGTCACGATGGGGTGTGTGAGATTGAATCACCTTTTCAGAAAAGATTTTCATTCTTGGGCAATACCAGCAATGGAAATTTCTCCATAAGCATCAATTCAACTCTCTACAACGATCTTGGCATGTACCGCTGCACCTGTAATGAAGTACCTGTTAGTGAAGGAAAACTACACGTTTATGGTAAGAGTATATAACGGATGTCTGACAGTCTAGTTTCTATCAGATTGACACTAAAAAAAAAAAAACCCTCACTAAAAATATAATTAATTATGGAATTTCTTTGCCATTGTTAGACCCTAGGATTGTAACGGCTTCTGAAGGGGATAACATCACCCTCCCATGCTACGGAGACACAAGGCGTGATGCCAAGGATGTACAGTGGAAGAAAGATGGGGAAAGTTTGCTGGAGTACACTTATCCAAAGCAAGGTGAAGCCTCAGCAGGCAGATTTTCGGTGTCGGAAAAAGGCTTTCAAGATGGCGATCTCTCACTCCGCATCGATTCAGTTAACCTGTCTGATGCTGGACTTTATCGGTGCCTTATTCATGGTGAATCTCGTGAGGGTGACCCACGTGCCGTTAGACTAACGGTGAAAAGTAAGTACACTTCCACAGTTCAAATTGTTTTCTCAGTCTACAGACATTTCAATTGAAAATCTAAAAAATATGTTTTATTTTATCTTTAGAAGGCCAACAGGAGGACCAACAACACACAACATTCCAGAGCTGCATCCTACATATAGCAACAGAAGCTGCACTAACCCTGGTCCTTGTAATCATCGTGGGAGTGATTGTTTATGTGAAAGTATTGAATCGACCCCAAGATGAGACACCCAAGAATTCTGTTCAAGAGGAATTCCCAATGATCCCAAAGCCTTCTTCAACACAGCCAATCTATGACTCATAATATTCTGTGCATAACAATCTATGAGTATAGAAATATCTGCTCTCCAATTTCACCTACAAAGACTAAAGGTTACGTGCAGCACATGTGTATAAAAGTTTTATCTGGAATTTTCTTACAAACTTAGAATAGAAGAGTGGGATGTAGAACTGTCTCATTGGTTTGTGTGATTCAAATTCATATTTGCATCACACACACTAAAATGTAAGATCATAATAATGTTCTTGGAAGGCACCAACAAATGTGAGATGTTCCTCTAAATAAATTGCTGTATTGGTCTATAAACAAATGAAAGTAATTAAAAAAATAAATAAAAATCAAAAAAAAAAAAAAATCAGGGATTTACAAGTCAGACTTCATCCTTGAAGCTTAGTTCCAAACCTGCTCCAACACACATACTGTGCAGTTTTCAATTAAGCCTGAAGGACTGGATTAGTTGTATCAGGTGTGTTTAATAATTGTATCTAATCTCTGCATGGCTCTGGCCTTCCAGGAACTGAGTTTGACGCCCGTGTTTTAGACTGTGATCTCTCACTACATATCAATTCAGTACAGTATTCTGATACAGGATTTCACCATGTCTCCTTTCCATGATGAATCTCAGGACAGAAAACCATGTGCTGTGTGTTACTGAAAGTTGAACGTACCTCATTCCAACACAGTATAAAACACTCCGGTTAAAGCTTGGAACAGATTTAAACTCCTCAACTGACACCTCTACATTCCCCTAACCAGCCCCCACCTACCTTCTTTAAAACAAGGCTACAGCTGTTACCCACCACCTGCAACCATGTTCTGGTTGGGCTACTTGTATTCGTTATCTTTGCTTCAATGCTTATATTCCTTTACATTGTGAGAAAATATAAAAGGACACCAAAAAAGGTTTCAGTTTAAGAACTGCGTTCATATTTAAAATACTTTCACCCTTTACACTGGTGTTCTTTTTACATTTTTTGTAAAAGCAGTAGAACCGACAGCCATTTTTACATTGACCATATTTGTTGTAAATTTTTGATGTTTGATGGTCAAATAAAGTGTATTCAAACATTTGTGAACTCCATCTTATTTATTCTTAAAACTATTGAATAAATAAAAATCCATTAAACAAGTGATTCCAGATTTTAACTGGTCTTTTCAAAACATTTCCAGACAACATAAGATAATTCAAAAATCTTTAATAAAAAACACTGTTGCTTTTAATGTGTACAACCACATTAAAGATGAAGACCAATCCCATCAATTAAAAAAAAAAAAAAAAATCCCACGACCTCATTTAGTGTGTGCAGGGTTAACATTTGTACACTGCAATCCAGGACAGTCCTAAAACAAAGGGGGGGGAATACATTAGAACTCAAATCTAGACATTGAGAGTCAATGCGCATGTCAATTCAGTGCATCAGAAATCTTTGGCTTAAATTCACAGGCAGTCAACATGGTCGATCTGCCGGGGAAAAAATATGGTCATCATAAAAGCACAAACATGCAAGAATGAACTGCTGATCTGGATTATAAACATACCGTGAGCATCTGCACGTGAGGTGCATCTCCAAGTCCATTCTAGAGTCCTCAGAGGTTGGTTATCTAATTAAATATGGGAGAAGAATCCTAAGCAAACAGCAACATGTAATTGTCTATAAACTCATTCCAGATGGTGCATCAGAAATTTTGGCTTAAATATAGAGCAGTCAACAGTGTCGATCTGCTGGGGAAAAAAGATTGGTCATCCTTTGCACCATTACAGTTTAACTGTACTGCGGATATAAGGATACTCACAAAACCCAAGTCACCAATTCTCCAAACTTGCATTGCGTACATGGTCACCAAACAGGCCGGAACATCTAGATGTAATAAAAGGAACGCAGGTGTTCAATTTTTTTCCCCAAAAAAATTCAAAATGTTTGAATCACAATGATTATAGCTCAGACAATTTGGCTTAATTTTGGGAAAAGTCAACAGAGTCGATCTGCTGGGGAAAAAAGCTTGGTCATCATATGCTATTAGTCAAATCTAACAATCCAAAAAGTGCAACAGCAGTGAAACACACCAGTTTTATGTCCTTAAAAGGAAAATGTGTCCTGGAACCATCTGGACATCTGCAGGGCCACAGGTTCTAGACAAGGCATAATTAAACTGTGTTATGACATGTTACCCAAGGGCAGTTAAACATGTATGTACTTGCACAATGATAACGGCTCAGACAGTTTGGCTTAAATTTTAAAAAAAAAGTCAACAGAGTCGATCTGCTGGGGAAAAAAGTTTAGTCATCAGAGCCACATTTGGTGAAAATCCAAACATCAGAAGTCAGTAAGGAATCTCACCATAAGGCATGTTTCCAAAGACAAGGATGGTTCCCATCTACACAAGTTGACGCATCATACATTTCACCACTACTGTTCATACCTGAAAAAAAAATGTTTTAATCTCAATTTAATGACTGGAGAGGAAAAAAATGTTTTATAGATAGATAGATAGATAGATAGGAGTGAAATACCTAGAATTTCCAATTGAAATGAAAGGACCTCTGTCCTAAAGGGAGTCCCACTATAGAATAAGCACGTGACCAGGAAGTTGTGCTCTCGGGTGGCATTGTCCTTTCCGGGAGCCTGCAGCACGCACGTGGTTTCTGCGGAGAGGGAAGAAGAAAAAAAAGTTTTTCAGCATTTTCCAGTTTCTTAATCTTAACGCTGTATGGACAAGCTACCGGTGTGCATTTTACATTTAGACAAGTTGTAGTTCCTTGTGTAAATTAAGGTTGAATGAAAAACTTGCTGAATAAGTAATTGGAATACACTTTTAAACTGAAAATTTATGTTCGTAATTCGGTTGAATACGCATTTTCCGCACACAAAAATATTTTTTAAATCAATAATCAAACAAAGCTTTAAACTACGTGGCTAAAATATCCGGCCTTTAAAGAACGCGTTCGCCCCACAAATCAGCATTCTTTCATTATATGCGCTTTAGGCCAACAAAAACTTAACAAAACCACTTGAACAGCTGCACAACCGGTACACATATTCAGTTAATCCCAAATATATTAAACACACTACGTAAAACTTCAAATCAGAACATGAAATAAAGAGCTCACCTCTGCAGAGCACATGGGACTGAAGCTAGCACGCGAGTGCAGGCGGATTTAAATGGAAGTAGTGCGCATGCGTATTTTTTTAATGCGCGTAGTACGCATGCGCGACTTGCACTGCGCTGTTTCCGCTATTTTCGACTGAAAGGTGGTCTCTCTGAATTTCAGAAAAGCGACTAGATAAAACCAAAGAAAAATCCCCGCAACTTGGTAGCCGGGAAGGTCTTCTCAACCGTGGTGTTCAGAGCGTGACGTCATATCAACATGGCTGCTCACATCATCAACAGTAAATAAAGTACCACTTCTCTGCTTTTAAATAAGAACATTATAGTATTTCGCTTAGCTTCATCAACATACACATTATTTGGATAATTTAATGCAGTAATCATTCGGTTAATTTAATTACAAGTACATTCCTAACTAATGTTGGCTGGCTAGCTTGCTAGTTCATGAGCTTTTTAGGACAGGATGTTTTTCCAACTTTGCAACTAGTGATGTGTCGTTTGCGAACGAGTCGGATCTCTGAGTCGGCTCTTTTAGGTGACAGCATGTTTGCTGATTTAACAATTATTTAAATAGATTGCAAAAATACAAAGTAATGTTATTTTGATTATTAGAAGGTAATATTTCATGAAAAAAATGCAATGTATTGTTTGCGTGCTCAATGAGCGACTCTTATGAGTGAGATAAATTAAATGATCCGTTTCACTGAATAGAGTCGGTTAGATTACAACGCAGTATTTGTTCAACTCTGTGTAAAATATACATTTATACATTAGTGTCCATTAATCACTAATGAATAATATATTTTACATATAACAAGGTTCATTGTCCATATGAATACTCTAAAAGTGGAAAGAAATTCTAAGTTTATTCCGTACGCTTTGCAGACCACTAGGTGGTAGTGTAGTCTAGGTTGAGATTTTCGAAATAACTATACATATTTTCAAATATTAATCACATTTAAACATACAGAGTATGTGTACAAACATCAATGGATAAACAAAACAAAATGTTGGTTTAGTGTGATGGAATGTTCAGGTGTCTCCCCCCCAAAAAAATGACATTGTACATTAATTGTGTACAAAATTTTAAAAAATGACAATAATATTATCTACTCAGACACACACGTACACACACACACCTACACGCACACATCATTGCACCTCCCAATAGACCAATTAACACCTAGTTGTGTGAGCATTAACACTCAGGTCGTGTTGTGTTCTGAGGTGATATTGGCATGACTAGGGCGTGTGTAAACTCTTTGTGTTGTATTTCACACACTGCCAGCATGAATGAGGGATTAGCCTTTGATAAAGAAAAGCAGACAGCGATGAGTCCTTCCCCCGTTCTTTCTCCATGTCAGAGTGCTGCATGGCAAACTCAAGTAAACTACAAACGACGAACTAATTACTGTTTTAGCATCAGATGTGGTTTTTCAGTAGCTCTTTAATGCATTGATGTGTACCACACATGGATTAGAAAGAAGAGTACATGAAAGGCTTCTACCTGGAACCCTGTCTGCTGTATGGTTTCACATAAAATCTTTAAGTGTTATGTTAAAGGATCAAACCTACGAACGGTTCTAGAGCAAACCTTTATTTCTCTACACTGAAATAAGCATTCATCAAGGGTTTTTAGGATGTTCACAGTTCGTTTTTTTTAAATAGGTTCTACTGGAACCATTTGTGTAAAGAAAACTAACAGTTATAAGATTCTGTATCTAAGTATCGGCCTTATTATAGTATAATTAGAAGTGCTTAGTGCTTACTATTTTATAGTAATGGCTGTTGCTGTTTAGCTAGTATACACTTATTTCTGTTTCAGATACATTTTTGAAGTTTTACCAACGTCTTTAACCCAAGAAGGCATGTTAAGTCTTTGAACCTTGGTTCTTTATTTATTTTTTTTTTACAACAGCAGCTCTGACTCTATTGCCAAGTATTCACATTATATTTGCGTTAATGCACTCATTCTATTATGTTATAGTTTCTATACTTTACACTTATATAGGATACATACACGTTAAAAATCTGGTGAATGTCGATATGGTGTTGATTTCCGTAAGGATATGTTTATTTGAGTCTTCACCGTAATACGGCTTTGTAATAGTTAGAGATAAAGCCGTAAGTTTTTGACACAGGAAAATGTTCAGTAATTGTTGCCTTGCAGTTTCTTGGTTAATTGTCTGAATAGCAGATCTTAGCAACAGGAGCTAACTTGTTTTACAAACGTTCCACAGCATGATTATTATATAATTCATTTGAAAATAATTGGTGAATTACTGTGGTATTAGAGGAATAAAACACTTCGGGCTATGATTTTCTAGGAAAGTTTTCAGCCTTATTGTGGTAACAGTAATGCCCATTCCTTAGTAACTATATTGGCATCTGACTCCTTTCTCACACGCAATTCTGTGCAATGTTTTGGGTTAGAACACCTAAAAAAAAGCTAAAAACACGTACTTATCAGACATGCAGCTCAGTGCAGATTAAAGATGGCCACCCAACCTCAGACAGTAAACATGCCTTGTTTTGGCATAACGACAAACTTAGTTGCATTTCATTTTCAACTATCAAGTATTAATGTAAACTTCAGGACACATATCTGAGTCATAGATCATCCATGTGTGAAAAGGGTGCCTGTGATCAACGGTGATCAATTAATCCCCACAAATGATTGGATTACTTATAGATCAAGAGACAAACGTGTCTCTTTTATTTTTAGTTTAAACATGATCTTTCTTCCGATCGAGGATTCCTCTTGTGTATTCTTTACAAAAGCAGAAAATCGAATGTGTGCAACTCAAAAAGAGTGAAGTAAAGCAGACGAGTGCAGCGCTGTGAGAATGCGAGTGTTTGGTAAGACCTAAACGGGAGACACAGATAGAGGATGGTGAACTCACAGCGTGCGTGAGCTAACCAGGGTGTGGGACGCATTTGACCTTTAGACCTGTTCCGGAAGAGGAATGAGGGCGCCGATGATTGCCAGGTTGTTGTCTCCAGGCTACGGTCTCCGTGGCAGTGGGAAACGGGGCGCAGGCACAGCAGGTGGGAAGCAGCAGAGCACAGGAGATGTCACTTGTGATCTTTGCCGCTTCCCCATAACGGGACAAAGAACAATTAGAGGCTTGTCATCACTTGTCAGAGGCTAAGCCGGGTCAGTGCTGGATCAGAATGAAAGAAGCGGAGAAGCTTTTCATGGCCAGTCTGGGAGCAATGGAGCCGAACCCAGATTAAAGGAACGGTTTGGCCGAAATGATCTTTACTAACTTCTCTTTTTTGGGGCACATAAACCTCTGCACCGTACATTATTTACTTGAATTGATTTGAACTTATTTTCTTTGCTAGAGAGTTATAGTACCCAGACACAAATGACATGGTGTAAACAATCTGATGGAAAAAGCCTTGAAGCGAATCGTCAAGGCTCGGCGTGAACCGCCTTTAAGTGCCGTCCCTGCTCAAACACACCTGATTCAACTTATCTGTTAATGACCACGTCTTTAGGTGTGTTCGTGCAAGGTTTCTCAACTCCTACCTGGACATCCCTTGCCCTCCAGAGATTAAACCCTTCCCTCAATCCAACAAGCCTGTTGATTGAGCCAGTTCATCAGTTAATTATCAAACCCATCATGAGCAGATGGAGAGAACAGAGGAGGGAACCATAACCCGTCTCAAATCACATCACTTATGTACTATCTGAGATTATTTTAGAAGATGCTTTGTTTTTTACTGTAGCATGTATAAACTCAAGGGAAGTGTTTAGATTAAAATACGCAAAGTACAGCACACGTCGGTTGAGGAAGTTATCCGATGGTTAGTACCGAACCGACAGCTAGTGTCTAATAATATCTCGAGTGACATTTTAAGCAGACATTAGACACTGTCCTGTACTCAATACTCAATTCTCCAGGCTGCTGGCTGAATGAATTAAATAAAGCCTGAGTCGTGTTTGTGCAAGCCGTAGTCTATATATATATTAGTATATTTAGATATTTCCCCACTGTGGTACGAATAATGTTATATCTTATCTTATTACTATCACCGGTCACTATTTCTGCCGTCCACCAATCACTGACCACTATTTATATCAACAACTAATCCCTGCTTAGCAATTTTACCAACAACCAATTATTAAGCACGCTATTGACAGAAATTTTAGTATTTTGTAAGTATTCTAGGTGCTAGAGTCTACATAGAGTCTACTGGAGACTAACCCTACTTTTAGGTATCATATTTGTAGTATGTGATTTAAGACAGAATACTAAAGTTGAACACCCCCGCTGGATCCAAATGTGTCTTAATAGTTACTTTCCCTTCACATAGTTTAGTACCAGTGCCTTTAAAACTCTGATCCCATGTGATGTAGGTAATCAAGGTCTTCAGGGGCCTCTGAACATTAGAGCAGGTTGTGTTCAAAGTGAACTCTGCAGGGTAGGAGGTGTCCTGCAGTCAGCACCGAAGCTAAAACATATGGACTATGGAAAAGGGGTATTTGGGTCTCATGGGGGAAGGGGAAGGGGAGGGCGGTGAGGGATCGAGACGCAAAATGGCTATGTTACAAAACAAAACCCAGACGGCTGTTTAAATAGTGCCTTAGTGTCTGGTTTAATCCCAACAATGGGGCAAAAACTATTCTGCATCCTAAAATGTTTTTTTGTTTTTTTTTACGTGCTCACAGATGATCACAAGTTCAACATTTAAAAGCATGTACTGTACATAATAACTGGTACACAGAAACGATCCATCACCTCATATTCATTTAATGAACAACGCTTGAGCGCAGGATGTGTAGATATGTGTAGTTAGGATTACCAGCAGCCATTTATGTGCTTTTACATTTGTTACTGTTCACATGTTTACATCACCTGTGAACCTGCGAAATGATCCAAATAAAATCTTGGCTGAATTCAATAAAAGTGCGGTAACGTGTACTCCAAGATCTTCTAATGATAAAGGAAAACGAATATGTTCTGCTTATGTCATCAGTCAGCTTGAGATAATGAGCATATTTTATTCTGTCTATTTGTGTCTGTCTTGGGAGTTTTTGCTCAGTCCCTTACCGTCCTCCTATTGGTGGCTTTTGGACAAGCATAACAGCAGCGTAAAAAAATGACTAAAAACGCTGAAGTTTGTCGACGAGGTCTGGGGTGCAGTTGGCATTAATTTTCATCACAAAGGTGTTCAGTGAGGGTTAAGTCAAGGCTCTTTGCAGGACACTCCGCTTCTTCCACGTCAAGATTCATTCAGCTCTATTAGTGCACAAGGGCATTGTCATGCTGGAGCAGGGCTGGGCCTCTTCGTCCTAGTGAAATTGTACAGCATACAAAGACATTCTAAACAGTTCTGTGCTTCCACGTTTGTGGAAATAGTTCTGTTTGACTGCTCTGTACATCTGCCAATGTAACAGGTGAAAACAGTGGATATATACTCTTGTTTACTGTATTCTTTATTTCTCTCTTTTTTTACATAGCATCTAGTAAGGAACTTAGGACGTTGCAAACCCATTTTCGTTACTTGTTCAGTATCATTAAAGAAATTCGTTCATTTTATTCTTTCTTTTTTATTTATTTATTTTTTACCGCCCTCTTTTTTTACCCACCCATTTTGACCACACCCACTTTCATCACTGATGAGGTCCACCCCCGAGGTGCAGCGCGCTCCTTAAAGTCTGCGCTCACTGGAGTGCAACCGGCAGCGCATCGCGTGAGGACACGAGGGAAGAACGGAGGAACAACATTGACGACTGAGGATAGAGAGAGAGAGAGAGAGAGAGAGA
>JAOTRN010000001.1:6817316-6828802 GCA_028566695.1 Bagroides melapterus
ACACACACACACACACACACACACACTTTACATCAGCTCCACACTCAGACTCCTTATCACCCCTGTGGCAATGTGAATCATCGCTCGTACACCTATTGTGATGCAGACGCGTCACGCAGACAGACGCCGTCTGCCCAGCGCCCCCCGGGGGGCTGAAACCCGACCCGTAAACATACCATTTGTTCCTCAGATCAGCTCCAGTATCTCTCCTGAATCAGACAGGAATTTTAATCTGCGATAAGAGACATCCCAATTTGGGGAGGTTGATCTAGGACACGATGCAAAGGGCGAGTTCTGGCCTGTCGACTTTGACTTTTGTGATGTTTTCCAGATTATTTGTTGACAATACAAAGACATCACAGGTCATCAGACACACAAGTATTTACTAGTCATATATAAGTCACGAAAGCCTGTAGTTATAAGGGGTTTTTGGGGGATGCAGGATATGGGTTGTGTATGACATCATGTCCTGTTAATTGTAATAAAAACCAATAGCCAGTACAGTGTATAGCCAAAAGTATGTGGACATCTGACCATCACCTTCCACCTGTATGGGGCCACAAAGATGGAATCACACATGATGCCTTTGTACCCTACTTCACTGGATCTAAATGTGATTCCTGTTCTACAAGGATTTGTTTAATGTCCACTAAAATTAGTATCTGACTTGGATATTTCTCATTTATAACTTTTAACTTCAACCAGGTATTTGAATAGGGAAAAAAAAAATGTTAAACTTTGACTGTTTGTGTATGTGTGTTAAAAATGAAAATAATTTGCCTCTTGCCCTTTTTTGGTAAATGTTTGATATTAGAAATTACCTTCATCTTGCCTTAAAGAACTTTTATTTTTCCCCATAATGTGTAATATTTTACACAAGGGTGGAAAAATGTAAGATCTGAGGAAAGCCTGATGACATTGATGACATTGAAGGTGTGAATGTAAATATGAACTTGTAATAATGTAAAGTGCGTGTCGTGTGTTGTGTGTTCCTGGCAGGGATTCGGATCTGTTCTTGCTGGATTCACGGGTGATTTGGGCTGCAGAAGAGGGCTGGCTTGTATTTGATCTCACAGCTACCAGTAACCACTGGATTTTACACCCGGGTCAGAACCTGGGCTTATTGCTTGTTCTGGAGCGTGCCGATGGTGGGTCAAACCTCCTCCTCCTTTTATTTTTGTCTGCTCTGGAATGTTAGCTGAATGCTTTTTTTCTTACTGTTTTTGTCTGTTTTCTGTTGCTGTCTGTCTGTACAGGTGACCGTGTGAACCCCAAGGTTGCAGGGCTGGTGGGCAACCAAGGACCACAGAACAAGCAGCCATTCGTAGTGGCGTTCTTTAGAGCTACGGGGGTCCGTTTGCGCAGCGTCCGCTCGGCTCCCGGACACAAACAGAGGAACCCGAACCGCTCGAAGACTCCTAAACAAACACCACCTTCCAGCCAGGAGGCCCTGAGGTTGGCAGAGGCAGCAGGTAACGTATCTGATGTTGGTCAGAATAAATCATTTGCTCTAACGTGCAGTAATTGGTGAGTCTTGATGCTCCTCTGCTTTGCTTTGAAATGATTTATTTACTTTGTTGTTGTTGTTGTTGTTGTTGTTTTTAAACAGAGAATGTTAGCGTGGACCCAAAACAGGGCTGCAAGAAACATGAACTGTATGTCAGCTTCAGAGAACTGGGATGGCAGGTATAATGAAAGACATGAAAAATCCTCCTCCCTCTCTCTCTCTCTCTCTCTCTCTCTCTCTCTCTCTCTCTCTCTCTATTTGTGTCTCTCTGAGAGGACAACTTGAGGATAACACATGTTCCCCTTTTTATCTCCCACTCATTTCTTTTTTTTTTTTTCTTCCTTCCCATCTTTTTCCATCTCTTCCTGTGTATCCAGGACTGGATTATTGCCCCGGAAGGCTACGCCGCATACTACTGTGAGGGCGAATGCGCCTTCCCTTTAAATTCCTACATGAATGCCACCAACCACGCCATTGTACAGACGCTGGTAAGTTCACCACAGACCCGATTACATAATCCACAGAGCAAAGCTGCACCCACTACTCTTAATATAGACCGGGACTGCATAACAAAAGATCTATATTTGTGTCGAAACATTTACGATCAGCTAGGGATATGTTCGTTATGTAAAAATATTTCGCACCGCGGCGCGGTCATGATTTCGTTATGAATCGTCGACTTTCTTTAATTAAGTAATTCACGAGTATAAGAGATTAATCTGTCCGTTATGTGTTACCGTTTCTATAGCAACAGTGTGCACAGAGACTAGTATGGTGAATGCTGCATGTAATGCTGATGTTTTTTTGCTGGAAGGAGTCTCCAGTGTCTGTGCTTTGTAAGACTGATATCAAAGCTGTAACTGCCCTGAGAGAGTGCTTTGTAGATTTGTGATGCTATTACAACCTGGAATTTTTTTATTTATTGTGTGTGTGAGAGAGAGAGAGAGAGAGAGAGAGAGAGAGAGAGAGAGAGAGAGAGTTACTTGGTCATGGCAGGATATAACCTTTTTCTAGACATTCAACAATATCCAAACATACATAAATGCAACTAAGCTAAAAAAAAAAGTGTGATGTCTGGATTAATAAATTTAGTGCTGTCAGATTGCTGTGGTATAAGAGGAATAAAACACTCTCACAATATCTCTATATTAAGCACAATACTATACTTTGTACTATGTAAGATTACACTGATGGAGCATTATTAATTCCTGAAGGGAAAAAGTTTGTATTCTTTTATAAATTTTTCTTGCAGGTTCACTTCATAAACCCGGAATCTGTCCCGAAGCCATGCTGCGCTCCCACTCAGCTCCACGGCATCTCCGTTCTGTATTTCGACGACAGCTCCAACGTCATCCTGAAGAAATATCGCAACATGGTGGTCCGAGCGTGTGGCTGCCACTGACGGACGCGCGCACGCACGCGTACACGTCCACGTGCTCGGCTGGAGGACAGAAAAGCAGGAAATGGAATTCAGGCCAGCCGTACCTTCAGGAACTATACGTTTAATAAGACTCGTTACTGGAGGAAAACCCTGGACCACTGTGCTGTGCCCACATGTTTCAAGTGCGCCACAAAATGCAGCCAAGTCGAGTGGGAGCTGCTTTCATTATATGCTGTAGAACTGAGGGGGGAAAAGGGGCTTAAAAAAAAGGTCAGCAAAAGAGCACATGAGATGTGTTAAATTAGTGTTAGGCACACTTGAGTCACTGGAGACCGGGGCAAAAACAATATCGGTGTGATGAACAGTGGGAAATTCTTTTCATATTTGGCGTACAGGAATCAAAGTGACGCAAAAGTGTTTTGGTTTTTTTTCCACTCCGGAGATTTATAAGGGTGTGAATTATACATGCAGGTGGATGTGTGTGTGTGTGTGTGTATGTGTGTGCGCGCGCGTTTGTGTTTCTCTCAACCCCCTTGTGGCAAAACCCCCATTCCACACGCTGCATTTATCACACAGCCCGAGTGTTCAGCATGTGTTAACTGCCGGCAACAGGACCATCACTTACTCCGACCTCTCCTCTGAAGCGGGTCCAAAGCTGCGGGTGGCGGCCTGGACAGCAGCATGTGGTTCTCATCTGTGTTCTCTCTGTAGACCGGATGATAAAGCAGCTAAATAGAACTGTCTGGATAGGGACAGGTGCAATTGATTTTTTTTTTTTTTTTTTTTTAAACAGAGAACTGGAATTCTACAGCTGTTCTTGGTCATGCGAATTTTATTATACAACGGAGCTTAAAGAGACTCACAATAATGAGGGAATACAGCCTTCAAGTCCAGATGTTTTGGAGAAATGGGAGATGGGAGTCTTTTAAGAACTTGTATTCCCATTTGTCAAGTCAGTCATCAAACGCATAACTACAGTCAGACGGGGATTTGACTTCTTTTTTTTTTATTATTGCACAGATCCAACAAATATTCTTGCCTGAGGACATTAAAAATGTTTTTTTATTTAGAAAATGACACAATGAATTATTTTATTCTGCTGTTGCTATTATTTTTTTTTTTTACAAAACACCTAAGTGCAATTTCATAACAAGTTGATCTTTAGAAAATATGATTTATGTTTTTTTGCCCCTATCATCATTTTTTTATTGTGTAAGCGGTTGTATATAGTTATATATTATAAAATAAACTTTGTAACTCTGTCGTCCTGTTTGATTTTATTGTATGATTCTGAGTTCAGGGGCTGAACTGTGTCTTCTTCTCGGTTTACTCGGGTTTGCTCCGTCCACGCAATTCAGCAATCCGACGTCACCTGCGCCTGTGCCAGACCGAGTCGCTTGAGCAGGTGGAACAGGTACAGGTGTGAGTGCCAGGCACATGTCCCCCAGGTGCAGCTGTTGGCAGCGCAGGCAGCAGAGATTAGCAGTTCTGTCAGGGTGGCAAGAAGACCAGCCTCGGCCGCACACAAAGAACGGGTATTCCTCACACACCTCCAGCGAGATCTGCGAAACACACCCAGGTTTAATTGTTATAGCAGCAAAACACCACTCACTTTTATGTGGAACGAAATGAGCGAACGTGCAGCTGTCGCATGCGACTTCACGTTTCCGATAAAGTTCCTCTGGCTTCACGGTTGCCAAAGATTACACTTACAGCACGTGCCAGGTTGCTGAACTTCATTCCGAATCGGTTTGCTGTACAGAAATGAATTCAGCCATGAATATAAGCTAAATTACTGACAATACTCTGGTCATTATCTCTAATCCTGTCTGAATTAAAATGTTTTGGCTTTGGCACAGATTTTACACCAGAAGCCCTTTAAGACACAACCCTCTCATTTGTATAAAAGGGTTGGGACTGGCATTGAGAGTTAACCCATCACTGGCGGGGTTGGTTCCCTTCCCAGGAGTCAAACCCAGGCCACGGTGGTGAGCGCACTGGATCCAATGGACCTCTTGGGAACTCCGGGCTAAATTAAATACCCATATTAGACTAGACTAGCAATCCACCGTTTTCAAAAATCCATCAACAGTACATGGACAAGAGCAAGAACAACCTGAAACTTTGCACAGTCGGTAACCTGAGCTCAAGATCAAAACAGGGCCCAGTCTGTGATCTAACAAGCTATCGTGCTGCAATCTACCTACTTGTACGGCAACATTCAATAGCCCTGTAAAATAACACTCTCATCCGGAAAGTTATTTTTGTTTGTCTGCTTTGTTTTTCCACTTAAAACCCAACGGTGCATAAAAGGTTAACCAAATCTGGAAGCTCCTCCATCTGTGCTGCTCTTGTTAGTTTTTCTACAGTTAACAAATAGTAGTACATGGGAAAATCTATCACTCTTAGAGAAGTGTAGGTTGTGCCCAGAAAAAAAATCAAGACTAAGCTGGCGTTAACAACGTGTAACAACGTTAAATATATCTGTACATACAGTGTACTGTGTATCAAGTGTACTATGCTGAACTACTCTGTCCAATGGAAAAGTCTGTTAAATCTCTGTTTTCAAAGGTTTCCTCAAGCATTTTTCTTCTCCACTAATTGAAACACACGAAACATCGTTTTTTGTGTTTTTACCTTGGTATGCAGGTTATCGTCAACCTCTACCTCCAAACAGATCAGTCCAGGTTTATCAGATCTTGTGATCTTCTTCACAGTGAACCTCGTCAGACTTAACTCTGGGCATGACGTGGTACAGCATTCGAAGTCCTCCAACTGTAAGTCCTCCACACGCTTCAGCCGACCCCCATCGAGCTCGATCAGAGATCCCACAAAAAAGCGTGACAAAAGCTGAGAGGAAGGTAATCTCTGTTCTTGCTGTTCCCATGTCTCTGCTTTTTCACTCCTGGCCAGAAGAGGGTGCTCATCTCTCATAGTCACCTCAGTCTCTGACTTTAGCTGCTCATTGTTGGAACAAGACTGGTGAATAACAGGAAACCGCTGGTGCTCTAGATCCTCTGTCTTGGAGACTCTTGCTTGTGATAAGCCCTTAAACACGGAATAATATTTGTGTTTGCTAAGATCTGTTCCAGCCTCGGCAAACGGACCAGAATTCTGCTTTATTCCTGCTTGTACGTAGTTTCTCTTCCTCGTCCTCGTATCGTTTTTAGCGCTCTCGTTCTGTAGTCTCTCGTCCCACTGAGGACCTCTTGCACTCCCCATGTCAAACTGCCCACTTGGGGCATCTTTGTGAAGAACGCTTCTGGTGTAATGAGATGCCAAAGACCGAGGTACAGGCTTTATGATTTTTGGCTTGTACTGATTTGGGAACCTTCCACAGCTTTTAAATAACAAATCTCTTTGTTCTGCAAGAGGAGCGTAGCTCCAGTAGGAAGACGCTCCGTAAAAATCGTGGACGCTCGTCGGATTATTTCTGTTATGGTTCGACATACCCAAGAGCTGTTCGCTGCTTTCAAAATATGGACCCCAGGAAGGAAATGTACCATTGTCACCTAATGGGTGTAAAAGTACTTGGTTTGAGGCACAGCCACCGTTGGTCCACAGCGGATATTCGGCTGCAGAATGAAGATCGATGTAAGAGACGCTCGCCGGTTCTCGTGGCCTCCTAGCTCGCCTGAAGTTCTGGTTCTGATTCCAGAAAGGAGAAGGTGTCTTGAAAACCGGCTCAGCTGGAGCTTCGTTTGAGTTCTCTCTTGAATTCCTCTTCTTGGGTGGGAGGGTTTTAGGAATTGAAGGAGAACCCCTTAGGCCATTAGCTGCCATGGTGAGGCCAAGTATTCTAGCACACTACTTTCAGATGGTGTGTTTTTCACATGTTGTCACTAGTTCATTACCGTCGATAAAGTCTAAATGGCTGTATTCTGTTTTAGTTCCAATTCAGGGGAAATGTCTAGTCCAGATTTGAAAGATTGTGGATTTCTCAGTTGAAACATCTGTAGTGTTTGGGTTCGCCTCAGTGTGAAGTCCAGTGTAAAGACGCGTCGGTCTCCTGTGAGAGAACAAATGTGTCTCGATTAATGCACAAGCATTTTAGATACAGAACAATGCATGTTACACGTATACTTTTAAAGTAGAACACAGAAAACCACAGAGTACCTCCCAACTAGGAACCCTTTTTTTCCAAAATGTGCAATTTTTTTACTAGAAATTGACTGAATTGACTTGAATTGGCAAAAATGCGAGCACAGGATTCTTCTTTAAAACTCCTACCAGTGAAGAGACATGAATCGGATCGCCTTCGGCCGAACGCGTATGATGACGTCACACGATGAGTCTTACGGTAATTTTGAAATATTCCAAGCTTCCCAGAATGCTTGATTTTGCATTCATTTAATTTGTCCCAACATCACAATATCCTGAAGGGACCGTTAACCAATAGACATACAGGATTTCTGATGTGTTTTTGGCTAAGCTAGAGGTTCTCAGCTCCAGTCCTAGAAACCCACTTCCCTACACTCTTAAAAAAAGGTTTCCCAAGGATGGTTATCGGTGCAAGCTTTGTAAAAGGGGTTCTATTTGGAGGCTTTTCTGAAACAAAATCCCTTCCCCAGAGCTTTCCCGAGCACTACAAACTGAAAAACTCTTTAGAGTGCTACTAGGAACCTTTTTTTCCAAGTGTACACTGACTTTTAAGTTCCCCCTGACCTCATCAAACATGGTTCAGTTCCTGAGGGAGTTGATAATGAGCTGATGAATTGGCTGTGAGATAAACACATGGTGGCCTAGAGATTAAAGTCCTGTGCTAGTGACTGGAAGACTGTGAAGTCAAATCCCATGAGTTGCAATGTTGAGCCCTTAACCCTCAAGTGCTCGGCCATATGCTCGGACTGTATTCTAGATCGCTTTTAAGTGGGTTTGGATAAAAGCGTCTCTCGAACGAATAAATGTAGATGGGAATGGGGAAAAAACTTGAAACTCTGCAGATCAGTCTGCATGCCTTGAGTTGGGAACAGGTTCTAAAGGAACCGTGGTGAATTATGTGGTTTGGTGGCAATTAAAGCCAATGACCAAAAAAAAAAAAAAACACCACCAAAAAGTAAATGGGAAAAGTTCTTCTTCAGCATGCTGTATATACAATAAATGACTAAAGGTTGGGTTTCTGAAATACTCAGCGGAAACCAGTCTTTAAAACTGAGCTCGAGGCAAAAACAGGTGATTTCACTACAGAAGAAAATCCCCACACTGATGCCGTTCATCTGGTCAGTGAAGTAGCAAGCGTGTTAGGAAAACAGCTCCAAAATAAGTGCTTTTATTACGCTTTCTTAGACAGCTTTCAGTCCTTGACATTCTATAATGTCTGTGATACTTGATTAAAGTCTGCAAATTTCAATCTCTTCTCTTGTCTAAGAGCGTTACTATGGAAACAAAGTGCATATTGCAGTCTATAGGAGGTTAAGAGTGAAATAAATGCAGCTCATGCTGGAAGGTTAAAATAAAACGGCAGCAGGACACCTGTTCATTCAAAAGGAAGCCGTTTCTCCACTGAACCGTTCTGGCTCGTCTGTGTGAGTGGGGATGAAATTTATGGTTTCTATTAATATTTCTAACAGCAAAAAAAAACCACCTTGCAATGTGCTAAGTTAGAGCTAACCTCAGAGGACGTTTACAATCTTTAAGCATGGATGTGACATTCGTTAGAATGCAAATTAGACATGGTTTTAATTATCCCGAGAAGTCACTTTTTAGTCATGTTTATGTAAATATCGCACGTCAGGTCTAAAACGAAGACAACACATTGTTCAGTGAGGACCGGTGAGCACTCCTTTAAAAAATAAAACTACTGTTTTTTGTTGACATACCACTTGTTGCACTGTAAATTAGTTTTTGCTCAATAGACACTGAGCTGTTTAGTGGTTTTTGACCCTTTGCTAAGGTGAAACAGGAAACATCTGAAAACAGCTGGGGTTTTTTTTTTTCTAGGGTTTTGGTTCAAATTCAGCCAGCATACGAAGCAAAAGAAAAAAACGGGAAAGGACACAGGATGTGGAAAAAAGGTACGCTTTTGCTTTGCCTGCTCTGCATCTATCTAGACATATTAGTGGTTTGCAGCTTATTAAATTAATAGATCGGTTAATTAATACAAATAAATGGGGCAAAAATGATTGAAAGAATTTTTTTCTTTGCTGACTCTGTGAATTTATTATAAAACACACTTCTATATATATAGAGAGAAGTGAATACACACATACAGATTATACGCATCAACAGACTGGGAGAAGACTACAGTCTCAGCTATATACAGTAAGGTTATACAATCGACCCAATTCATCTGCTATACGTTGAATCATTTAAGATCTTAGCATGAAGTCTAATTATCCACCAGTTTTATTACTATTTTTCTCTGTGCTTCATAGGATCATTAGCCATGTTGCCACCTCTGGATAAGAGCATCTGTGAAATTATTTAATTGTAAATGTAAACACTCAGGGATTAGATGAAGTACATATAGAGACATATAGAGAAAACACAAAGCAAGCACTTCTGAATAGTTAGGAGATGAACGTAGATATTATTCTTAATATTCTTGATCTTTTTTGAGCTGAGAGTGGATGAAAGACACCCATGTGATAAATGGTCTGTTTTTCTATTTATTTGTACTACTTAAATATGTAAAAATCTGTTTGGTTTAAAGGCAGAACAAATTATAGTTTTTTTTTTTTGTTTTTTGTTTTTTTTTCAAGAAACACTGAGACAAAAAAAAATATGGTGTGTAGACTGGTGTGTGTGTCTGTCTGTCTAATAGTTTGTCTTCTAATTAACCCTTTCATCATTATAATTAACCCTTTCATAATCATTAATTCACCTTAAATCAGATGATTCAGTAACTACAATGATATTAAAGAAACTTGTGCAGATATGAGAGGGTTGAATATAAATCCTGATTGTTTTTTTTAAAGAAGCATTGTGTTTAAAAACCAGGATGCAAACACACAGCACCATGTCCCAATACTGTACAGAGACAGTAGCATGCACTTTTCATGACATTAAATCTGCAGACTAACATCTAGCATCAAAAGGCAAAATAGTGTTTGCAAGACACATGCTACGAAACCAGACTATGATCTAGTTCTCAACCAAACAAGAAGCAGCCTTGTGACCGATGCATCTTCTTTCTTTAAAGAAAAGAACTGAATTCACAAGAAAAAATTTCAATTAACCATCTTTCTAAGAAGAATGCAACCTGATTAGAAAAATCACAAGGCTCCACTCCACAACTCATCCTGACTCCTGCACTCTGCCCCCTAAATCTAAAAAAAAAAACCTTCTCTCTCTCTGCAAGGGTTCAAATAAATCTCTTCAAGATGCATTCAGTAAGCGTCATCATCTGTTGTATGTTTGTAAAGTTGAGACGATGCAAAATAATAAATGACTAGAGTATGTGTAAAAATAAATCACTGAGACAGTGTAAGTCGGTGGCACGACTCACACGTGACAGCTTAGACGTAAAAAGGTGTGGAGCAAAAATGATATTCACAAATCTACAAATCGTGACTGTATCATCTTATCTATATATATATAGAGAGAGAGAGAGATAATATGTTAAATAAATAAATGAAGTGTGTAGTGTTTGTTGTCTTGATGCTTGTAGAAAAAAAAAGTGCTGACAGGCACATGCTCATGCACATCAGATCATAAATGCATTCTCTTATCAAGCTTACAGATTTTCTCGACTGACACCGAGTCTTATTATAACTCCTTGCACACTTTCAGATCTGAAATATAGATGTGTACAGAATGCCATCTTGAAGCAATTGCATAATAGAGAACATACACACACATACACATGCACACGTATACACATACACACACATACACACCACTTTAGAAATATGTGCCCTACCTTGTTGTTCCCAGATGAACACAACGGTCTGGTCTGATGCAGCACCAGGAGGAAGTGCATAGAGTTTTGATGCAGACGTGCACACAAACTGTTATCTTTCATTCCTCCTACTCTCTCTCTCTCTCTCCCTCACTCTCTGTCTCTTCCCCTCTCTCGCTCTCTCTCTCTTTCTCTTTTGCTCTCTCACTCTCTCCCACTCTCCTCTCTCAGCTCACGCTATCCAACACCTCTCAGCTTGTGCCCTTTCTCTCTCTCTCTCTCTCTCTCTCTTTCTCTCTCTCCATCCCTCCCTACCGCTCTCTCCATCATTGCAAACCGTATATTAATAAACATTAATGCAGTTTCACTAGTAGTGGGCGAAAAGCTGTATCATGTGTCCACCACGTCCACGGTTTATTGCGTAATAAAGTGTGTGTGTGTGTGTGTGTGTGTTATACATACATAACCGTATATACATTCTTTATCATAATCTTGAGGACCAATAGATTCATTTAAAAATAATCACACATTAATGAGGCCAGTGTTGTTTAGCGACTTAACTGAAATGTCAAACACATCGTAACACATGGTTCAATAACGAGAGATCAAAGTGTGTTACTCCTAACTTTACATTGTGCAATTTAGCTTGTGTGACTGAAGTAAAGCCCCCACACACACACATAGACACGAAGAGGGATTCTCTGTTTGAGTCAGATCTCTGATCATCTGCCCACACACACACACACACACACACACAC
>JAOTRN010000001.1:6836812-6854113 GCA_028566695.1 Bagroides melapterus
GTCTCTTGCTTTCTCATTAGGGATCTCCACCAGGATTTCTGAAAATAAAATATACACGACAGTCCATGATTATATGAAGCTGACTTAATTGTAATTTAACTTGAACTCTGGATAGCGTCCACATATCGATCATATTGCTTTAATTTAGACTTAACATTCAGATTTAATGCTATTCAGAGGGAGTTGAGCTTGCGTTTGTTTAGTAGTTTGTTTAATTTGTTTAGGAATAGTAATCATGATACGCTTGGTTAATAAATAGTATCCTCATCTCTTTAAAGTCCACAGAATTTATTTTTCTCATTACTGAAACGCTTTAATTTAAATTGATAATGGATTTATGAACCATTCGGACACTGTCACGCCGTCTCGTGTAGGTCAGATCACACTGATCTTTTAGTTCTTCAAGAGCTCTCAGTTACTTAATTCCACTCGACTATGAACTGTTTTAGAAAGGACATTATTTACATTTACATTATTTCCTGTTCAGTGTCACCCAAATGAGAATGAGGTTCCTTTCTGAGTGTGGTTCCTCTCAAGGTTTCTTCCTCATATCATCTCAGGGAGTTTTTCCTTGTCACCATCACCTCTGGCTTGCTCTTTAAGAAGAGAAATTAAAGAACATAATTTAAACTTTTTTGCTTCTGTAAAGTGCTATACAAATAAAATGAATTGAACTGAATTATTGATAAAATGTTCAAATCGACTTGTATCTCTCTCTGTGTTAAGATCAGCAAAGCCTTTGGACTTTATTGGAATGTGACACAGTGTTTTGACCACATAGTCTTACCCAAATCCAGCTTGGTGAACCCAAACCAGTATGATCTTCTGATGAAACTGGTTACAGTGTGGACAGCTGTGGAATGTGTAAATCACACGGACAACTGCGAGACCAGGAAAGTAGTTTCATTCCAGTTTATTCCATTATTGCACACTTCACACTACACTTCTTTATAGTTCATTATAACGTAAGATAATCTTATAAAACAGACACAGAACACACAGTGAGTCCGCAGTACACCCTTTCCACACACAAGAAAAGTCATTTCTTTTCGTCTGACCTGGTATGTGATATATAACCATGATAATAACTACAGCGTCTGGTATAAAGTATGTGGGGTTTTCCAACAAATAGCAAGCAGCTTCTCGACACACCCTGTGCAGAAACCAAAAATGATGTATGAAATAGTGTTAGAAGTACTAAAGGATTGTAAAAAGGCGAAGAGATTTTGTTGCCTAAGTTTCTTTAACAGCAGCATAGACGGCAGTCCTAGCAAATTGATTTCTTCTTCTTCTTCTTCTTCTTCTTCTGGGTTTTTTTTGGAAAATGAAAAGTGGAAAATATTATGTGTAAATGTGGAAAATTTGTTAATGAAATTTTATTTGTTTAGCGCTTTTAACAGTGGACATTGTCACAAGGCAGCTTTCCAGATATAAAGCAGCTTTACATACAGTATATACGATCAGAATTTTTTTATTTATGTATACTACTGTATTAAAGAATAAATCGTTCTAATATGTTAATACTAAACAGATTTCTAATTGATATTCTGTAGGTTCATTCCGTTTCCTGTGTCGGTGCTTTGTAACAGTCGGGGTAAAGCTATAACTAAAGGGGTAAAGTCTTTGTAGTTTCTCAGTAACACGACAAACTGCAATTTTTTGTCTTATTAACCTCAAGTGGGAGAAGGAGAGACAGAAAATAAGAGAAGGATGCAGGTTTCACTTTTGCAATCATTGTTGATTTTCCTATAATCTAGTGCATTATGTTTCATTATTTACTCCTAAAAGAGGTGCAGTACTGCACATACAGATTATTTATTAGTTACTGTAGTCAGATAGATAGATACCTTCATTTGTCACATATACATTACAACACAGTAAAATTCTTTCTTTGCATATGCCAACTTGGGGTCAGCCATGATACAGCACCTCTGGAGCAGAGATAGGGTTAAGGGCCTTGCTCAGGGGCCCAACGAGGGCAAAACAAACACAATCATGCATCTGCCGTCACCACTTCATCCTGGAGAGGATCGTAACACGTCTTCTTACATTGGACATCTAGCTTTTTTGCATTTAGCCAACTCTGGAAGATTCTTATTGTAGCTGATTGGCTTGAACGGAATAAAGTAAAAAGAATTCTGTAGAACAATTTGACTGTACGCTTTGACAATTTGACAAATTCAAAATTAAAATATCCTGACTCGAGATGTCAGTATAACATTAGCATTAATTGAATAATCAAGTAGTTTTAGCACACACACTCATGCACAAACAAATACACCTCTTGTGTACACCAGAAGCGAACGATGGCATGCCGACTTCCACTCCCTCACTTTCAGTTTCTGTTGTTATCCTCAAACCTTTCCAGTGACTCAGTGCAGTAGCTTTTCCATCGAGAGTTGCCTTTAGATCGTCTTGTCTTTAGACGGTGGAATTCAGCTCACGGTCATGGCTACCGCGTGACGTGATTCTTGTTGAATGGAAGAAAAGCGCTGAGGGGAAAAATACAAGCATGCTGCCATGCTGTTGTGGTTTTCTCAGGAAAAAGAATCGAGTAAGATGACCTTTGTGTTGCTCAGACTTGTGCCGCCTCTTCACTTGTGTATCGAACAGGTTCACTAGGGCTCATGAAATATTTATGACAGTCTGTCTGTGGCAACAGTTGGACTCGGGGAAAGAACAGATGATGTACTAGAATGGACACTTGTTAGATTTATTTATTATTCTCACCAGCTTTATAATCAATTCTTCTGATAACTGAGATTGAGGAACAACACTGTTCGATCCTGCTTCCTTAATCACTGTATTATGAAATATTTTAGTAAAGAAAAGTATAAAACTCTTGGAGTGGGGAGGGGGGGAATGGGGGTTGTTTAAACAGTAACCATGGTAACAATGATAACTTGACCAAAGGTAGTTCATGATCTCTTATCCCACCGTAAATTGCTAATATATATATTGTTTAAATTAATATTAAACGACACATCGTTTTTTTATTTAACTCTTTATAGTTACAGTTCATAAATTCTGAGAAAGTTCTTATCACTTAGGTTATTGGTCCTTTTTTCTCCTCTATGACTTGAAGTTAAAAAAAAATCAGCTTATCTTTCCCGTGTCAGTGGAGACTCCTTCCATGAATGTGACATAAGCATCACTTTACAGAAAACTTCACCCAACAAACGAGTAAATAACAACAGAGTAGCTTTATTATTAGCATTAGATTATGTACATGCTCTCCCATGTAAGTTTAAAGTACCATGAAAGGAGTTACTCTATAAATTTTAAGGTAAATTGGCGAATACATTACCATAAATGATGAATGACTTGCAGCCAGATCTATTGTATATAATTATCTATTATTATGTATAATTTAATGATTGCGTTTGAGCACCGTACCCTACTGCACGTATGTCTGACATTTTCAGATATTTTTATTTAAGTGTCCGTTTAGCAGCATTGGGATTTCAACTCACAACCTATTGATTGCCATCCAAAACTGCTTAGTCAGCACTTCTTCAGTTACTTCTTCTCAGGTCTTTAGATATAACCAAATGTGAGCTGATGGGGTAAGGAAGTGCCCCTGAAGGGGAAGACGGAGGGGATTTCCCCAAAACACCACACTGCACCGCACTGATCCGAAGCCAGTTTGTGTGTATTTATGTTTTCAGTTGAACCAAAACAGTTGATATGAGATCAGTTCCTGCGAGAGGCTGAAAGAGGGCGAAGGGATGCAGCGTCACTGAGAGTGTCGGTGTCGGTCGGCTCACGCGATTGGCTGGAGATGAAACGCTGATTCATAACCAGTGTCATGACAATGAGAAATGACTGATGACACAAAGGATTTAAGAAGGTTAAGACGAGCAGCATCGGCCATATGTAATCTCAACTGGTCCACTGTTATGCAGTGTGTATAAAGATGAACCGTTTAATTCACTGATACAGGTCAAGATATTAATATTTTTCCAGGAAAGTGCACAATAGATACACGATACACATACATTTGTTTGCTTTATTATTTTCACGCCAAATGGTGGTGGTTACAAATATGTACAGTATCAAACACTACATTAGTTCTTTAACCACAGACCAAAGACTGTCCTTATTTTTGTTCATGTGGTTGAAATTGCTTTAAAGCATCTGGAAGGGTCATTTTCTCTAACCTCTGTACTGGTCAGGAAGAGCCTGTGGGAGTGTATTTATTGTAGCTCATCTATAAAAACCGGCATAAAAAACCCACAGTCACTCCGAGCAGCTTATAGGATGTAACTTAAACGAACTCTGGGGTTTTAAAGCACTGTCTAGTGCTTCTCTTGGGAAAAGCTGGAACTCTAGTTTCCTGTGTCCTGCTACCGCACTGCTCTGAGCAATCTGTAGTGTTTATTCTCATAGAGAGATCCAGCAATAAATTTAGGAGTGTGCCTTTGTTTGGTGTTTTCGCAGTTCCTATCCTTGTCTCTGGAGAATATCAAGCCTGAGTGGTTTTTGTGGGAAATGGAAAGTGGGAAATGTTATGTGTAAATGGGGAAAAACAAACCGTTGCCAAGACAGTGTCGCTCTGGCTTTATTCCCTGTGCTTCATCATAGGGGTGTGGTGAAGCAAGGACATAGCAGAAGTAGAAGCTGAATGTATATTATGGTTTCCATAGTAACGTTCATTCTCCTTGACCTGCACAAGGAGTAACAGTGTTACTTTAGAAGTAATGACCTGTGTGTGTGTGTGTGTGTGTGTTTGCTCGTGTGTGTTTAAAATGCACTCTTTTGTTCTGGTACTGTGGGTTTCTAAGATGCAGCTCTAGGTTTGGGTTTTTTAGCGTGGGCGAGTCGAATGTGAGTGCCGTGCCATGTCCGGTAGTCAGGCTCAAATCTGGCTCTTTACTCCAATGCCAATCCCACAGAGAGAATAAAGAAGAGAGGAAGCAGTGAAGAAAGAGCGGTTTGGACTAAATAGACACGGTGTGACATAACGAGGGAGAGTACGCTAAACGTGGATCAGATGTGATTTGGCACATTGTAAAGGGATCAAGTGTGAGAATCTGACTTGAGATCTAAAGGAGATTGGCTCTCAGTCAGCTCAATCAGTAAGTGTAACTTGTTCAGACCTGAACTTATTACTTAATTTTTTTTATTTCATTTGTAATGTTTTTTCACTATTAACAAATAAGCATGATTACTATTTTTTTTACTCGAACTCATGTACGATGCACATGAATCGAAAAAGCTTTGGCTAAATCTGCACTGTGGTGATGTCACACAAAGCATCATGGCCCAAATCTGCAATAAATCGATGGTCATTTTGAAGCTCCTCTGAATATTGAGTTTACTTTTGGTTCATTTCTGCAATTGTAAAATCCTGGAGTGATCAATAACATTAAAATCAGTGGCCTCTTTTCTAACCAAATTTAAAATTAGATGTTAAAAATGTATTCCTCTAGTTAAAGCCACCACAAAAGTGTGTGTGTGGGTGTGTGTCCTTGTCTGAGAAATACACATCAGCAGTCTTGCTGTGTTCTGTAACTGATGTGTTGTCATTACTAATCAGACCCCTGCTGTCTCTCAGCCTGACCAGAGGTGAAATACGCCGTCCTTCTTTATGTAACCTGTGGACACAAGCCGGGCTTCATACGCTCCAATCCTGTGCAAATGCCACGCCATGCCAGGCTAGTGGGTGTCCGGATGTGTGCCAATTTTATTTTCAGCAGGTGGCTGAGCTTGTGAGCGTTAACCGGCTGTAAAGTGGAGAAATAAACCCCGTAACGTGAAAGCTGAGGGTTTGAAAGAACCTACTGCGAGGACTCTTGAGCCGTCCCGCAAGCCAGGCAATTAACCCTGAGTTAGTTCAAAGGAAGAATGCGGTGACCCTGCTTCTCCTTCCTGGCCTGTTGTGAGGCTACTCGGCTTGTTAAAGACGACGAGCAGGATGCCGGTGTTCGTCCCTGACTGAACAATGTGCCACTCGGCATAAACCAGCACACATGGACACACACACACACAGAGTGTGACATGCACTCCTCCTAATACGTCTCATGTTTAAGTCTCCTAGTGTTCTTCCCCTGTACATGCATGGTTATATAAAAGCAGCACCTGGAGACCAAGCTTTAATATTTTAAGCTGTGTTAGGTCAGATATTAAAGTATAACAGCATGCTATTTAAGCTTGACCTAACTCCTTTCAGTATGAATGTCAATCTAGGACCAGCTACACTCCCTGCATCATTGTATAGGTGAGTGAACACAGCTTAGCACATTTAATTCAGTCTGGAATAAAATAGAGGACTATCTTGCTTCCCCCATTCAAAAACCATGGGACGATACAATAAACCAGACTGAGCTATAAATATGTTAAACGGTTTGAAACAGCAGTATTAGTTTGTGTTGCTCTAACATTTTTGGACAGTATAGCGTCAGACTGGTGTGCTAACACAGCTAGCTAGCTTGATGATTATTGGAATAAAGCGATTAAGTGCTTGCATGCTCTCATAAATGAATTACAGTTTCAAATACAAAATATTAGCTCTATGTTTATTTATATATTTATGTTGGTATATTTAAATAAATCTAAATCTTTATATATTTTTAACATATTTATTCATGTTTGAACATGGCCTCCTAGGCAAGTTCTGCTAGCAATATTTACAGTTATGTGGACTCGATACCTCAGGCATCCAGTGATGCAGCTAGTAAATATCACTTGAGCTAATAAAGTATAGGAATGACCTTTACGACACTGACAGGGATTATTCTGAAGGGAAATGGCAGGAAAAGATTATGAGGACATGATATAAACAACACGGGAATGCGGCATTAGAACACACACACACACATGCTGTCTGATAGTCAGAGAGTGAGTCATAGTGACATCTTTGTCCGCTGGCTGACTCGCCGTCCTCACACACCACAGGGTCACTGACTGTTCCTGATCTGCTGCAGAGAGCACACGCTCTGTTGCCAAATGTGACAAGTCATATTTTTTCAGGAAACTGAAACAAAAAGCCAGGATGTCTGCCTCATTAGTCATCACATTTTCATTATTACTGAGCAACCGACTGAAAAACGCAGGCTTTTTTTTTCTTCTGGCAGACGGAGGATAAGAATTCCCCTGATTTACACATCTGCGTTCAAATTTTGAGTGAAAATAATTGGACTGAATGAAATTTGTGCAGATTGATGGGACTCTTGAAAAGCCTTTTCACATTACATTTCACAGTATAACTACATTCCTGAAAAAAAGCCACGTGAACGTCTGGGAGATGGAAAAAAACAACGCTAATCTTATTAACTATGATCCACACGAATAAGCCGCAGCAGTCTAAACTATTAGCTGTACGTGCCACAAAGAAGACCTATTTAAACCTGTTGGTGTAAAGGATAGTAAAAAGCCTTGACTAAACATGATAAACTTCTTTAGATTGATATTTTGTGATTTGTATCTCTTAATATTTCAGTCAGATTTGTTAGAGTTACATATGAGCTAGTAAGAGAAAGATATTAGTATTTAAATATAAATATTAAGCTGGCTAACTGAATTAAAGTTAGCATAAAACAGCCTTGAATTAATTTATTGTATTTTGACTATTTTTTTTTTTTTTTGCTACTGTTTAAATTAATGTATTAATCATTTGTACCTAGCGCAAGCTAATTTTCTAGCAATCAGCTAGCTCAAAACTAGCTAATTCTGCACTATGCATGATTGCACACCGGGGACTTTGTTTCTGTTTTGTGTGCTCTAGTGTGTGCTGTTATAATGAGTATACGCATGTGGAAGCCATGTGAACTGTCAGCTTTTCCCACCACAAGCTAGTTTTTTATATATTCTTCCTAATTTAGCCAAGGTTTAGAAACCCAATCCAATTAGTCTAATCTAGGCCTGTACACACTAATTACACCTTAATCCCAGAATGCTGTTTTTGTGTGGCTCGATGTATTGACTGGTTGTAAAAGGAAAAGTCTCGCTGTGGCATTTCAACGCAACGGTTCTCAGCCCTGGTTATAGAGTAGCACCATTGTGCTGCACATTCGAACAGTTTTAATGCTTGAACACACTAATGGGCTTTTAGAAAGATCCTGTTCATTAAATGATTAGTTGAATCAGTTTAAATAAACTTAAAAAAAAAAAAAAAACAGAGCACAGCTTTACAATCTTTTTTTTTAATGTAGTTTAATGAATGCCTGTTTGACTCAATGGGGACCATGAATCCACGCACAAGGGCACTAATTTTCAATTAGCTTTGATTTTTTTAATTGATTAATTTTTTTTTAGGTTTATAATCTGACCAAATCCCAAGTTGCTACCTGTTTATCATATAGAGCTTGTAAATACACAGCAGGCATTCAAAAGGAAAGGGGTTTTAGATCAAATTTAATATATGTGATATGTAATATATGACATTTATCTGTGAAAATAAGGCAGCAGTGAAAAAAGAGCATGTGAACATAAAGCCAGATAAATGTGAGATATTTTCATATAAAGGATCGTGAAAAGTAAGCGCGTGAAAATAAACGAATCTTGTAAACAAACATACGTGTGGAAGTAAACGGAATCAGGAAAAGTTTGGACATTAGAATAAGTGACTCGTATTAAAATATGAACGTGGGGTGGAGAGAATTGTTTGAAAAACAAAACAAGGGAGCAAAGAAATCACGTGAAACGTTAACATGTTAAACTAATCATTGTGTGAAACAAACGTGGAGTGTCTAAACACAGGTTTGTGTAAGGTTGTTGTTTCTGTTGCATATACTGGTGGTTATAATTACCCATGAGTCATTTACTCCGACTCCCGTGTGTGCCTCCATAAATAGCTGAGCGGCCGAGGTCTTGTGTTCGA
This sequence comes from Bagroides melapterus, assembly GCA_028566695.1. Lineage (NCBI taxonomy): Eukaryota > Metazoa > Chordata > Actinopteri > Siluriformes > Bagridae > Bagroides > Bagroides melapterus. The sequence continues at coordinate 6,845,634 of JAOTRN010000001.1, forward strand.
GCAGAGGGTCAGGCTTCTCATCTGTCTAATGGATGATGCAGAGTCAAAACAAGTGTCAGTACTGAAATGTATTCTCATATAATGCTGATTAATAAGTACAGTGCCACAGGGGCACGTGCTCACACACACGTTATGTTAACAGTACATCGTGCTTCCTTTTCTTTTTCAAAACGTTAACCCATTAGCTGTGGGGTGTAAATGTAACTGATACACACTTACAAAAATGAGTTCAGATTCATCGTTTAAGCCCCAGTTCAATAATGCACACCTACTGGAGATTTTCTCATCTCATTTTTCGTTCCTCTCATGCCTCTCCTCTTTAGGCTATTACCCTGCTCCTGATGCAGGGGGGAAATGTGATTGCACTTCCAGTCCAATCAGATTAGCAGCCGTAGAATTGACAGATGCTGTGACTGAACTGCAAGCCTTGACAGATTTACGGCAATATGAGACGACTGAGTGCGCTGTGTGCTTTTTTTCTTGTTTGTGTGTATAAACCAACATTATGAGTCGCTACCTACGGACCTACCTGCAGATCGAAAGATATCGAAGCCAGAAGTAGAAGATCTATTTATTTTAATAGGGATTATATTTTACGAAATAAAATTGAGTCCTAGTACAAATTTTGGCACCAACAGCGACAGAGCAATGGCTGACTGTTGCTCCCTGGTGGTGGTTTATGTATTTACCATTCATGCACTCCAGGCAGGAAACTGAAACCTTTCAAGAAGTGATCACTAATTAGTCTGGGAAATCTCTGCTTGTTGCATTTTTTTTTTTTTGTGGTTCCCAGCTGAAACGGAGAACGCTCTGAGGCTTCCGGAGATGGATGCGGCCCAGCAGCTGAGGCTCAGAGAAAGACAGCGCTTCTTCGAGGAGGCCTTCCAGCACGACGTGGACGTCTACTTCTCCTCGGCACACTTGCAGATAGATTACAAGAGGGGTGTGTAAAGCACAGGCACCGAATAATTACTAACAAATGTGCTTCTTTTAATAATATCAAATAATTCTTATTACGATATAAAGATGTTTGTTTTTCCATGATACATAGCTCCCATGAGCAGCATTTCATCCATGGAGGTCAATGTGGACATGCTGGAGCAATTAGACCTTTTGGACATCTCAGATCAGGAGGCTCTGGATGTATTTCTTGCCTCGACTGAGGAGGACGAAGCATGTTCATGTCCACTGGAAGGTAGAAACATTGGGCCAAGATGTGTCGCGACATCATCAATCAAAATTCCGTGAATTTATTTTATTTTCTGTTCAGTAAGCTCTTTATCCTGGTTTCAGTCATTAATCAGTAAGTAAGTGTTCATTAATATTTTTACACATACTCAGTATCATGACTGAATTTTTATATTTTTCTTAGGGAAACATTCAAAAGCAAGATTCAGTGGACTTTATTAACTGTGTGTGGTTGTTCAGGATTTAGATCACTTTTCTAACAGCCAAGGTCGCTTTATTATGCAGACCATTACATGGTCCTTCTCACTGTAATGTCTGTCTCCCCGAGTGAGTGTATTATATTACTCTACGCCCACATTTAATAAGTATAGTTTTAAAAAAACTAACCTGGATTTCTAAGCAACACTGAAAATGCAAATATTTTCTATTTATAGAGTTTGTGTGGTAAGACTCCTGTGTTCTCCTTTGGGTTCTCTGGTTTCCTTTGACCTCCCGAAAACATGCATGTATGTTGACTGGTGACTATATATGAATGTGTGTGTATCAGAAGTGGTCAGGTGTCCCATGTAGAGTAAATTCCCAGCTCCGAATCGACCCTGATCTGGATAAAGAACTGATTAAATAAAGATAAAGATTAAATCTCAAGCAAAACTTGTTCAAACAGCAGTAAGGAGTAAAGCCTGGAAATGACCTGATCTCTAACATGATACAGAATTTTTATATCACGTCCGTTTTTGGTGATGACGGTAATTTCTGGAACTGCGATTTCTCTTCTAGGTCTCGGTTGCAGCGGCGAGATTGATGCTTCACTGAGGGAAGAAATCTCCATGAGAGCTGCAGACACCGTTGAGCTCAAATCACGGATATCCTCCACTTCCTCTACAGCTACCTCTGACAGCCAGGGGGAGGATGGAGCAGAAACCCCCGTGGTCCAGTCAGATGATGAGGATGTTCACGAAGATGATGATGACGATGAAGGGCTTTTGAGAAATGGGACACCTCCAGCCATCAGTGTGGGAGAAGAATCTGAGCTGTCGTTATGAATGGCGTCACCACTTACTACTGATGAACCCCTGTGTTTGTGTGCTGTTAAAGACTTTCTCTGGTAGGTCGCCTGGTTCCAGCCTGGTTCTACGTACCGTAAACTTTAAACGGATTCTAGTGTACGAGTATTTCTTTGTCTGTCTTGAAAATTTCTGTTCACCTGAACCGCTGCTGTAGATAATAGCGCTTGCTTGCGTATATACACCGTGCTCCATCTTGTATTGCTTTTTAATAACTGTATGATGGCAGCAAATGGTCTTTGACCATTAATGATGCAGATATAAAAAAAATGCACCATTTCTATATGTAAGAGAAAGCTTTGTTCCTCTACCACACAAACTGTGCAATACTACATTGTGCATTACTGTCTCAGTCTTACTCTTCATGACTCTGTATTTTTTCCTCACGCCTTCAAGTATCCACATTACTTCTGTTTAAATAATAATAAAAATAAAAATAAAGGCAAATTGAACTTTGGGAATATCTGTGTTTGAATATAATGCATGTTGACATGTAGTACGTATTCACTAATGACTGCTAATGAAAGTTAGCGTGGAATGTAATTACAGAGACTAATTAAGTTCATGTGGTTTGTTGTTATTAACGACATGCACATGTAGCGTGGCATAATTGCCATAATAACGCTGAAGTAATAACCATTTACACCTCTCAGAATTGTATCGACTGTAAACTATTTATCTACAGTACGTTTGAGCCGTGCATTCGTTCATCTTCAGCAGCCTTTTTTATCTTTGGTCAAGAAGGTAAAATGTGTTCAGCTCAAACGCTTTATTGTATCTTATATCAGTTTGCCAGGAAAGAATCAGATATTCTAAACATTTAAGCTATAACCACTTCTCTATTAAGACCAAAATTATATTGTTTATACTATGATGGGAAAAGAAGTGTTTTCTCAACTGATTCCCCTCGTGTTTTGGCACATAATTGTCCATGTTTAAAAGCTTCCTGCAGGAACGTTATAAGACGCATGAGGAACGAATATATTTCCAATTAGTTTTATATCATTCAGTATCACCTCAAATAAAGCTCCTTAATAAATGACAATCCAACCCAATGTGTTTTGTTACTGATTAAAGAGCAACATGTCACATTTACGCCACTTACGTTTCATGTCATGGAACATCCAAGAAACGCATTATCTCCTGTTATCATTCATAAGAGCTAAAAAAAAACAATCATCTGCCTCTTTTCTCACCTTACCGGGTGACCACAATTGTTTCCATCCTGAAGATTTTCCTAGGTCATAGGTGAAGATAAGTTTAGAAATAAATCGTAAAAATGTTTGTGGCATTTTATACTGTACAATTCTCACTGCAAAAAAAGTGTAGTAAGTAAAATTAAAGAATTTCTGTTTACGTTCTGAAGGAGAATGCATTCTCTAGTGAGCACACAGAGATGTCCCCTACAAATGTTTTGTATTTGGCTTATCATCTTTAATATAATCCATTATTCAGGTTTTCCATTCTCTCTGTGGTTTGGGTCCACCACATGTGTGGTAGGAAAAAAACAAACAAACAAACAAACAAAAAAACAACAAGGTCAAGCAAACGTTTCACAGCTTCACGTGATGAGAATGAGATCAAGTGATAAACACATTGTGCAGTGACAAAGTTCAAATTCTAACCCAGACTGGCCACGCCTTCGTCATGCTTCGCTCTCATTAGCGCTGTTAGCATTAAACAGCGTGCTCATTTATTACTGCGTAAACACGCAAAATTAACGCAAGGTCATTTAACAAAGGAATTTATCTTCCACGAGGCAGTCTGCCAGAGTTGCTGAAAAAAAGTGGATTAACAGGCCACACGAGCAATTCACAAGTCACTATGTCACATTAGATCATTAACACTTTGAAAAAGCAGCATGACTCCATTAGTCGAGTCTCAGGAATATCCAAAATACACTGTGTGAGCAAATCTGACTATGTATTAGTGTATTAAAACATTAGACCACTAAGTGAAGATTCCTTCAAAAAATGCAAAATAAATCAATAAATAAAATAAATGCTAAATAAAATAATATCCTTAATTCAAACACCTTCTGATCAGAAGGTTCTAGTGCTTTTGAGTACAGAGGAATATTAATTATGTATAAATATGTACCATTTCATAAATCTCTAATCACAATGATTATGTGGTATGTTTTGACACAATAAATTCCTTTACTAAGTGTGTTATTTTTTTCTAAACAGAAGACAGAACACGGTTGATGAAAGTAACGATCAAATAGTTAACAGATAAAAACTTGATCCATTTTTATTGATTTTATTAAGGGAAAAATTTTTACCAGCTCCTTCTTAATCTACTGTTAAAGTGCAAAGGTTTACATGCCCTCACTCTGACACGATAACACCAACAAGACATTTAACGATTCTTATCCCTCATTATATTATACAAGGTCAACAAAAGCAGTCACAATGTCTTATTTATGAGAAACAAAAATGTGAATTAAGAACAAAGAAATGGACCAGTCAAACTTTGTTTTAGTTATTTTTTGGTTGTGGTTTTGTTTTAGTTATTTTTTGGTATCTTTGGTTGTGTCTTAATATATTTCTTTACATTTCTGTATAGCTATTACTAGTCTACTAATAGTCTCTATGTTTAAATCTCTATATATAATTAAGATAATAGATAGCTATCCTTTATGTCAAGTATTTTTACATCTCTCTATAATATCTATTTCACCCATGTCACCTTGCCATGATATCTTTATCTTTAGATACCTATGGTGCTCTAATAATGTAAATTTGCCAGTTATGGGACGATTAAAGGATGATCTTATCTTATCTTAAAGTTGTGTGTTAGGTCTATTGAGAGCTGTTTTTCTAATCTTATTGACTTTTGACTCACACCGCCAGGGGGAATGTTATTTCAATCATTTCTCATTGTTACGAATTATAATTATTATTGCATTCCGATCATTCTCAAACTATTTAACTAATCACTTAAACTAAACGGGTTTGACCAAAACCTCTAAACTCGAAAGACAAGACGCTTACCTGTAATATAAACTTTGACCTAATGTGTTGCGTTGGTTTAAAGTTCAGGATTAAAAAGCTCTACGGTTCTAGTAAATAGCCAACATCGTTGTACGCATTTAAATAATGAGCCTACTATTTCAGTAGTCTGTAAGGGGTTTGTAAAATGTATTTGACACGTAAACTGGTCCCAGGGTGCAACAACTTTGAGCAGTTTTATGTTAGATCACTAATAATCATGGAGTTTGTAGGTAAAAGGGGTGAACATTTTCAGGTAAGTGTACATGGAAGAAATTAATAATATCGGGCTATTATTAAAGGAAAACTTTATGCCAAATACATGATAAAGAAAAAGTCATTATGTTTGATCATTCTTCAGAACTAATTATATCAGTTGTGGCTGTTAGCGCATTAAAAACAAGGCTGTAAGTGGATGTGAGACCTGCATGCCCCTTATGTTGGATTGTATTGGTGGCACAGATGTGTCTGTCGGGAGGTACTCCAAAATACGAGGCCATCTTGTTGCAGGGACAGCTCACGCTGTACTTACCAAAACATTCAGAATACACCCCAAAACAGACGTCTAAATACTCTGAAGTAGTGTATTCACCCGAACGTGGAAAATGTGCGCGAACCGAAGGTGTTTTTCTACATTTCCGAAGGCCCATTTGTCGATGACAGTTCGCGCTGTAAGATCCCCGACCGCGCTCGAATAGAATCAACTGACTGTTTTTTCTCCACATGTCCCGCCTCCGACGCAGGCCACCGCCCAATCGCGAAGCTCATTCACCAATACGTAATGACGTTTCCGCTGCTGCGCGCATGCGCAGTTTCATTTCGTCCAGAGCTCCTCACGGTTCACATCGAAGATGGCGGCAGGCTTCGACCTGCTGGTGGAGGATTCTCTAATTAAAAGAGTGGGCAAGAAACTTTTTAGCGATATTGCAGGTAGTGCCAGAAACAAGCGCAGCAATTTTCATTGCATTAACTCCGAGGGAAGAACACGGGCAGTTGTAAAGAACAATGCTAACTACGGAATAGGAGGGAATGCAACTAGCTAACGTTAACATTTGTGAGCAAAGAAGCTATAGGCTACGAGACTTGTTTTTAAAGCAGGTAATCTCACAGTGTGTTAAACTGCGCTATATGTTCAATATATTTCTTCACCACAAGAGTTAAAGCGATAAGGGCGCTCGATAGAGTCTCATTTACATCGTGACCCGCGCTCCCCTCACTCTTCACACGTTTGTTTCCTACTTCGCAGACGTACAGGAGGGAAAGGGGACGGTTTTTGAGTCCCGGCTGTTAGCTGTGGATGCGAATTAAAACACGGATTACGCCAGGCGCTTCGCTAGAGACTTCAGCGGAGCACGGTTAACGCGATCCGGTGTCTTCAAATGCTATGGTAACTACTTTGCCTGGCCACGAAGTCAAGCTCGGGACGTCAACAGTACAAACTTTGGACGGAGGCGATGCGATGGATCCGCGTTCAGAAAGCACCACAGTGTCGAGCGGCTCATCGACCGATCCAGCCGCTTCAGCTACCGTTAACGTTACCGTGCCGGTGGTCAACAACGGGCCCGGAATAGCGAAAGGACTTGTGACTGCACCTTCTACTTCAAACACGGTTATCCAGGCGTCTTTCGTGAACGCGCCGAGCGTGAGCGTGTCGTGCGCGCCAGGCGGAACCGCCGCCGCCACCATCAGGCCATCTATGCAACCCGCGACTTTAACCATTAACGGGAATAACAGTAACGCCAGCTGCGTCCTGACAGCTGCGCCCAGTGTAGCTACGGCCACGGGAACCACGCCGCTCACAAACGCCCAGCCTCCTGTCAACGTGAACTCGAGTCCGGCGGTACCAATCAAAGCCGAGTCACCGCAGACCGTCATCCAAAGCGCGGCCCTTAGCGGATCTCCGCAGGTCTCCCCCGGGGCAGCCAAAGGCGCTGGGCTGATGCATGCTACGACGGCGGTGAGAGGCGGAGTCCCGGTGACAGGAGGCGGAGCGCCGGTGGCAGTAGCCGCGGCGGGCGGCGTGAGGACCATCGCGCCGCAACAGGTGCTCGCGCCCCGCCTCCCACAGAGCACCCCGGGACAGCCGAGCATCCACAACATCCAACTTCCTCCAGGTACGCCAAACTTGTCCAAACCAATCACTAGCACCTGCTGTTTGATCTGTGCCAGAGGCCTTGACAATCAGCCTCAGCTGTCAGGCTGTACATTTTATTTAAAACTCCTTTTACATCCTGTCATGTCAGAGGTTCCCAACCCTGCTTTTGGAGAACTCCATGTGGTGCACATTTTTATGTGTTGCTTTCTCTACCTCCTTCACTTAAGCGTTGATGAGGGTTAGTAGATTAGGAAACACACTAACATGTGCCAGACAAGAGGAACTCCAGGACCAGGGTAAAGGACCTGTGGCTCATGTGTTGAAACAACTTTTGTCACGAGCAAATACAGGAAACAGTAATCCTCTTTAAGTCACTTGGGCAAATGGTGTCATGTAGGGCTGCAAACTCTGTTTCTGAAAATATTCAATGCAAACATCAGGTAAGGTGCATCATGGGAATAACGTGTCCTCTAGTGGACATTATTTGGACATATTAAAAGTGACATTGTATGAATGCACTGATAAGTCCACAAAATAGTGCACTATATCCTACAGTATTCAGAGCAAAGTTAGGGCTATGAATTTGTAAAATTTTCACACAGTGGTGGAATTCAAATCGATCTTTAACACTTATTACAAGTTCTTAGTTTTCACTTTGTTTTAATGGTCACATGTATTGAATGAGTTTAATCCAAACATCCAAAACATGTCAGCCTATAAATAACCTCAACTTTGACCTTGTGTATTCTGTATTTGGAATAAATCCTAGATGAAACAGATGTACTGAGGTGTAATTTTACATTTTTACAGTTAAACGTGTCACTGGCTGTAAGATCTTTCTAACCCATGATTTCGGTATAGTGAATAATTTTTACAAGCACTTGGGATGTAAAAATCCGTTTTTGGATCAAGTTCCATTTCTTAACATTATAGTTGAAACCATAGATGTCCGGGACTTATTGTTTCGCTGGAACAATACATACCTCAATATCATAATACATATCATGTATCCTGAAAGCCTCTTATTTAACACTGAATAATGTATACACGTATAAAAGTATTATTAGGTAACTAAAGGTGTTATCTAATATTCAAAAGCTTTTATATGTACATGAGTAAACACCAAACATCCATGGGACA
>JAOTRN010000001.1:7057041-7070433 GCA_028566695.1 Bagroides melapterus
GACAAGTAACTGTACTGACCAAATAGGAGTATTGACTGAAAAAAGTACTGACTAAATAAGAGTACTGACTAAATAAGTGTACGTACCAAATAAGGGTACTGACCAAGTAAAAGTATTAACCAAATAAGAGTACTGACCAAATAAGAGTACTGACCAAATAAGAGTACTGACCAAGTAAAAGTACTGACCAAATCAGAGTACTGACCAAATGAGAGTTCTGACAAGTAAATGTACTGACCAAATAGGAGTACTGACTGAAAAAAGTACTGACTGAAAAAGAGTACTGACCAAATATGAGTCTAACCTTCACCTGCCCTACAACAGCCTTTCGTGTTTAGAACGTTATGTCAGGTTGTTGGTATCGTTGCCTCCCTTTTGGAAATCCAACAAGGAAACCCAAGCAACCTAGCTATGCACTACCAAGCGAGGTCGTAAACGGTCTTCACCTTGAATTAACAACTATGGATACTGAAGTTCATTCCTGAGTGCCACTGTAGCCATGATCAAGAGGGTAAAGTGTGAGAAGCATCAGGGACGTTCTCCTGAATGTGTTCTGACAGTAGCCTTTAAGAGCTCGTCTCTCGGAGGAGGAAGTGCCGCTCAAAATCAATTTGTCCTAAAGTGACTATCTGTGTATCTCTTCGTCCGTCTCTCTCTCTCTCTCTCTCTCTTAAACTCCAAGAAGTGTGATCTAGCTTTCCGTACAAGGTGTTGCTTTACGCACCAGTGTGCAGTCACTGGAGTACGTTTTTTTAATTTTATTTTTTTTTCTCTTTCAAGGCTTATCACAGGCCTTCTCTGTGGGGCATGTATCTGGTCAAAGATCCAGTGCATTACATATAGCCCTGCCATCATGACAATAGCAAGTGTGTTCTCAGGTCTTTGGATGTTTCCGAGTGGATTAAAGAAGCAGAACCGACCTGACGCTTGTAGAGTCGGCGTTACCGGGCAGTGCCACCTGATGATTAATTAATACTTGCTTGCTTCACTGAGTTAATAATGTTCGTTCTCATCAGAGTTCATTCATTTAAGGCGGTTCAGTTATTGAGATTGTTTACATTTTCTGACAAGGATATAAAGCGGAGCTTGGGAAAATTTAGGGGACGCTCCAGTCTTATTGGAAAGCAGGGAGAAGAATAGAGAGACAATATTCTAGAGGATTTTAATGGGCTATAGTAAAAACAGCTAGGGGGTGTTTGTGCTGCATCAGCTTTAAGTTCGTATGAGGGGCAACCTGAATAAACACGTCACGTGATGATACATATTTTCAGTAGGGCACATAGCCGCCCGCCTGTGTGATCGAAGCGTGGCACCGACAGTGTAAATCCCACATAGTTAGCTGTCTGAAACGTTTTTACCGCCGTTTGTTAAACTGGCTCTTTATACAAGGTGATCTTGGCACCCTTTTCTGAAAAACGGTTGGGAGTTGAAAACGTTACACATGACTTTATCTTAAAATACAGAACGACATATTCGCCCTAATCCTGCACCCCACGCACGACAAACTGCACAGCGTGAATCGGGCGAATCCCAGCGAAAGCCTCATCAGCACTTTGACATCCGGACCTAGATACAAAAGCCACGAATATATTACACAAATGAAGGTCAACAGCTTGACAGGCATCGTGATGAGTCATTTCCAATTCTGTCCACATGGCTCAGCACGCTCTTGCATCCAGTTCCTGTCTTTCACACGTATGCCGGCTAATTAGCTCGACCGCGCAAACGCAAAAGTAATTCGAATCGCTTTTAAAGTACTGACAGTGTCAGCTTGCGTTGCGTAGAAAATACGCGTAAATAATTTAATCCCTGGTAATCATAAGTTTGTGTGCTCATCTCCTCTAATCCCTGTATAAATAAAAAAAAAAAAAAAACATACAGAGGAACAGAAAGCAGAGAAAGAACTCCACACAGGTTTCCAGCCTGTTTCTTTGCTCACACACCACCTGGCCCATTACTCTCCCCTGTGACGCTTCTGGGTTATATGCAGCATTATTATCATCACATGCTCGGTGATGACCTCCTTCCCCTATTAGCACTGTTCGTCCAAAAATATAGCAAGCTCCTACACCTTAATATATATATAAAAAAAAAACACCCAGGTCTACAGCACTGCGGCACTTAAAGGACCGTACGGGATTTATGAGCATCTTTCTGAAAGGGACATCGCGGTGATATCCGACACCAAAGCTCTGTTCGCTTTGAATAAGAGGAATCTTTGAGATCATGGCCACTAGCATCGAAGCGTTTATTAAGGCTGTGTCCAAATTGCTAAATCCATTGTAAACAAAATAATTGATTACTTGGTATTCGGAAAGGCTACAGCACATAAATCGTTCTGCCTCTCATTTACTGTCTGGAATATATTCCATCAAACCTATTGGAGCGCAATCAATGGCAGCACCAGCGATGTACATGAAGAAGCAGAGACGGAAACTCTTTAAACATTGTCACTGCACAACGCTGGAAGAAAATTCGGCTTGATTTTGACCAGAGCTCAGATCTAGTATTTCTTAAACGAGGGATAAGATTATAATCTGGACCAGTTTAATAACAGATTATTTTGGACTGGATTACAGATTTTTTTTTTTGTGGTTGCTGCAGCCAGAAAATGCTTGATTTTGTTGTAGCCTTTTGCAATAAAATTGTGATGCAACTTGCTGGGTATTTTGTTCTTTCTTTATTTTCTTTCTTTTTTTTTTTTGAATTAGCAAAAATTAGTGTCTTCTTTTAAACTCCCACCACTGAAGACGTTACGATGTAATGACTTTCTATAGCTGTACTCATGTTCGACGCACGCAAATCGAAGCGGGTCGTGGCTGAGCGGACGTTGTGATGACGTCGCACGACACGTCTTGCATTGCGTCGGCACATAAATCACTCTGAATCGTGGAGTTTTGGGTCATGGCAAACTCCTGGAGGAACTGATATACGGGTGGCAAATGATACGAGCACCAACAAGAGAACTTTTTGCTTTTTCTTTGCTTAAAAAAACGCGCCACTGCAAATCGTTGCAAAATCCTTCTCACTGATCGCCTTATCTCGAAGCATTTCTATTCTGACGGGCGTGGCCTCTTCCTGGATGACCCCGCCTCCAGCCTCGAAACACAAAATCTGATCTGAACGACTTGATGGAGATGAAAATGCTGCACAACACATGCTACGGTGTTTGTAATCCTCGGATCTCAACCCAGCCGAACAAAACGATGGAAGGTTCCAGACTATGTTTCGGAAGGACGGCATTCCACAGACCTGGCGGATCAAAGCCAGTGTGCATTTATGCTGTTTCGCTGGTTCGAGTTGGCCATAAATCTTAGAGATTTATTCTAAAATGGTCTAGGGAGCAAAAAGACACTACTGTAGATGTCCCATAACGTTCAGAACAGCCCTATTGAGGTATTAAACTTCACTTGGACGTAAATAAGGGACCTGGGTTTGGATTAAGTCCACTGTCCATGGAGCATTTTCCACATCCAATCCATAATCCGATGTGGTATCATTCACTGGTTTATTAAATATAACATGCTCGTAATATCTGCAGTTAAAATGCCAAGCAGCTACAGCATTAATTACACGTACAACTGTTCGCACCACGTGGCTAAAACATTGCGCTAGTTTTTATAGCTATATAGCTGGGTTTGTTTTAAGTCAAAAAAAAAACAACAACCAAGTTTCACAAAATGTCTATGTGAAGATGAAGTAAACTATTTCTAAACCGGACAGAGTAATACACGTTCTGTAGCTGACCACACGCCGTTTACGTTATCTTAGATCCTAGACGCGATATTAGCTTAGTGCGTTATCTTTTTTATATTCGCAATCATTCGTGAGCCTTTGTAGGATATGAACTAGCCAGAAACACATTTCTTGGGTAAATGCGCCAGTGAATGATTTACGATTAAATGAATTTGTATCCAGCTTGATAAATGAGGCCCAGTGAGCAAACATTCAGTAAAGCTGACAAACACTAAAGCTTTCGCCGTGTGTTTAATATTTATGTTCATTAATTCTCTATTTAGTCGTAGCGAAAAGCCGGCAGAAGAATGGAGCGCAGACTGCGTTGCCCTCGTAACACGGGGGGGGGGGGTGAGAGAGAGAGAGAGAGAGAGAGAGAGAGAGAGAGAGAGAGAGAGAGAGAGAGAGAGGAGAGAAGGAGGGGAATTCTCCAGCAAATATACACAGCAGGAGACGAACAGAAGATTTAATTTTCCCGACTACAGACAGCCACGCTGCTCAACTGCTCATTTAATGTGGATGATATTTTTTTTATGGAGCCTCGTTTGGTCTGATAATGTAATAAAAGAAGAATTATCCTCGTGTTAATTGTAAACAGTACGAACGGTAGACTTTATTGGTTGCTTCAGATAAGTGCAGACCGGTGTCCTCGATAATAGCACGAGAATCCTGCGGATCAGGCCAAAGCCATTTTTTGCGTCTGCTTCAAAATGAATGTGTGCGTTTTATACGCAATATGTGGAATCATCAGCTGAGAGTTCTGTCAGCCCTGCCAGAAAAATGGCTCTGTTTATGAACAACATATGCACATTATGCAGTGTGCTCAGAGTGAATGATTTCACAATAGCTTTAAGTGGATTCTAGTGCAAGGCTGAGTGTGTGTGCGTGTGTGTGTGTGTGAGAGAGAGAGGGAGAGAGAGAGAGAGAGAGAGAAGGAGAGAGGCGCAGAGTGAGAAAAAGGCAGAAAGAGAAAAGGCATCCATGCGTGAAGAAAACAGACCTGTTGCAGAAAGCTCTGTGGGCAAAACCAAAGAACGCCCACACGAGCACGCCTGACTCATTAAACACACTGCCGGCTCTTACCTTTGACAATGCTCTGGCCCTGCAGCTGCTCCCTTGGGATAAAGACAGTGTAGAAGTTCTGGGAGAATCCGGGTCTGCACGGATCCACAGTCGGACCTCCGGCACTCCCCTGGGGGAGGAGAAGAGTAAAGGAGAAAAAAAAAAATCCACTCTTGAACAGCTTGCATATATTTATAATTAACATATGTTCATTAGACGTGTCCAAGATTTCTTTTTGGAAAGAAATGACTTTGTATTATTTTTTTTTTCCCTATTGCCCACAGTTCTACTGTTAGTCATGCCAGTGGAAAATGGCCATCGCCTCATCTCTACCGAAGAAGACCGATGCAGCAGCGTTTTAGCGGTCCGATGTGTCCGGCGCTCGCATCCCTGTCTGCTTTGAACTGACGTCACGCTAGGACGAGCTCACGGCCATGGCACTCGTCAGCTTGTAGCAGAGGTCCAGCTGTAATCTGTCTAGCTGCATCGCTGCAGTCCGACGTCTGCGCGGGATTTCACAATAATATGACACTGAACGTCAGAAAGTGGTGCGTGAGGAAAGGATTAGCTTTGAGCAAAGAGCTAAACCTGGGTGTTATTCCTTGTTTTTCTCCAATTAAATGCCGGTGTTACTGTGCTTTTGGAAATAATACAAAAAAATACAGTATAGTACAGTACAACATCCAGCGTGACAATGAAGTTCCATAGAAGTTAGATTTAATGTGTTTAAATTAAAGTGGGCTTTTCCTACAAGATGAAGATGTCTGTCTAGGAAGGTTTCAGAAGGATCTTTAATGAGCCCTCACACAGCTCTATGTACCCTGATAATCATTAAAGATACATCTGAACATTGCTGGCATTTTCTAATACAGCTTTCATAACAGAAGGATGGCGTAAAGATTAATCTTGTGATAAGAACTGTTAAAAGTCACAGCTTTTTTTTTATTTGTTAAATGATTGATTGTCACATGAAACGGGTAACGGTCCAAGAATGGAATCCAATCACTGACCCTGTAAATCACTCGCCTACAAATCTTACACCGCGATATAGCCCTGTCAGCGTTATTATCTGTGTCTTCTATAAAAGTGTGAGAACCTGCAGGGATCCTTAAAGAGGCAGCCTTGCTGCAGTCTCCGTAAAAACCCCGAGCAACAATGCATGCGTAAGCACAGCGAGGCTAGAGTGTTCTAAAAGGAATGCACTCGTGGCACGGAGCCATGAACGCGTACCCTGCTGGTGGTGCAAATCCCTCTTCAGGAACATTAACAGATGTTCCTTTGTGTAGGGCAATCAACACGGACAAGCAAAGAGGTGAGGAAAGTAAATCGTTGGGTCTTGGGGTCGGGGAATTCAAATCTTTATACTCTGAGAAATGAGGAATTACTTCACGGTACTTTAAAACAAACCCAGATACATATTAAGGAGTCACAAGGAAAAGTACAGTTGCCTTTCTTTCTGAGGAATAGACACTCCTCTGTTTGAGGACAGAGTGTGTGGGTGTGTATTCTTACACTTGTGTGGGAATAGACAACTGTCACTATGTCTTTTTACACAGATGACTCAACACCGATCACCTTTTTAAATGAAACCACAGAACAGATCAATCAACCTAGAAATCTCTCAGTCCTGGTCTTCGCCTTTACAAGACCACAGAATAAAGGAATTAAAAGAGCTGGTGCCCGTGACTGCCACCCACCAGGCATCTGAACATACTTCTGGTGCTGCAAACGGCTTTATTCCGCACGTACCTTCATATCAGCGTCGTTTACATTCATTGAGCATTATTTAAACATTGTTGAATCTCGTGCTGGGCTTGCAATATTGTAAAATGAAGCACTATTTAATTCACATCAAGCTCTAGGAGCACAATCCTACAATTAGGAAGCACTGGAGGGATGCAGGCATTCCATTCCACGCAGGATAATCAGCAGTCTAAATGCAACAATTTTGTTTCTTTAATTTGCATGCACTGCTCTAAGAGCTTACACAGCATGCAGGCAGGCAGCGCGCGCATCGCCGCATCCTCTGCACTGAGGATATGAAGGGGGGAAAGTGCAGGAGGATCGCATCCCTATACTGCAGCTCCGTTCTCTCTCTCTCACACACACACTCACTCACACACACTAACACCCAAATAAGGCTTTGCTTTTACGATTCCGTAAACCAGCACCTCTGTCACAAACTAGTTTACTTATATACACAGAAGCCACAACGGATGTTCCTACAAACAGTCTCGTTTTAACAAACGCTAATAAATCAACAACAACAACAACAAATTAAAAACTACAGTAAGTAAGTCTGAGTTGAACTGCTGGAGCGCACCTGAACTTCACTACTGTCTGATTTACATTCAGTCTTACCAGTGAGCTTTTCAGGACTAAAGCGCACGCCAGAGGAAGAACGAAGCCGACTTTCATTTTCGGCACCGACTCGATCAGTTCCTCTAAAAAAAAAAATCGCCGGTAATTCCTCCGTTAAAGGATGTGAAAGAGATGAAAAGAGTATCGTGTCCTGGCTCGTCTTGCGCCCCGACTGCAGGTGGAGTAACGGAAAGGCGCTGTTCGACTCAGCATCACCGCGACACCCCTCCTACTGACGAGCGCACATGGGGAAGAGGAATATGGAAAGCCAAAGAGGCCACAGTGGCTCGAAACGGGGAGTATGGTGCGCGGTCATTTCTGAGCATTTGGAGAACCCTAAACAACTACCCACATCAGTCTTGACTTTAAAAGGAAGAGTGAAGAGAAATAATCATCATTTTACTGGATGAAGGAATTTCTAATTCACTATGCTGCATGGGGAATGTCTATATGTTTTACTTACTGTATATAAACAAGGGGCTCTCAGTTGTCCATCCACAAACGGTCGTCATGGCTACAGGAGTCACACCTGATTCCGCTTGTTTAATCAACTTGGTCTCCATTAAACACGTGAGGCATAAATATCTGAAGCCACACTGCCCCTTTTGTAGATAATACTGAATAATGATATACAAGATATGCCCCAAAATGTATGATCACCTGACCATCATACTTCTTCAATCTGTTGCTATTTAAAATTAAAATTTCTTGTGGGTAAATAGACAGATCCCCATTCTCACGTTCAAAAATCTAGCCTTCCCCGAAGGGTGGAGATTATTACGACAGCAAAAGACGGAGGCGTTATGTTCAAACGTGGATGTCTACCAACGTGGACGTGTGGACATTTTAATCTCGGCTCAGGAAAACTAATCTTCTTATTGCACTAAAATGATTGGTGGTAGTCTATATAAATCTTGCTAACATGAATGGGAGCAATCAGCCAGTAATGTGTGGTCATATGGTGGTTATCATAAAAACCCCATATATACCCACAATGCTGTCTGGGGGTAATCATGTTCCCTGGTATTACGAAGCCATGCCCATGACTTAATTAACTCATCCCAGTGTCTTAAGGATCTAGTTTCTATGCAGTACTAACTATGTTGTGGCCACACATTAAAATCTCGTTCCTATTATTACACATTGTTTTGTTTTTTGTTTTTTTTTAGATGTAGGGATGTCAATGGCAGGGCTGTGAACCCTGATCAAGACAAAAAAAAAAAAAAAAAAAAGACAAGCATCCTGCTGCCAAAACTCAGACTAAGCTAGTCAAGCTGGCACACCTTCTATGCCAGCTGGCAAGTGGTGGGAGATAGAAACATTCATTCATCTTTAGTAACTGCTTTATCCGGGTCTGGGTCATGGTGGATGGTACGATCACACACACACACACACACATCTACATTTACACCTAGGGGGAAAATTAAAGTCAACGTTCCACCTACCAGTATGTTTTTTTAGGAGGTGGGATAAAAGCGGGAGAACCACAAGGGAAACCAGATAGACGAAGTAAGGACACGTGAAACTGAACAAAGCCGGTGACCTGGGGTAAACTCGGGATAGTACCCCCGAACTGCGAGGTGGAAATACTTCCTACCGCGCCACCGCCTCACGGCTGTAGACAAATATAGACTCTTAGAAAGGTTATGTTGTTCATTTGTAAAGCGTTAGGAGGCAACTTCAGCTGTTGGAATACAACTTCTGTAATCGTGGCTGCATCCCAAATCTTCACACTAAACAGTATGTCTAAATATTAACAAGACTGTTCACAATACTTTGCTAGTAAGTGGTTTGGAATGTGCCCCAAGAGGATTTCATGTAGTTCTTTTGTATGGACTTACTTTTTTTTGCCTAAAAATGTTGGTATCCAGAGGCAATATAAAATATGAATCCGGAGGCATTCCTGACTCGAAAGACCGCGAATAAAGTCGTCTGTTGGTCTTTGAGAGCGATAAGACCTTGTGATACAATGCGCCGCTCAATCCTAATAATTTAATTGTCAAGATTTTCACAGATATTAGATTTTAGGCTTCAAATCAGACAGCACGGGGTGAATTCCATGGCTCCCTGAACACAGTGTTTAAAAGTTTATTTTTCCTCCTTTCTTTTTCAATTCTTTATACAAAATCATGTCCTGACACTTTAATTATCGATAATTTGCATTTCAGCAATGAACTATGGGTTGCCATAATGGATTCCGTACAGTGATTACTTTGGAACCGAGCAGAGCCAAATGCTGACTGGATACGTGCTCGATGTACAAAGGCGGTAAAGCCCGCCTGCTGGCGATTTGTTTGCGAGAAGAAAATGACAGATGTTTGATTTCCTATTGAGTGCTAATCACTCTTCTTAGCATTCTCCTTTTCAGTCCTGCCACAAAAAAGAAATCGAGACTAAGGCTGCAATTCAAATGCGCTCTGCCCTACACGCTACACGCCATGCCCTTCAAAGCGGGAAGAAACCGAGCTCTCCATTTTCCTCTGATCTAAAAAAACAAAGCGTTATATGCCACTGACTCACGAACCACCTCACCTCACTGACTCATGACAAACCGTCTCACCATACCGTCGGCTACGTACGTGTTAGAAGTGCAAAAAAAAAAAAGTTAGCGGAATCCAATCGCTACATTTCGTACGAGCTAAAAAGAATTTTTAAAAAAAGAGAGATTAAAAAGAATAAGTTCTTCATTGTTTTGCTGGTTTTTAAGGTCGAGCTTTTCTTTCTTTAGTGTTCTATCGTTTTATTACAAGCCTGCTACAGTAGCAGTGACCAGACTATTTCGAAATACTCATTAAAAACATTTCCGTCTGATGAGCTTCTTTACTCCGGTGTTTCTCCTGCCTTCGGGACTGTCTCCAAAAACACGGAAACAACCTTTGTTTCTCTGCACGGATGACGCAACTTAAACGTTTAAACCCTTTCTCTGTGTAACCAGCTGCTTTTCTACTTTCCGGAATCTTCCTAACTCTTTCGAACCTAGAAGAAGGAACCGTTACATCGCCACTGTCTAGTGTCGAGTGGACATTGTGGCACTAAAACTACTTTTTAAGATTTTTCAGTACTAGCAATGTCAAATAACTTTATAGTAAATTTAAAACGGATGTCCTGGTTACTCTGTAATAATAATCTTGGGTGATGAGGACGGGTTCTCTTTTGAGTCTGGTTTCTTCTGCTTTGCTTATTAGGGATAAATTTGAATCCTGTATTGATGCATTCCTGTAAAACTGCTTTGTGACATTACAAAATAAACCTGAATCGAATTTCCTTCAGCTGTTTGTTATTAATGGTGATGTTTTCGGATGGTTCCTAAATAGCTTACGAATGAACACTCGCGTAATCTAGCAGCGCTAACAACGAGGCTCGGACGGCTTTACCGAGGGTTCGAGCGGTGATGAACCCCTTTATGGGTTTGCTTTTTATTGTAGTGCCGAGTGCAGCACCGTGAGGAGTTTTCAGCTCTCTGCGGTGCACAAGGTTTGTTGCAAATTCTTCGAATGGAGCACGGCTCTAATAAAAAATAACATCTGTGCACTTGAATGTAATCAGAAAATGAGCTCCAGCTCTTGTTGTTTATCAGAGTGAAGTGTTCTGGGCTGAACAGATCTGTTTGAATTCAGAACCAGACTTTGTTATTATTATTTTTATTATTTTTATTTCCGGTGATATGCCTTAGTGTGTATTGTATCTGTGTGTCATTAATTCCAGATAAACAGCCGAGTTTCTGAGTTCTACGTTCAAACCTTGTCTCCTGACTGTTGTATGAACAACACTAAATAAATAATTCATTACAGTGTTTGTTCTAATAATGTCTGAGGATTTCCAAGCGTATATTTAACCTCAGCTTAATCCTGATGAGTCAAAACTTCGCCTTCACGAATTCTGTAATTAGACCTATGTCTGGATTTGGTCCGTTTTCAAATATTCATGAAAGATGTCTAATTATTCACAGCAGATGTGAATGAAAGAGGATTTACATCCTGCTTCATCATGTCTGAGAGATTTGCTGGAGAAAATGAGATCGTCGAGCGAAGATTAATCGACACAGTGTTGCGAGTTCTTTTTTGCATTTGCATTATTTGCGCCTTCTTATTTAAGCAAAACTCATACTTGAATAGAAATATGCAAATACAGTTTTAGCAGATTGTAATTAAGAGCTTCTGCAATATGTAAGTGTCATAATTAAAGTAATTACCAACGAGGGCCCCTTTTTATTTTCTTTAAAAAAAAATGCCTGGAAAAATAAATAAATAAATAAATAAATGAAATCATAATAAAATAATGTACTTTGGATTTCTATATGAATTTAAACATAGTAATTGTTCATTTCCGAGTCCAAAGAGACAAACATTTAGAGAATACTGCCATCTTGTAATTACCGCAACTCTGACGTAATATGAACGGCTTAGAAATACAGATTAATACAGAACGTCTTAATAAATTATACATGAAAAAAACAAACAAAAAAACAAAGCAAGATCATTCCGTATGTGCATACTTGTGTGTGGAACGTTCGTTATATTCTGCAAATTCCGCGCATACGTGTATATTTCTTTGAATAAGGAAAAATTCGCAATAGCAAAAAAAAAAAAGGGTTGAAAAATGTCTTGCTTCACAAAAGCAGCTCGCAGTGAAAAAGCTAGTTTAAAGAACTCCGAGTGTTTTATTTTCGCAACACTGGTGGAATTAATAGACTGTACCAAACTCCTTGCGCCGTAACATTCCCTACAACACAAGTTTCCAATTCCGAAGAAGTCCACAACTGCCTGGATGTTCGGCGCGGACATGAATAATGCCTGGAAATGCAATTTCATTCATGACTACGACCAGGGATCTCTTGACATCAGGTGCAGCGATGATAAAAAAAAAAAAAAAAAAAAAAAAAAAAATACGCACCTCTCGCGGCACGCCGCAATATGTTTCCGAAGTAAGAGCGTCCCAAAGTCACTCAGCGCGAGCACTTCACGCCAGCTGCAACAGCAAACAGGAAAATGTGCCCGGAATAAGCAAATAATATCTCCGTAGTTTGCACTTCTCTCTCGTAGGAGACAGCCATAAATAAAAGGCTGTCACACTCGCTACACATTTCATCTAACGGGAGATAAATGGGTGCCGTGTGCAGTTTCTTCTGCCTGACCTTTAGGCAGCAGTTACACTGCACGATGATTGCTTGATGTGCTCACGGAGGCCGAGACACTGACGAATGATGCTGAATGTCATCTTATATTTCCCTTGAACCTGAACGCCACAAAACACTTCGCTTAATTAACCTCTCTGTCTGCTCGCCTACTCTGGGGTTCTTCTACACGTGGAGCACCGTGTCTGACGTCTGCTACGCATTTCACTCTTTACAGATACCAGCACACTGAGAAGTTCATTCTTTTCCGATAAACGACATACGGCGTTATTAAGTGCCATAATCGTCCTAAACAACGGCAATTTGCCAACACTAACAATTCTTTATTGATTCAAAATTGACACCTTGTGTTGTTTTACCCGAGAGTTAATTTCGAGGTACGTCTGTGATACGAGTTAGCAGCTTTAGAACGGATCATTCCCGCACCAGCCTTTATGAATTCTGTAGATTGAATTTAATACGTCTGTAACGTCGCCTTCGAAAAACGTCAAGGAAATGTCACCTGATGGAAAACTTCTAATCATATCAGAGACGACACAATTTTGGAACCCGTTTATGTTGATTATCCGTCATTCCGGCTGCAAATTGAACTGCAGGTTAGCGTTGATGCGCTCGTTCTAATGCGTTGTGGTTTCTATAGCAACGCTTCATACACAGGGACTTGTATTGCAGACTTCTAATAAACAGATTTAAAAAAAAAACAAAACAAAAAACTGCTATTGTTTAATAAAGTAATTTTTTTTTCCCCAGATATTTAATCTAACAGTTATTGAAGTGGTTCAAATTCTAATTTTATTTATCACATACTGTATATAAACATACGCAGTATGAAATGCTTTGTACGACTGGTCCTTAAAAGAGAGGTAGAGTGGTAGAAATTATTAAAAGAAAAATACAAATAAAGAAGTAAATAGATATGTGAAAATAAAAATAAGAGCAATAAAAAAATATAAAATAGAGAATATATAGATATAAAATGTATAAAACCGAATAAGAATAATAATAAAGGAATATAATAAAATAAGAGAGAGAGAGAGAGACAGAGAGAGAGAGAGAGAGAGAGAGAGAGAGAGAGAGAGAAA
Source organism: Bagroides melapterus (assembly GCA_028566695.1). Taxonomy (NCBI): domain Eukaryota; kingdom Metazoa; phylum Chordata; class Actinopteri; order Siluriformes; family Bagridae; genus Bagroides; species Bagroides melapterus. Next base: position 7,070,416 of record JAOTRN010000001.1, read on the forward strand.
GAGAGAGAGAGAGAGAGA
>JAOTRN010000001.1:7307568-7318668 GCA_028566695.1 Bagroides melapterus
TTTGGAATGACATTCAGACTTATTGGTTTGGTGATTATGAAAGCATGGGCTGTGTATGCTTTAAAAGGCTGCTAAAGCCTTAAATCTACAGTCTGAGATTTTTGGCAAAGGAAAGCATCTTTTACGTGAAATAGACGAGGATTTATGGTTTTAAGCTTTTTATGGAAAGCCAGATATTTTCTGATTGGTCATAAACCTACATTTGCTGGCAATATTTTTGTTCATTCTAACATTAACTATGCTTCAGACAACATACATATGGACGACCCATAACACTCTTAACCCATGAGAGTTCGTTTGTGAATGATTTCTGCTATTTATAAATAACTCTGAGGAGGGGAAAAAAGCTTACGCATTTAATTTTCGCTTTAGATCACCCAGTTTGATGACGTGACAGATCGTGAGTTGGACGACGTGAGTAATACAATTGTCTATTCCCAGTGCTTATCTCTTACATGTACAACTCTTTACTAATGAAAATGTTTTTTAATCGTCGTAGATACAGGACAAAGTCTTTCCGAATCTGTGGTTTTACCAAAATAAGATCCCTCTCGACCCTGATGGTGAAACACACTTTTTACGAGTAAATATATAGATATTATACACAATCATATTTACATGATGAGGACGTCTGGCATTTGTTTTTGATCTTCAGGCATACTCATTGACGATTTTCACACGTACTGGTTTGGTGATTACGACAGGCTGGAACACGTGCACTACTACATTCAGTGGTAAGCATCTTAATGCCACAGTTTTTTGTTCACGGAACACTGAGGAATGGGATTTTTCCACTACCGCAAGCTCTGACAGTAATTCCAGCCACATGCAAAATCACAGTTTTTTTTTTTATTAATACGTTAAGTCTAACATTTTAGAGTTTGCATGGTGAACATACCATGTTATTGGATTAAAATATTTTATGCTGCTTGGTATAAATTTCATGTATTTCCGAGGTTCTAAACATTTCTCCACAGGCTATTTCCAACTCATGAGAAAGGAAGAAACGAATCACACGAGCTTTGCCCAGAAGCAATCAGGGTCAGTGCTGAATTATTTAAAAAAATTTATACGATAGAAAATCTTTGTAGAATAGTTTTAGACACGTGCTATTTTTTACCATGTGATCATAACGACGCAATGAAGCACGAAGAAAAAAAATGTATGAAGCATGGACTTAAAATAAAAAATCTTTTGCAGCTGTTCCGTAGGGACAAGGAGGTGAAGAAAAGACTGTTAAAGTCTTACAAGCTCATGTTGAATTTTTACGGCATAGCACTTGTCAGTGAGGAAACTGGAGAAGTGAGGCGTGCTACAAACTGGAAAGAACGATTTGCAAACCTAAATAGGTACATCATGTTGTTCTTACTTTTTTAATCTATACAAGAGAATTTAATTCTGTACTTGACTTTTTTTTCCCCTTACATATCACAGAAACACACACAACAATCTTCGCATCACCCGTATCCTTAAGTCCATGGGATTGCTGGGGTTTCCTCACTATCAAGCACCACTGGTTCACTTCTTCCTTGTGGAGACTCTGGTGCAAGGCACACTTCCCCAGGTCAAGCAGAGCGCGCTGGACTACTTTATGTTCGCAGTTGTGGACAAGTCTAAAAGAAAAGAGTTGATCAAATTTGCCTTGTGTTTTTTTGAGCCGAAAGAGAAATTTGTATGGTGTCCTAAGAGCATTCAGATTCAATTTTTGACGAAGCTCGAGCATGCGCAGAAAATATAGCTAGGGTATGGCAAGTAATTCAACTGTTGAAATTGATTTGAATGATCAAAAGGGTATAAAATCAAAATGAAACTGAAACCTGGAGAAAAGTCTGCAGATAAGATTTGTCGTGAAGATACTTCGTCTACCTACCGACGGAAATACGGTTTGTGAAATATGGAGGAAGTGAAAGGCAAATATTTGTAGTATTGTACAATATATAATAATCCTAAAGATTTATATTTGTTGGTGAGCAAAGAGATGTTAAGAGATACTTTGGGTGGTAATGACCAGTTAGCAAAGATGTTATTTTTTTATTACCAGAATAATATTATATATAACAGTTATATACCAGTTTTTACATATTATAGTTAGAGCAAATTCACAGAAGTACCTTAAGATAACTAGCAGAAAATTGTTTGATTTTGAATATTTTTAAAAGTAATTATGATAAGTAAAATATGTTTTTTGTATGTAATATTTTACTAGAAATTATCAGTTTACAAACAGGGTAAAACTCATACTGATCACCCAAATATGTGTAAATGAATAATACTTCTAAATAAAACATTATGTACTATGTCCATTACGCACTTTTTAACTGCAGTTTTAATAAGACTTTGTTGTCTCAGTAATTCACTACTACCTGATTACAACCTTGTTTGATCATTAGCCACATCTAAATGCAGGTTGTCATTTTTTTTTCAGCCACCAGGTGGAGGTGTAAAACTAACATTTTGCGCAGTGTGTATAAGTAATAATAATGACAAACACACATTATTTACCATTTAGCTGCATGCAGAATGTAAAATATATATATAAAATTCACAGATGCCATTCTTGTACAAAGAGGGGTTTAATAAACAAAACCTGATAAAGCTTACAGAACATCTGACTGACGACAGTCTGCAGGCATATCTATTGACTGCTAAACAAGTTTTACCATACAGAGACCTTGTTCATCAAGGCCACATTTTATCCCTCTTACATTACTTCTTTTAAGCTATATGGCTTCACTTCTCTACTAGAAAAAACAGTTAAAAACATACATGTATTTATATACACAAATACATATTTACATGTCATTTTTTTTTTTTACTTTTAAAATATATTTTACCAGGTGATGGCTAACAAGGTGTGACATTATCCCTCTAATAATATATTTAAATGAAATTCACAAAAAAAAAAAAAAAAATCAGTGTCCATGAATGTAACCATGAGCAAAAAATATCATGGTAGCAGCAAAAAAAAAAAAAAAGTTCAAAATGGACTCAAATTACCCATGTATAATAGTTTCACATACATGCAAATCCATTTAGAAAAAAATTCCAAGTACCAAAGCTAGTCAATTATGAAGGATGTCATGACCATTGCAGGAAGAGGGGAGAAAAAAAACAAACAAAAAAAAAACAACAACTTAGGACGTGACTTCATTATCAGTAGACTTCTCTGTGTCTCTTGAGGTCTCAGGTTTCTCTTTTTTCTCATCCTTTCTGTCTTTGCTTCTGCTTCTCTGTCTCCTGTCCCTGTCCTTGTCCTTTTCCCGGTCTTTGTCTTTCTCCCTGTCCTTGTCCTTGTCCCTCTCTCTGTCTCGGTCACGCTCTCTGTCCCGTTCTCTTCTCTCTCTCTCTCTTCCACGGTCCCGTTCACGGCTTCTTGAGCGCTCTCGTCGTTTGTCTCTACTGTCTCTATCTCGGTCACGGTCTCTATCCCTTTCTCTGTTCTTTCCTCTGTCTCGGTCATGGTCCTTCCTGTCGGATTCCCTCTCCCTGCCACGCTCTCTATCCCGATCCCTTTCACGATCCCTCCTCTTGTCCCCATCGCCGTCTCTGTGCCGATCAGCATCTCTACCTCTACTGCGGTCTCTCTCCCTGCTACGCTCTCTCTCTCTGTCCCTTTCCCTACTGCGATCCCGATCTCTGTCTCTCTCTCTATCTCTACTGTGGTCTCTCTCCCTATCTCTTTCCCTATCTCTACTGTGGTCTCTCTCCCTATCTCTATCACGGTCTCTCTCCCTACCACGATCCCATTCACGGTCTCTGCTCCAGCCCCATGATCGGCCTCCATGCAGCCCATCACGATCTCGGTCCCTCCTCCTGTCCTCAGACACATCTCGCTGCCTTTCTTCAGAAGGGCCTTCTCGGTCACGGGGGCCACTGTCAAACCGACTTGACCTGTCCTGAGGTTCAGTACCATCTCTGTTTGAGCTGCTACGTCTTCTCATTTCGGGGGAGTGTCTTCTCCAGTGGTCGTCACGATGGGACTCTGGGCTATGCCCACCCATGCGGCCTGGTACAGGGATGGGACCTTCAGATGGAGTAGGCAACAGAGGCCCCCTTACAGGTCTTATGTCATTTAGATTATCATTTAGCTGGTAGCGTGAGGTCTGACCTCCAGAATCATTATCAGAGTAATGTCCTGGGGGTGGAGCTCTTGGCCCTCCAAAATGCTGAGGGGCAGGACCCCTGTGTCTTTCCAAGTCTTGGGATAACCCTCCTCTTGGTTCTTCAAAGGATACTCTATCCTGGGGTGTACCACGAAATTGGTTTGGCGGGGGAAATCTGTGCCCTGGAATATCTCCTGCAGAACCAGGTGGGCCTCTTCGTCCATCAAAGTGGTTTGGTGGAGGTCCCCTAAACGGTGGTCCATGTGAGGGTCCCTGATTGTCTCTGTAATTGTGTGAAGCTGTCTGTCCCTGGGGCTGCTCAATCACTGGTTGATGATAACTTCCACTATCACTGTCAGCAGGCCCTCTTGACATGTTAGGTAGTGGTCCAGGTTCCCCCATGCTGTTAAGAGGAGGTGGAACCCTTGGCCCAGGAAAGTGAGATGGTGGTGGTGCTCTGCTTTCAAAATGACCAGGAGGAGGACCTGCAAATGGTGGAGGTGGGCCTCGGGGTCCAGGGAAGCTGAAAGGTGGAGGCGGCCCATTGAATCTTTGTCCATCAAAATGAGGGGGTGGTGGACCAGGTGGCATAGGACCAGGAGGTGGTCCTCGGGGACCTATATGATGTGGGGGCATGTTGTTATTATATAGTTGAGGTGGCGGTCCTCTTTGGCCCATTGGTGGGACTGATGGCGGGGGACCTCTGGGTGCAACCATTGGAGGAAGTGGGCCTCTTGAAGCATCAAACTGTGGACTGTTTCCCCACTGATTCTGATATGGCGCATAAGGCCCAGGTGGTGGATATTGTGACAGATCATTTTCCCCGTGTGGTGGAGGTGGACCTTGCATCGGTGGCGGCATCTGCATTGGAGGTGGTCCTGAAATGGGAGGTGGCCCTGATATCGGTGGTGGAATATGCATGGGGGGTGGAACAGTCATTGGTGGCGGACCAAGCACAGGTGGAGGTCCAACCGGCGGGGGAAAGGACATTGGAGGTGGAATGTCTGCGGGGCCACGGTAATCACTTTGTGAGTTTGGTCCAGTTATGTGTGGCATATGAGAGCTATGTGAATCCATATAAGATGAACTCACTTGCGTCACATCCTGTGGCCGACCCATAGAAGTTATTGGTGTACTTATTGTTGTAATGTTGTAATATGTCGTGGTAGAAGATTCCTTAGACTCTCCAACAGAAGTGATAGGCTCTTTTTTTAAAATGTTTGCAGAATTAGGCCAAATTTCTTCAAAGCTCTTGTTATCTGATTCAAACGGAGCATCATTTTCTTTTGGACTTTCTTTAGGTTCTGTGTCCAAGTAACTTTCTACTAGTTCAGGGTCTATTTTTTCCCCTAAAAGTGGAATTTCTGTGCTGTCTGCATCGAGGAAGGGAACCTCTTCACTGTTTGATTCTTCTTCAGGCTTGGATGACTCAGGCAACTCAGGATCAGTCGGATGTGATGGCTGAGAGTCAACATTTACATGACCTTGTGATGGCAGAACATCGGTGGTTGCACATTGTTCTAAAGGCTCTTCTTTTAAGGAATCTTGTAATGGAGTGTCTAAGTCTTTAGGCTGCTGTGATGCTAATGTGTCTAGTATTCCAGCTATGTCAAGGGGTGGGTTGTCTGTTATCGCAGTAGGAGCAGCTATAGCATCACTATTACTCAAAGCACTGGTAGTAATAGAAGACGTAGTAGGAGCCTCTTCCTTCTCTACGGAATCATCTGAGTTTAGCCTCTGACTGGCAGCCACCTGTCTAGGGTCCCTACTCTGCCTGGGATCCCTTCTCTGATTAATAACTGGAATAGGAGCTGTATTTTTTGCAACCAACTGCTCAACCTTTTTACCAAGTTGAAGCAACTGACTGTTGGCCAAGATAGATGCAGCATCAGGTATTTGCTGTTCTGGTTCCTCTAGTTGCTTCTTGGAACCAGGGTCACCCTTAACTTCCTCAAAAATGGAGTCATCTTCAGGGTCATATGCAACATCATCTACCATACCAGACCTGGCTTCTGGTTGTGTGATGCTTTTAGAGACCAAAGGATCATTAAGCTTGTCTTTACCATAGGAAATACTGGGATCATATTCTTCTTCTGGGTCATATGGTCTATCATCCTCTTGCTCATCTACTTTTTTACCTTTTGTAATGCCAAACTGCTCAACTATCGGATCCAGCAGAGGAACAGAAACATCTGTTAAACTACGATCAGAAGGGGACTGAGAAGCTTCAGAGTCCTTTTTCTTCCCAAACAATGTCTTCAGGATGGTTTGAAGGGGAGTGGCAGACGTGGCAGGAGCTGCCGTGGCAGCCGTAATTGAAGGGGAATTACCACCCGCACTCGTGGTGACACCAGGGGCCTTGACGGAGGACAAGATTGAAAACACTGATGTGAGCTGACCAACCGAAGACTCGGAACTGCTGAGAGGGGGTGGAGTTCCAGGAGGAGTTGTGGTTATGGGCTCCTGACTGATACGGATGGCTTTGTCAGTTTTGCTAACAGCAACTGGTTTTGGAAGGCCAGTCTCATCATCTCGCAGTGTTTTTGAACGTTTTTCCTCACTTTCCAGAGGGGCTCCAGCACGTTTCTTGTCTTTCTGACAAATTAACAGCCCAAGCAAGAGATTTGGACGAGCAGGCTCAAGACCTGTCAAAAAAAAAACAATAGAATAAAAATACCGTTTTTTTGCACATGTTGATATTAAAAACAAAATGTTCACTGTGCATAACTATTAAAAAGAGGGTTTGTTCCTTGATGATAAACGTTACATATATATGATTGTAGAATTTAACGCATGTTAATGATCAGGTGGTGGCTGTAGTCCGTGGTATGGTAGTAATATAAATAAATATTATTCATTCAATTTACAAGTCAAATGTAAACAATCTCTGTTCTCTTGAACCACATATATACACTTTGGAATAACCCTAGTGATACGATCATTGAAGAGAGTAGGCCATTCTGATTGTGTGTAATTACAGCAAAACTGTTGTCCGTTGTTCTGTAACGAGCATTTGATTCTAAAAATATGGATTAGCAGTCCATGTGCATAAGAGAATAAAAACTGTATTTCAAGTGTGTTACGTCTCTCCAACAACTGCATCCAGAGGTTGACTTACCATAAATATCATGGTGTTTTAGCTGCATCCAGCAGTAATGACATCAAGTGCTTACACATTCAATAACCAAAGTCAGTCCTTCATGTCTGCTATCTACAAAGTGGATTATTGTTTTACCCAGGTATTTGCAGAATGTAACAAATTAAAATTGAAATCGATTTCTCTGATTAAACATGAATAAAAATTCATGACAAAACAGCTGAGAAAAAAAGGCTGAGACAAATATCTAGGATTGCACCAATTTTGGATGCATAATGTGCTTTATTAGAAACACACAAATGACAATACAGATTACAAGAAAAATAAAATAAAAGGGAACAATCATATATAAACCCTCAACAACATACAAATTTTTTTTTTTGCATAAAAAAATGATCATGGAACAAACCCTCATGTTATGCACTAAACTGGCACCATTAATACGGACTGAAAACATACTTACCTGAAAATTACACCACACCTGAATTATTATTAAATAAATCAAGAGAGCTTACGAGCTTACATTTTTCATTTGCTTGCACAATCTTACCTGGTCCATCAAAAGGTAAAAGTTTAGCAGGCAGAGGGTCCTTGGCACTCAGTGGAATGAGGTAAAGGTCTTTAATTCGTTTGTTGCTGTTGGCTACTACGCCAAACCTCTTTCGACTGCTGAAATAAGAAAACAGAGACACGTACGCAACTTCCTCCTCTTCGGTTGCTGGATGGAAACGAATAAGACAAAGTTCCTGAAAAGCAACAGGACATAAAAATGTGTCAATAATCAAATTTTATTATATTTATTTTATTATAAACTTAGATTTAGAACGAACGATTACTTAATTTCATGCTTCACCAGTTACGCTATTTTTCTTTTTTATATTAATGGTATATATTAGTCTCTTACTTTTGATAGTGAAGTCTTCAGTTTACCAACATAGTCCCAGACAGTGTGTGGAGATATCCTACCACCAATGTGTATGGTATCGGGTAAGTCCTAAAACCAAAAACAAATACTGGTCCTTAGCATCTAATTTACATTAATTACTCACACATTCAGCAAATTGTACAAAAAAACCAAAAAAAAAACAAACCTCCTTGAGATGCTCAAAGGATCCCGAGACCAGGTAGGCCTTCGTGACAAACTTCGCAACAGAGTGCATGTTAACGAATCCTTTCCACATGATCTCCTGTCCAGAGAGAAATAGAGCTGTCTCGCCATCAGGAGGAGGCTCAGCCATGCTGCAGAAAAACACGAGTCATCACCGAAATTAAATTGTGTTTTAACTCTTCAGTGAGCATCTGAATCAAGTTTCAGTGGCATCCACAAACTATACCATTTTAGATGGTGAGGGGAAAAAAAAGCACTCAGAAAAAGGAACCCTGTCTTAATTTTGTGAACTTTTGAACATTTAGGTCAACATAACTGCTACGACATGGACCGTGGACACGAACAATGACAAACGTATAACAATCCAATGAAAACCTTTGACACCAACTACCTGGATGCATTGGCCCCGTAGTGCCATGATTCTGAAGAAGTGACTTGTTTCGGCATCACAGGTTTAGGCAGAGATACCGGAGCCGGAGGTGGCATAGGCAACGGCCCCTTCATGTCCACCACAGGAGCTTCAGAGGGCACTGGGGTGGCAATGGGCACAGTGACTGGTGCAGGGAAACTAACATCGGGCTCAGTCTGAGCGAGAGGTGCTGAAGAGCGGTGGCTGGCAGTACGAGGGTCACGGCGGCTTATCGTGACCGAAGAACCCGCCGGCATGACCACAGGAGCTTGCGCAGCAGGAACGGTGCTGCTCGGGTCTTCCACGCTAATTGGTTGAGGAGGAGCAGACACATCACTGGTAGAGTAACCCGTGTTAGATTGGTCTGCTAGCACCTTGGAGGGTCGCTGCTCTGTTTTGGGTTTCTCAGGAGGGTCTTGTTTTTTAGGAAGTGACATTTTGGGCTTTTTAGCTGCTGGCTCATCATCAGCTGATCTCTGACCTAAAAGAAATAAAAAAAAGTAATTATGGATCTCCCACAACAAAACAGATTTATGCAGACTATATCTTTATACGGTGGTACCTGTGCAAATCTTGCAGTTAAGGTCAAACAGGTGAGCCCTGTGTTCTGCCGTGGTGTCTTTCAACATGTTACTCAATATGTCTGGGACACCACTGCTTTTTCCTGCTGAAGCAGAACTCTGAGATGTTGAAGAAGGGTGTGACTCCTGATGGTCCTATACAAAGAGAAATAGAATAAATTATCAGCTGTTTTATTGCTGAATTATTTTATTTGTTCATAAACACACGACAAACAGAGGCATGAAACCTCAAACTGCAGTTAATAAAGAAAACTGTGCAGAAAAGGTAAAAAAAAAAAAAAAAGTGTGCAGAAAGGAAAGGCACAAAAGTAGGAAAGGAACAAAGCCAAAGAACTTAAAAAAAGCCAAAGCCAGAAAGCCACCACTTACTGCCCCAGAAGCCAAGCGAGGAGATTGGGAAGTAGCAGAGATACATACATCTCCATCAGACATGGAAGGAGCTTCTTCCATGTCAACATCAGCAGGAGCTGTGTCCTGTTTGGATCCAGCTTTTAAGTGCCCTGGTTGCGTCCTTCCACTAGAATCCAGAATCTTAAAAAAATTAAAATTATATGTATTATACAAGTTTTTGGATGTGACCAACTGGAACACGAAGTTTTAAGTTCCTACGCATCTTTATCCATTACGAACACGTCATTGTTGCAGTATTACCTCAGAGCTACCAGTTTTCCTCCAATCCGAAATCTCTTTGGAGAGCAATTCTTCTGGGCTGAGCCTCACCAAGCGAAATGGGCTAACCTCTCCACCAATCACACGATAGAACAAGCCCTGTAGAACAGACAAAGCAAACAAACAACATGCTCATCTATGTTATTTAAAAAAAATAAATAAATAACAAAGAGAGGTTCTCACTGAACTGTTGACCAACCTTATTTTTTGGGTCCTTTAGGTTGAACATGAGGGACCTGTACTTGTTCTTGTACTTGCTGTCTGTGTTCATGTACAGATTGAACATTTCTTTCTCTATGCTGACAGCCAGCTTGCCAACCTCACTCTCGGACATAGAGAGATCATCGCTGTCACTTACCCTACAGTAAGTTAAGAACTTCATGTCATATACTCCTTATTCCACAGTAGATTTAAACTAGTTATAGACTTTTTTTTCATTAATACCATAAAGCACTCATTTCCAAAGACTTAAGGATGCCTTATTCTGAGGCACTATATATTTATTCCCCTCACCTTTTGTAAAGAATGTCGGTTAGCGAACGACGGATGTTGGACCTCATCTGGTTGTTCGGTGGTGCTTGTGGAGGAAGAGGTGCTGGTGGTGCTGACTTGGATGCCGGTGGCTGGCTCTGGGAGCTAGAGGGCACGGATACAGAAGGCAACTTGGAGGCCACAGAGGGGCCAGAACTCACTGATTCCTTTGCTCCAGACTGAGGCTGCTTTTTGGGAATGGTGAAGGTGCTCTTCCCAACACTCAGAGCTCCTGTGGGATGGAGCCTTGATCCAGGAGGACCAGAAGACGAGAAGACTGGAATGGGAGGTGGGGGTGGCCCTGGCTTTTTTGATTTGACAATTTTGCCTTGGGATGTAGAATGTTTTTTCAAGTCTTTGAAGCTGCTTGAGGACATAGTGCTCGTTTTGCCTTTGGGCACAGACACCGGAGCAGGCTTGATCATCTTCGGGCCCGGAGACTTTTTGCCCCCTTTGGGGGAGATGGTTGTTTGTGGGGGTTTCTTCTCTACAGGAGCTGGCTCTTTCTTTTCTGGTTCAGGTTCTTCTGTTTTTTCCTCTTCATCCTTCTGAGTAGCTGCTGCAGACAAAATGCAAGGTATATTTTAAAGAAAAAAATCTCA
>JAOTRN010000001.1:7319275-7330151 GCA_028566695.1 Bagroides melapterus
CACGGTTCATGTACTGATCTTCAAGAAGACCAAACTGTCAGGCCTACCTGTTGCTGGTCAGGCACAAGGACTATTACACCCAATTTAGTTTTTATTTTAATAGCTTTAAAAAGTTAATTTAATAACTTAACCTCCAAAATGCAGGACATGTGTGAGACTGTATAATCTAATAAACAACCACACTAAAATGTTTCAGTGTCCGAATCCAAGTAAGCTTCTACAGCAGAGTCGTCCAAGACCAACACAGCACCGATCCAAGTCAAACCAGTATTTTCAATCCTCCTGCCCGTATTGCTTTTTATTAAACTCATTTTCATTGTGAAGTGGTGCTGCATTCGATTTGTCCACATGGCTCAAACATTCTTGGTCAAAGATCAAAACTGTCATGTGTATTATATACAAAGAAAACACAGGTGGCATTAAAATATCAGGAAGTCAAAGTGTTTGTGCAAAAAAAAATCAGCTAAGGAGAAGATTTATTCAAAGCAAAGCCTCCTTCATTGAATACAAAGTGCAGGAATATATTATTAAGGAATGAGAAAGTGAATCATTCTAACCATCTTAACTAATAGCATTCAGCTTTTCTCCATTAAAAAAAAAAAAAAATCAAGCAATAAATCCTGATCAATAAATCGACATATCAAAGATGAACACGGCTCATGACCCCAAAGCTGGCTAAACTTCTTATTGTAAAGCAAACTTGTGTTAAAATGCCTGCTATCTGTTTATATGTTTGATTATGGCATGGCGTTATCCATGTGTTGTACTAATGAGAGAATTTCAGCTTCTGGGTGCTGTCTGGCAGACTGCTCATCTTCCAGTTTGTGTGGTCTTCACAGCTTCAAACTTCACAACCAGAGGATCAGGCCTTTTTTTTTTTCTCTCTCAAGTGCCAATATCAGCGCTGATCAGTTGCTGGCTGGGTGCCGACGGCCAAAAGCAGGCAGATGCCAAGATATCCAAAGCACTCCCAAAAAAAAAAAAAAAACAAGACTTCGCTCAAAATTGAAGCAAGGGGCATCAGAGTATTTATCTGTAATATCACTTTATTTTGAAGTCACTTATTCTGAAAAGAGGATTTCATAAAAAGCAGGGCATGCAAGTCAGATAAATATAAATTGTTTTTTTTTTTTTTTTTAAATGTTGTTAGTGGTAACAGAAAAGGTTGTGATGCACGCAGAGAATATCCCTGCCAGGTACCGTGTGATCAGAAACGCTGTTCTATTCTTGGTGAAAAGGTGGCAGGAGAAAAAGACACCATGACCTACCTGTTCAGATGAGCAGTCAGTACTCCTGTTCTTAAGATACTATTCCCAGATCAGAGCGGAAGTTGGAGGCAATGTTGACATTCATACACACAATTAAACATTTCACCTTCATACAAAACTATATACAAGCCACAGACAGAACATGTAAAAAAAATAATAAAAAAAATCAACATCATGGCAAGGCACTCTACATTTCTTTAAACCTTGTCTTTGTGTCGCTTGAAAAAGATTCAGCCAACTCCTAAAATAAATATATAATTTAAGTTTATGAGTGTGGCTTAGAAAATTCCATAGGCTAGGTTTTGGTTTTGTTAGTGGCCAGAAAACTAGCCATTTAAACAAGCATTTCAATTATTATTATTAATTTTTTTTTTTTTTTAAAAGCAGACGACCTAAAAATAATAATACCTACCATTTCTGTTTATACACACATACATATATACTTACCTGCTCAGGTTCTCTGTATACATTAATATGTGCATTTGAGCCACCAATTTACAAACTTCCACAAATTACACAAGCTTTCATCTTGTACGGCCAGATATTTCAGGTCTTCAGGCATAGGCTCAATTCAGATTTCTAGTCAAACAGCCTGATGGCATTTCTCATATCATGAGTTCTACACCATAAGTCACAGAGAGACCGAAGATTAAAGTGTGGAAAACCTTTAAGATACATACACGCTTTGTTTAACACAGTTGGTGATATTGCTGTAGTCTTTTCTGGTGCTACTGCAATGTAATTATGATCGCTGGACCAGGACGACATGGCAGGGGGTGGCGGATGCTCCTCTGCAACTCTGTCTTCTTCGTCCTCCTCGTCTTCGGCTTCGTGGCCTTCCGACTCCAAGGAATCCTCTTGAGCTTTGCTGGACGAGTCGGTGGACCTCCTGCTGCTCCTTCGCTCCGGACCAGAATTCTTCAAAAGAAAAGAAAAAAACAAAAAACAAAACCAGAAGTCACTAAACAAATCCCAACAGCTCTGATAATCTCAGGCACAACTTTTACTCTATACGGATATGCAAAACGACCCGAGTTTGCACTCTGACCGATTTACACAAAAGGAAAGACTGATACTATAACCTCGTTATCAGACTACTAAAAAAAAATCACCTTTACCACTTTTCACTCAGAGACAGTTTATGTTAATAGTTTGATTTTAGGTCCATTTAATAATGTCGTGTTAATGCTTTAGGACCTTCACTAGAACACTGCCCCCGAAACAATACCTTGACTGTAGATACGACTGCAGTCTTTTTCAGGATTTTTGGCTTGGGCTTCTCCTTGGGTTTAGACTCCTTGTTGTCAGTAGTGATGGTCTTCATGGCAGCAGCAGCATGCTTGAGGATGCAGTCATTACCACAGTAAACAGAGTCGGGCAGAGCATCCCTTTCACAGCCAGGACCAATGCACTTAGGGAGAGAGGATTCCTCTGCAGTCGCCATTACCTGTTGAAAACTCAGGTTGGTCAGACCCATCGTTAGGCTGTGGGACTATTAAAACCCTAATCAGAAGTCAGTGAGACTTCGAAGCACTTAAAAGGGATGCTTTCATGATCATGTATTGGAAAAAAAAAACCGAAGAGAGCAATTAACATGAGGCTTTAAACTAACAACCGTACAAGAGTGTCATACATTCTCTAAAACCAAGCCTCGATCGTCAAGACCAAGATCATAAATCTTTATATTAAAAAAAAAAAAAAAAAAAAAAAAACTGGTTTAATTGTATTTAATCGTCTGCAACTGGAGTCTACATTTCTTGTTTCCCCTAATGCAAGACATTTGATGTCACCCTTCACCCAATTTAAAAGGAATTTATAAATCTTGTCTATTAAATTCATATTACTGGTCAGTATTGCCTTCATTTAACTAATTTTTTTATTGCTATTTTTGTGGACACCATCGCAGCAGGCTCCGTGCACCCAATACTATTACCTGGAAGGTTTAAGCTTCTTGTGCCCCATGTGCCCAGGTGTTTCCATGCAAGTTACCACAACAGCCAGCCATAATGAAAACATTTTGTTGCAGTTGCTTCACATCACATGGTGGTTGGTTTTAAAGTTGTGTTAAAAAAACAAGCAAAGCAAATTGTTCTATTTCCAAGTATTATGTATACATTATATACACACAGATATACAGTACAAATCATCTGTTAAAGATCTGCATTTCAGGTTTTCCTATGTTTAATTAATACTTTAAGCCCTCTCAGTACTCATCACTTCAAAAACATAACTTTAAAGTAGAATAAACACATCAAATTTTTAAACATCAAAGCAAGACCTGGAATAAGTCAGTCATGAAACTTTCATAATGCATTAAAAACAAAAGAAAACAGCATTACCTCTCAGTTATCTGATTTTTTTCCCCCCAAAAAATGCTATAACCTTAGGATTTCACCGCTTAGATTAAAACTGCAAAACACTGCGTGAATGTAAAAAATTCAGAGTACAGTAAAATTATGCTCTGAAATCTTTGTGCTGTAAACCAAACTTGTCATTTGAAAAAGTCTCAACCGCAGTTACACCTCAGGTTTGTACTGAAACACACAGATACTGTACAACAACCTACCGGCTGGAAAATCTTTATTTTCTTTTTGCCGCTTGGGTTAGTAGCTTTCTCAATTCTGCCCTTGATGCCGACTTCTTCCCCGGTCTTCTCTTCTGCAGCAGGGCTAGCAGTAGCAGCAGGAAAAGCAGCAGCTGTAGGTGTTTGCACATTGGTTTGGCTAAGAACACCTGGACTGGGTTCTGCCTTACGACCAGCTGTGGGAGTAGCAGGTCGTTTGCCGGTTTCAGAACCGGCTGTAGAAGTGGAGGGCTTGGTGGACTGAGCCTTCCTGCCTGTGCAGTTGGGACACACATAGTCCTCACTGTTGCGCTCCATCAGGCGGCCGCGTACCTCCGTAATGCCCACGCAGTCTCCGTGGAACCATTCCTCACATCGGTCACAGCAGATCATGAACCTGAGGACATACTGCATGCTTCAACCACACCGTCTCATCTAGATACCATCAGTATATTAACACACATGATGAGGAAAATCACCAGACGCTGCGTATGAAAATAAAGGCCCACCTTTTGATGATGCTATGGTCATAAGCTAGTGGTTTAACATTCTAACAAAAGATTTACACGGGTCTCAAATACCCTCACGGGCCAATTTAATAAGAACACCTGTATCCCTGCTCATTCATACAATTAACCCAATCATGTGGCAGCAGCAGTGCAACGTATAAAATCATGCAGAAACAGTTAAAGAGCTTCCACAAACTACACACACGAACAAAAAACTGACCTCATTAAAAAGATTTTACTTATACTTATATTAAAGTGGGTGGTGAGCGTACGCGATTATTTTTTAATACAAGGCACTAACCTTTTGTTGTGTTTTTGTCTGCAGATGCAGTAAAGTGCATTTGGATCATAGCCGTCGTTATCAGAATCGCTGGATGACGACGACTCGTCATCCTCCTCTTCATCCTCATCCTTATCTTTGCCTGACGATGCTTTAGGCTTCGTTTCTCTTTTGGTGCCTGATTTCAAAGGGCTTCTTAAAGGCCTCGGGTTGGCAGGAACTTCCTCGTTGTTTGTCTCTTCTTCTTGTTTCTGTAGTTGTTCTTGCTGCATTTCTTTTATCGCCTCTTCTTTCTCGGCATCCTCTACACCAGTCTCTATCTCGTGCTGTTCCTGTGTCTCTGACAACTCTTTCTCTTCGTTCTCTGAACTGTCGTCATCGCTGGCTGAGTCAGCCATGTCTGCTTTGGGCTTGGGGCTTGCCCTTCCCCTGCCCCTCCCTCTGGTCCTCCTCACTGGCGATGGCGTTTTGCTATCTGTCAATTTAGGTTCTGTGTTTCTGTCCAAGCTGGCCTCTGACGCCGAATCAGATGGTGGATCTCCACTTTCCAAGTGAGCGGGCGCACTACGCCTCACTGCTCCTCTCCCTCGCTTGACCGTCACCAGGAACTCCTCTAGCTTATCAGTTCGCTTGGCCTGCCTCCCGCTTCGTCGCACCGGTGCACCAGGACTATCTGTTAAGCCTGCCGTCTCTCCGGCCATATCTCTTTTTGCAATGGTGGTCCTACGAAAGCCCCAAGTCTTCTTAAGAGAGTTGGAGTTCTTGGCCGATTTCTCCGAGTCCTCTACTTGGTTTTCGTGCGCGGCATCACTTTCGCCTATGTTGTCCCTTTCCTCCTCCGTCACTGCAGCTGGAGCTGTGAGATGGTGGCAAGGAAACAAGAAATATTGCTATTTGTTTATTTTTGCCTTAACTTGGAAAGAAGCCAAAGGAAATTCAAAGGGAATTAATCAAGCAGGATTTAACAAACAGATTTGTTATATAGAATTCAAAGCCCTCATCCAAAAAAGAGAGCTAACACGATGGCCCTAATTGATTAAAGGGCAAGATTTGAGTCAAGACAACGGGTCGCAAAAATAACTGATTGAGAGCAAGATTAAAGTTCCAGCTGCAGCGAACAAAGCAAATAAAGCACTCATTCATACAGCGGTCCAAGGTCAGTGGTACCTTCTGAACTGGAATCCAAATCCTGGCTGGACTCAGGCTTAGGAGTTTGAACTAGCTCAGGGCTCACAATCTCCTCCATAGCTGATGGAGTCACTTGCTAGTTTTCAAACAGAATTATCTACAGTTAAGAGAGAAGCACAACACATAGAATGCAGAGTTGAGCTTTTCACCACTTCTGTTAAGGTGGTGTGGTCACCCTACAGTTTGGTGAATATTTAACACTTTAATTTTAGTTACTTGAGGAACAGTTCACCCAAAAATGAAAAACTGTATTAAGTACTAAACAAAAAATAAATGCATTTTTAATACATTATATCCAGCAGTTCGTTCCATCCATCGAGGCTGAACAACTTCTTGCTCCTCCAAACAAGCAATACTTCATTAAATATACACCGTATTTTATATATTTTAGAAGTGTTAAACTTACTGACCCATTCATCGATGTATTACAGAACATACCCAATGAATCTGGCCATCCTTCATTCAAAGCGTCTATGATGATGAGGGTGAAACATAACCTTTCTTTTAAAAGCTTTCTTAAAACATGAGGCATAATGAGACGTGCGTCAGCTCCTGCTGCAATGAAAGTGTATAAACTCTTGTTGTGTAAAAATGTAATCGGTTTAGTTAGTTAATCATTTAATTAGTTAAATCTCTGGCAGTCATCAAAAGTTTTTCCACCTCAAGGGGATATATATCCGTGACGGAATTAACAAAAAACACTTCATGTTAAATATTATTTATGCCACTTATATATTTTGGGCAGATGCTTAAATAAAAAGTGTGTTCAAATAACACACTTCATCTGAACGTGAAGCTCAAGTTTGCTAACATTAGCACATTCACATTTTGAGAGAGAGTAAAATAAATGAAATTATATAAATGAAATTCACAAGGCAGACAGTTCATACTCATCTGTCAAACTCTGAGTCAAGTTAAACACAAAAGGCGTTTAACCCACAACGTTGTTACATTACAAATTGGGAATGCCCTAAGCAAGAATTTAGTACCGTACCTGTTTGTGTGCCTTTCAGGCTCTGTTGAACTGGGAACAGTGTTTAAATACAACCAGCTCCTTAGCAGTTCACATCACAACGAGACATCTAAGAAGACAAATATGATAAAACTCAACTACACTTCTCGTACTCTACCATCTATTCATCTACCCCTATTTATAATCAGACAGCAAGTATGATCAGATTCAAGATACCTGATACCAGCGTACTGTTTGATAGAAATGTGCGAGTCATTCATTAAGGTGCCATTTTTAATCATTTCTACAGCGTTAGTTACAAGTAGAACTTACTTCCAACTCTAATCAATTACTATCTGTTGCTCAGATGCTACATGTTTATTTACCTGTCCAGTTGTGTTATATCTGACTCGAGATAAAAAACAGGACTGACCACCCCTGAACTATACCAGTATCATTTGGATGTGTCAGCAAACTGTAATGTTCCTGAGAGACTGTTAATGTTCAAAACAAACATTTGTGACAATTACTTTTGCTTGTTTTCTTGTAAATCTAAATTTTCCAGGGTGGATGAATGAAAATTCACTCAAATCCACTGCTTATCCCCCATCCACAGCTGTGTGAACAGAACAACAGGTCAGTTATACACAAGAGTCTAAGAAGGAATACAGCAGTTACTTGCAGCTGTACAGTCTAGTGTGTTATAAGCCAATTATCCATAATTTAATTTCTATTAATATTTATTCACTTAACTTACATTTCTATGAATGGCACAATTAGGGCACCACAGCAGAGGTGTGTTACTATAAATTATGTAATTAGCATATATAATTAGCAGCCCTGACAGCAGCATCAGCTGTGTGATAACTGCTAACTCAGAGCGACTTTGCATAAACCTAAACTGATTGTGTTTATTCCTTACTTATCCACCTCAAAATACAGTAGAAACATTAGGCTCCCACACACAAAAGGAGAATATGAAAACGAATTCCCTCTGAAGATCTGCCAATGCACATGAGTTACTTGTGAAATTATTATACAACTACTTGGTGTCATGTAGCTAGCTGTACGCCTGTGCATGTTTTGTCGCAAACCTTTTAAATCCGAATTACTGACCTCACGTTTTACGTAACCGTCTCTTCAAGACATAATAATAAATCTGAAATGATTTCAAACCGTTTTCTTGTGGGGGTTTTTTTTGGTTTTGTTTTGTTTTTGACTAGCTTCGGCATTTCCACCCAAAGAATTATTACAGACGTTGATTAGATAATGTATTTTTAATGACATTTCAGTAAATCACTAAATCGTAAATATATTTTTCAGCTGGAATCAAATCGGAGAAGATTTATGATGGACTAAACACGACTTCGTACATCATAGCTCGTAGAATCCGAAGAGCGCGTGATGGTAGCGTAAATCCGTTAAGCAGCTACATGCTTATCTATGCTAGCGAACTATACACAGTTTATATTCAAGAAACTGAATTCGATAAATTGTGTTAAAGTTCGCTATTAACTACAAGAAAATAAAAAAAGAATACTCAAGCCGTTCGATAACTCAATGGGCATTTTTAGCGCTACTAATAGTCGCTAACAGGCGCGCTGTTTGTCTATTGTTAGAGACACGCTAACGAGTCAAAGCGCATGCGCAACACCCTATAGTTTCGGTCGGAGATACATAAACGTACACAAATTTACAAAACTATGTTGATTCACAGAACCACTGCAACGTATATTACCTTACATCCGATATAAAATATTCGCTCAAACGCGTTGGATTAGCTGACCTTATTTCCGAACTGGGCGCGAGGCTATCGGTCAAACGCCATGCTAGCTTTATCTTTCGTTAGCTTAGTTAGCTTATCACCATAGCGACACACAACGAAGACCCCGCGTTCATGAACACGTCCATGTATTTGTATGTAATGGGCGAAGCTAGCTAATTGTCCAGAAATGTAGACTGTGCAGTATTTTACACACAATAACTTTATGCATACCATTATATACTGGTAATATGGTGGCCTTCGACCGTGACGCCATTATCGCTGATTAGGCTCGCGCATGGGCTTAGATACACAAGTTTAATGTTAGCCAATTAAATTTGTTGTTGTAAATATATTTATTTTCCATGCATTAAGGCATGTTCGGAAACGTTCAGTTATGCATACTCACTTAGAAATATAGTACATCAGCAACGCGGTCAAAGCAATATGACATCCTCCATTTTCTCTTTTCGCTGGCGATGTCTGTAGCGCGCGCATGCCTGCACTAGGAAAGCACGAGCTTTCAGTGAGCTACAGGCTACCGCCCACAACGGGACTGGGGATGAATTACACCCACGGCTAAACGCTTGAATAGCTACTGTACATTTACATGCAACCTACCAGCTCAACTGAAAATGAAAAATACATTGTCATATACACACACAACTACGAGTGACAACCAGACATTTCAATACAGGTGGATAATTCGTTTAATAATAATCCATTAAATGAAATTTATTACCTTCAAGTTCAGAATCTGCCCGTGGGTTTTTGGGTAAACGACATGCTCCAAATGCAAAAACAAATGCTAGAATGTCTAGAATCTAGTTAAAGAAAAAAACAGGAACATTTTGTTGAAAGTACTATGACTCGTGTAGTTCATTCCCATGTTAAAGAGGAAATTCATTATACCAATGGATGGTGTGTGATGTTATTTCACTTTATCACATCATAATTCTTGTTCAGGGGTGTGGAGCAAATGCTGTCCATTTTATAATCACACTAGGATGAAGTTTTGCTGAGACTTGGTGGTCAGCCCCATATATACTTTGCTCCACACATGAGCATACCTTACGGATCGGATTTTATATATAACGTGCATGTAAACAGAGGTTTTACACAGATATTTTACAGAGTAGATCTGTAATCTGAGTGAATTCATTCGGAATGGTCAAAATCACTGCATGTAAACACAGAAAACGTCAAGTTGTTGTTTTCTTTTTCCAAGATTGAGTCTTTGTTAACAAAGTGGTCTGTAGATCAGAAGGTGAAATCTGTAGATCCTTCGGTCAGTCTATAAAATGACTGACAGAAGGCCTATCCAACATTCCAGCCTGTGTTTCTTTCAGATTATCTGTACATGAAAGAAATAAAAAAAACAAAGTCTACTGCAGCTTTAATACACGCGTAGGTTTTTACGGCATGTAAAGCACAACGTAGTAACCATATTTGAGTAAGAATAAACAAGCAGAACGGGCTCAAGGATTGCTTCCCTCGGTGCCTGAATTTTAGTTTTTGTCCTCCTGACTAGCTACATTAGCGCACCATTTGTTAAGAAATGTCTACATGTATTCGGTTTCGGTTTATTTGTTTGTTTGTTTTTTGGCTGCTGTTGTTATCCAAAGCGACTTACACGAGAGGGAGAATACATTCCAAACTGCAGGAATTGTCCTTGTCCAGAAGTGTCCACTTGTGTGATGTTCAAGTGCATCCCATTTCTCAAATGCATCCCACTTCTAAAATGAGTTTGTAAAACCAAATTGATCATAGACTAATATAATAGTAATTTATAATCAGGTATCCCAGTGGCAGTACTGTCAACAGTCAATCTCACAATTCACCTTGTAGCTATTGAATAATAGATGCAAAATATAGCAAACTCTGTGCTATTTAAACGTTGTAACGACAAATAGACAGATATTCATACGCTCATGAACGTAAAATTGCAAATAATATAACCTTACAAGTTGGAAGAATGTGACGAGTGGATTTTCTGAGCCTTCGCCGTTCACGTTTTTTTTTTTTTTTTTTTTTAATATGGCGGTTGGACAATTTGCTTTTCAATCCAACACCGCCACCTAGAGGCCCGGAGTGAGGCGCGTGTTCTTAATACTGAAAAACTGAGGTGAATTCTAGAATGAAATTAAATTCAAATTGCTGTTACTGTCATACCAGGCATTACATGCATTTATTTTAGTATTTAATTATTATATAACAATTTATGCTTTAATCTAGCCACAGGGGTTGCAAGCCAGTGACATCTGTGCCGGTCCCAATAGAGTCATTCTATATTTAGGGGTACATTTCATGTCAGCCAAAAAGTCAAGAAATCAGTATTCTTTTTTGCTAAATAA
>JAOTRN010000001.1:7333046-7344822 GCA_028566695.1 Bagroides melapterus
TCCCATGATATAAAACTGATCATTACGTGAAGTGAAAAGTTAATGAAAAATTCGTCAAATTGATAATAGAGTCCAGGGACATGGCATGTACCCCTAATTATAGAATGACTCAATAGAGAGGGTTGCATCAGGAAGGGCATCCGGCGTAAACCGTGCCAAATCTAAAAATGTGCGTTGTCGGTGTGAATTCCATATCGGATCGGTCGAGGCCCTTGTTAACAACGACCGCCTTCTGCACATTGTTCAACAGGATTTTAGAGAGTGAGAAGATGCCTGAGGAATGGAGGAGTAGTGTATTAGTCCCGATCTTTAAGAACAAGTGTGATGAATTACAGAGGTATAAAGCTGATGAGCCACACAATGACTCTATGGGAAAGGGTAGTGGAACTAGGTTAAGAAAGGAAGTGGCTTTGTTTGTGAGCAGCAGTATGGCTTTATGCCCAGCAATTTTTGCTTTGAGAACGTTGATGGAGAAGTACAGAGATGGTCAAAAGGAGCTGCACTGCGTCTTCGTGGATTTAGAGAAAGCGCGTGACAGGGTGCCAAGAGAGGAGCTCTGGTACTGTATGAGGATGTCAGGAGTGGCAGAGAAGCACATCAGAGGAGTTCAGGATATGATCGAGAGGAGTATGACAGCAGTGAGATGTGCTGTAGGTCAGACAGAGGAGTTCAAGGTGAAAGTGGGGCTACATCAAGGATTGGCTTTGAGTCCCTTCTTGTTTGCTATAGTGATGGACAGGTTGACAGATGAACTCGAACAGGAATCTCTGTGGACAAAATATTAGAATAGAAAGCAGATGGAGGAAAACCTGGAAAGGTGGAGGTCTGCTCTGCAAAGAAGAAGAATGAAGGTCAGTCATAGCAAGACAGAATACATCTGTTTGAACAAGAGAGAGGGAAGTAGAACGGTGATGTTACAGCAGGCTGAGGTCAAGAAGGTGCAGGCGTTTAAGTATTTGCAGTAAACTGTCCAGTGCAACAGAGAGAGTGGAAAAGAGGTGAAGAGGTCGAGTTCAGGCAGGTTGCAGTGGATGGAGAAAAGTGTCAGGAGTGTTGTCCGACAGAAGAGTGTCAGCAAGAATCAAAGGGAAGTTGTACAAGAGTGTAGTGAGACCAGCGATGATGTACGGGTTAGAGACTGGAGCAGTGAGGAAGAGACATGAGGCAGAGACAGAGGTAGCAGAGACGAGGATGTTGAGGTTCAGTGGAGAGAGAAGTTATATTGGTAGAAGGATGTTGGAGATGGAGCTGCCAGGTAAGAGGTAGAGAGGAAAGCCAAAGTTCATTGGAATTGCACATCCCAGATTATTCGGAAGTTAGTGTCAAAGCACATGAAGCAGCATTGCTGAAGCTGAGAAGAGGGCCTAACACTGATCAGTAAAATTAACCATTGAGCCTCCACTGCCCAAAAAAGCTAAACTACACTGCAAAATGTTTATGAATGGCGGACAGGGGAATAACTTGAGTGGCCTGAACTAAACCCCACTGCACACTTTTCTGAGGAAGGAAAATGTAAAAATGCTGTAATATTGAAAATATCCTGCAAAATTAGCACAATATATATCACATAACCTGCCATAAAAGGCATTTACAGGTTCATAGTCTTTCACCAAACAGTTAAAAAAGACACATTAAGACCACCAAATTTTATTTCTGTACAATATGTAAACATTTTTTAATTGTATTATATACAACAGTTCTTTTTAAGAGCTAAGAATGTACTGAACAGTCAACAGTCAATGTACATATTAGGGAGGCTGCTGTAATAACGGTGTTATTGTACTGTAATGATTTGTAATAATGCATCACAATTTCAGTTAGGACCTTCTAGCCTCAGCTTTGGTAAGTTTGCTGGACCACTATGTTTCGGTTGATCATACAGGGATATTATAAACATACCTGTCCTGATAGAAAATATAATAATAAAATCAGAAATATTACTCACTGAAAATGATTCAACATTAAGACTCAACCGGTTAGAAAAGCAGTAATGAAATGTCTCTTAATTCTGAATTAACAATAGTGAATGAGATGAAATGATTATTATTAATGCAAAATAATAATAATAATAATAATAATTTGGTCAGATGTAATTAAGGTATAAAAAAAAAAAAAAACCCAAAATGGGCAAAGTGCAAGTGAAGGCAAATGTGTTTAAATAATAAAAATAAAGTGTGTGATTCTTTAACAGCAATCAGCCTGGTATCTTATGATCCACTGAGATTGTATCATATCATGCCGTATTTAATACCCTTTGATACAAGAAAAAAAGATAACACCACTTGGGAACACTAACGTAAACAGACAATCTAATCAAATTTTTAAATGTTTTTAGTGATGCATAGAGAAAATAAAATATAATGTAATCTGAGTTTTATATTACCAAACAGAAAGTAGGATGAATTAATTCTGAATATAAACAAATACTCATTTTTATCATTTGTAAACTATTAAAAAATAAAAAGAAACTCTCACATTTTTGTACCCAACCCCATATAAAGCTTATATATATATATATTTTTTTAAGAAATAGACAACTTGCAATAAAAATGTAACACATGTCTGCCTCTTCAGAATGAACCATTACACAGTGAACGACATCATCATTTTATCTCGTTAAAGATATCAGCAATATCCACGGAGGCTTTCAGTTATGACGCCTAAACCATATTTACCCAGATACACTCAGATTCTGAATGTGTTTATATCTTCATAACGCCACTCTAGCTGGTGAGAGGATTGCCGTTTAAGTGACGAGACAAAAATCTGGTGTTCTGTCTTCTGTATAATACAGATTAAGCGTCTCGTTTTTGAGCGACGCACCGAAGCCAAATAGCGTTCGAATAATCGTATAAATTCCCCAGATGAGCACATGAGCACAAAAATACCACTGTTTTGTGTAAATATCTTTCACTGTAATCGTGTTGGTATTAAGGAGATTAATGAATCAGAGAAAAATACGTTCTGGATTTCAAGTAAGAATCGAACCAAAAAAAGAAAAAAAATTAAATAAATAGAGTAAAGTAAGTCGTTAAAGAGGTCTGGTTGTGTCTTTAATGCAGTATTGAACTGAGATCAGAACGTGGAACTATTATTGATGCAAATACGTAAATCAGCCTCCCGAAGTGTTAAACACAGATCCTGGCAAGACAACGACATGAAAAGTATTTTTGTTTGTAGTGACAGAACTTGACTATTTTTTTTTTGTACATATGTGCAATGATAAGTGCTGTGAGCTAGGACACACTGACAGTGACATTGTCCTTGGATTTGTCCACGTCGCTGTCCTTGTCTGTAGGAGGACCTCCTGCAGTCTCTCGAGGCGAGTCCTGACCGTTGTTGGGATGGCCAGAAACCTTAGAAATGCCGTCTGTGTTTGACTCGGTGTCTGGTTCTTGCTGTGACGATGTTGCTAAAAAATTTAAATAAAAAAAAAAGGGGGTTATCAGAAAAACTCAAAAGATATGTGATAGAAAAAGCAAAGAATTCACTACCCAAGCAGTAGGATAGTAGATTGGAGCTAGTCCCTTGGGCTAGTTAATAAATCTATGATTTGTCCATTCCTGATACAGCAGTAGTATAAAATGCATGTTAATGTATGTGACAGTGCTTTTTATCCTACCAGACTGTGTGCAGGATTTCATGTGTTCTGGCCAGTGTGCTTGCTGGCAGGGGTAGTCACAGTAGCTCGTGTTCCAGCAGCAATAGAAAATGGCCTCTTTCTTGCAATTGGCACACCACTGCTTCTTCTTGGTCTCATCGACCGCCTGCTGTTTCTCCATCTCCATTTGTTTCTTCACTTCTGCGACCAGCCGTTCTCGCTCCTGCTCCAGACTCTGACGCATCTCCGCCATGGTCAGCTCTGTGTCGAGTGCAAGGCGTATAAATGTTTAAAAAAAAAAAAAAAAAAAGGCACCAAATACAAATGGGTACTAATGACAAACCTAAATTGTGCTTCATCTCTGATAATTCCTGTTGATGGAGCCACTGCAGCTTTTC
The DNA here is from genome assembly GCA_028566695.1 of Bagroides melapterus. Classification (NCBI taxonomy): domain Eukaryota; kingdom Metazoa; phylum Chordata; class Actinopteri; order Siluriformes; family Bagridae; genus Bagroides; species Bagroides melapterus. Next base: position 7,337,046 of record JAOTRN010000001.1, read on the forward strand.
GATTTCGATCCGTAACCGCCTAATCTAAAAGGCAAAAGAAGAGCATGACACTGGTTCTTTTAGTGAAATGAAGGTGAAGTAAAAAAGCAAAAAATGACTAAAATACCATTGTATTATGAGCACTGTATTCATTTTTAAGTGTTTCATACTTCAGCTATTGTGTTTCCTGAGGTGTTCTTGGAGAGGTCGTTGTATATTTCCGTCATTGTCCCCTTGATTGCATCCATGATCTGTCGATACGAGTTACAATTATTTGATCAAATCAGCGACCTCTCAATAATACGTTAATAAATCGTGAACTTAGTGTTACGACGATGGGTGTACCGTTCGTTCATGAAAAAACATCTGGAATCTTACTTTGTTGGTATATTTTGCAATGTCAGCTGCCACGTCAGCAGAGGTGGTGGGGATTTGTAAATCTCCGGCCATGGATGAGGAAGAGGATGAGGAGGAAGAGCTAACCGTGACACCTGCCATTATGGCTGCAGACACGGGGGTGCTGGTGACCAGAGTGACGGCCGAGGTCGAGGTGCTGTGTGGGGAATCCTTCTGCTGAACTGCTACGAGAAATAAAGCAGTTTAAGCTTTAGTTGTGCAAATCGGTACCACAAAAGATTCGAAGATTCGAACTAACTGAATCACAGAATAGTGTGTGCGATGAAATGTGATAAATTCTAACCGTCTAAGTCGTCGTACAACCCCGCTCGGGGCCTACGTACCCTTAACAGCCTGTCGGGTCTGGTATCGAGTGCTGGAAGAGGACGGAGAAGACGACGCCTGCTGTGCTTGTGATAACGTCTGTGCCTGAGCGTGAGGCTGTGTGTGGCTCTGCTGCTGCCGTTGCACCTTCTGCATGTGCCACTTCTGAGAGGACGTCTGAAACTTGGCCCCGGGGTTCCATACGACGGCTCGCTCTACCACCGGCACGCTCTCACGAGGCAGCAGGGGGCGCTGTTTCTTCACCGTGCTGGTTGGAGTGGAGGAAGGCAGGACAGTCGGTAGGGTGGTGTTAGGCAGGGAAGACGAGACGAGGGCGGTGCTGCTAGGGACAGCGGGGATGGTGACTACATTTAGAGGAACTGCCATGGGAGACTGAGAAGGGTCTTTAAGGCCTGGCGTGGAAGAGGGTGTTGATGGGGTTTGTGATGGCGCAAGACTTCCTGCTGGGGGTCCTTTAGCTAAAAGATACGAATATATAAAAAGAAATTAGATGCATGTATAATAAGGTATAAAAAAACACGGTCCTGCGTGCCTGGTTTCTATTGCCTCACCAGAACGAGGCTTGTGATGTCACAGGCCAAACTTTACATAGAGGAAGTAAGTGTGAGCTCTACCAGAAACAAATGCATGTCTTTTACATCCTGTGTCCTTTAAATACACTCCACTTTCAATAAGTATATGAGCAGGCATGCAACTGCTACACAAGTGGCGTTGTTTGACTACCTGCTCATGTAACTTCGGTACATCTGAAGGATTACAAAGCAGCATGAATGAACCGGACTAAACATCTGAGCCAAAACTTTGCACAGCACTCTGAAACGTACCGATGAGCTGTTTCTCTCTTTCTTGTTGCAATTATTCATACGCTCTGCATCCCAGAAAAACCTAGACCTTTTGGTAGGTTGAAGAGGTTTTAAAATTAAAAACCTGCGGTAATAGGAAACCCGTTTATAGTACGTGACATGAGACACAACATAAGGTTTTTTTATTGTTAGAGAGACAATAATTATAAAAGTTAGTAGTACCTCTCCAGTGTCTTCCACCTTGATAAATAAAGAGTCTAAGAATGATCTTAGGGATCTCAGAGAGCTCCTAATTCAGCTTAAAACTAGCTTTCTAACTAGGAATCTTATGTTAAGTGTGATTCAGGGCTAATCTCTGAGCAGGAAAGATACAACAACTTTTATCTTACAGAGGAGGCGGGGCTAAACCCTGATCCTAGGTATGACACACTCTTTTGAAGACTGTGATTGGCTGCTTAATAATAATTATATGGTCTATTCTGTCTTCACTTGCTCCGTATGTCAAGATATTTGAGGTTATATCGTGTAGGGATTACGTTTGTGACCGATCATATTAGAGATGCGCTAACATCTGTATGTTAAAAATGTAATAAACGTAAATGTAAACATCGCAGACACAACACAGAAATGTCATACAAACAAATTATATCATTTCTCTCTCTTTCTCTCTCTCTCGCTCTCTCTCTAATATTAAGGGGGAAACGCCCATATTTGTAAGAACATTGCACCACTTGTAGCAACTCTTTGCACTAAGAATTTCCATGAATACAGGTCCGTGTAATTAACGTTCGGACATTTAGTTACTGGATGTTGTGCGTATACAGAACTCACCCTCGGTCTTGGAGGTCGTGGGCTCTTTGAGTGCGGTGACAGCGGCCGAGTCTTTCCTGCGCCTTTTCCTCTCTCTTCCTCCAGGTTCTTCTCCCAAATCAATCACTAGCTCTCGCTCCGAGTCTGAATCCATGTCTACGTCGACAGACACAGGCTGCCTGGCTTCCTCTGTCGCCTTGGCCTTCTCTCTTGTGCTAGGAGATGCCGGTGCTGCTTTGGGCACTTCTTTGTCCGGCTCTACAACTGGCTTTTCTTTTGCTTGGGAGACACCACTTCCTACTTTCTCACCTTTCGACAGTGAGCTAGATGTACCAGATGATTCTGTGCTGCTGTCCTTATCTTCCCCAGCAGGGGATGTTGGTTTGGGTTTCTTTTTCGCTAGTTCTTTCTCTGTTTTTTCATCAGTAGCAGAGTCCTTGGTGCTCTTTGGTTTTTGATCGTGGTCACTGGTGTACTCGCTGTCACTGGAGTCAGACTTGTCCGAGTCGTCCGAGTCGCTGTGTTCCTCATCTTTGTACACATCCTCTGATATCTCGTCTATACCTGTTTAGAGCAGAGGTAAGAAGCGCCAAGTTTTCGTAGGCACGGTTTCTTTTTTTCACGTCAGCCAGAAAGAACAATCACCTACTACACGGCGAACAGACCAGTTCCTATAAAAATCTACATTTTCCTGGAGATCAAGAGGTGACTTAACTCGCCTACCAAAAACTACCACAAAATTTACTTCTGATGTTTAAAACGTTCTCTCAATTTCTAAAATATCTGACCTTCACTTTTTTTTGCTATTATTTCCTTTTATATTTGCCAAGATCTAGTTTCTATTGGGACAGCTATCAGAAAGGCTTAAAGAAAAGAATGCAAGCAAGTTACCGGGCATTAGTCGTCGGGTAAGGCTAAACGAAAGGTTGGCTTTAGTTAGCCCACATTCCAGTTAAAATTCATGTGTGAATATTTTTTTTCTCTCACTGTATTTCAATTAATTCTTTTTTTGTTTAGTCAGAAATTCAACCTCAAACAGATTACATATAGCGTACTATAATTTTTACTTTTTTTGACGTTGATGTGATATTAACAGAAGAGTCTTTCTGGTGTCTGTGAGCTTACCCAGTTGTGCCTTACAGCTTTCGATGGTCTTGTCAAGGTTGAGCTGGAAGCGGCTCCTGATTTGTCTTTTAGGGGAAGTGAGTGAGGCCTGAGCGCCCTGCTGCTGCTGTACAGTCTCACTCAGCTCCTTCAGGTCCATCTCGGCCTTACTACGGTCTGAAACCAGATAAAGATACACCAGACATACATACAGACATACACACGCACGTGGGGATCAGCGCAGGCTTTATAAATCATGACGTGTGCAACTCTGAGTCAATGTTTACTACAACTCTTAACTACAGTACGGCTTTTATTAGAGAGGAAACAGCTTACCGAGATTAAGATTTAAGATGCTGCCTGTAGCGGGGGTCTTCTCCTGTTTAATGGGCGTGTTTGGGACTGTACAGTGAAACGGTTTGGGGCTGTCCATTGCGCTGCCTGCAGGAGCGGCTCGCGGAGCAGAAGGGGACGCTATGAACACCAAGGGTGCTGCTTAATTTGCACGCATTTATAAAAGGACTACTCCGCTTAAAAATGGTCAAATGTTCAACGATAACCAAAATCTATTTTAGTGCTTTGTTTGTTCTAACAAGGTGGCTTTAACTTCAATACGCAGGAGGATTAGTCAAGTTGGTGCAGGAAAGATATTAAAAAAATACACAGTACTAAAATTCGAAAACTAAATGTGCTAGCTATTATTATTATTATTATTAGAAGTCACTTTGGGTGATCTAATACCATAACATTTATTTACTCCCATTATGTTTTTAGTTCAGTACTCGGATTTTAGTAACGTATGCGTTGGCACTGTAACTTCACACTACTACCTGTGCTATCGAGAGATTCTTCTCCTGTGCTGTGGTGTTGCAGAAGTGCTCTGGTCTGGCTCTTTTCTCCGCCTTCCTGCTCGCCATCAGAGCCGGTATGAGCAGAAGAGTTTGTGCTCATCGGTGATCGCGGTATGTCCGGCATCGCGATACGCCTACCAGTAGTCCCTCCACCACCCATGGTGGCCGACACCATGCCCTTGCCTACGTGTGATGCTGTCATATCAAAGCTGAGCTTGATCTTCTCCTGTTTTTCAGGTTTCACCGAGCCGGCGCCAGGGTTTGCCGGGTCGAGTAACATTTGGAACTGGTTGTCGGGCGTATACGGCGTGCGGAACGGGGCGTAATTGAAGACGGCGAATTTTTTCCGAATGTTCTCCACGTAGACCTCCATCTCCTGCATGGCACTGTTGAAGATGCTTTTGGTCTTCTTTACGGAGAACGGGATCTCTTTAGACATGAGGTAGCAGTTATTGATTGGGACCCAGGCCCTGAAAAGAAAAACGGAATCGATGCGTCGACGGATAGAACGCAGTAGGGGAGATGATGAGCACGTGTAGGTTTTTAAATAACACACCTGTCGTGTTGTCCAAAGAATCGTGCGTCTACTTGGCCATCTTTGTCTCGTAGAGCTTTGGCAGGCCAGAATGGAAAACCCTTAAGTTTGGCCCACACTAGGGGATGTGGGTTACTCTAAAATAAAGTCACATGATTTTAATCACATTAACGCATTAATAATTAATGAATGTAGTAATAATAACATATTTATATAGTAAGTACTACTTACACAAGGCTCACAAAACCAGTTGTCCCTTTTCTGGCAGGCTGAAAGATAACACTCTGGACAGACCTCAATTTCATTCATCTGAAAAATAAAATACGTTGGAAAAAAAAACGGCATCGGGTCTGCGTCTTTTATTTTTACCTTTGCGTTTATTTACATCTTTTAAACCCTGCTATACTCACTTCATGTTCACAGATTTTGATGATAACTTTAGCTGTTGTGGTGAGCTTATGGTTTCCTGGAAAATATGAAAAAAAAGAAATTCTTTCCCACACGAATCAATAACAGCAGCACGTTTACGTATATCGGTTTGACGTCTAACCTCCGTTGTAAATAATGCAGTTGTGTAAAATCCACTTCACGTCAGCCAGAAATGCTTCGGTAGAGCCGTACATTTTCTTTTTGATATTCTAAATAGGAATAAAAAAAAAAAATAAATCCTTAAACAGCTCCAGTCCATAAGCAGACAAAATATTAGAGCATGATGAGTTTTTGAAAGTATTTTTCTTACCTTTTCTAACGTACAGAGATCCATGGGATGAAAAATATACTCTGCATAATCAGGATGCTGATCGAGACACACTGGCTTCTGAAACGGTTCTGTCTGGAGAGACAGAGAGAGAGAGAGAGAGAGAGAGAGAGAGAGAGAGAGACACAGACCTCAATGATGTAAAACAGCACGTATGGAAGGAATATTTACTCTGTAACTGAGCACTTACACCCGGCTGTTTCATCTTCTGGAGGGCAAACTTGAGAAGGTACGAAAGCTGGTCCAGTGTGAGCATGGTCATCGCCTTGCTCTGGGTCTCGATGCACTCTGCCACGGTTATTTTCTGAAAAATAAGATGCCTTGTATTTTTGAAACCTTCTTTACATATTTTCAAGCATTGGCAACTCTTTCATTAAAGAGTCCTTCAGTATACAGTAGCCGCATGATCAGCTTCTTAGTGAGGTCTGAATTTACCAGCTAAGGCAAAAAGAGAACAATATCAAGGTTTATTAATTTTTTTTTTTTTTTACAATCTCAGCTAATTTACTTCAACGGTTTTCTGGCTCACTTGACCTTTTGTGTACACTATTTTTACTACAGAATGTATATAACTATTTGTAGTTTATATGTTTATCTGATTAGTTCTATTGTGCATTTCCTTTAAACAGTGGAATGATTTAGTGAGTATTAGCAGACTGCACAGGAGTTGTGCTTGTTATTTACAGAGGCAGATTTAAAAGCCAAGACTGCAACGTAGGCAGAAGACTAAAGTTGATCGTAATCTAGTTATCTGAACCAAGACACATAACGTGTGTTCCTCATAAATAACGTGTTGCCAGCGGTCATTTGCGAGTTCACACCCACCTCAACCCTTTCTATCACCTGTGGGAAAAGGCTAGCAAGTGCTTCCTCCGCCTTTAAAAAAACATTCAAAGCCCCTCGGAGGATAGCAGGACCTGTTCTCTTCCACATACATGAGCTCACAGAAGCATATGACGGGCTAGTTCAGACAGAAAGGAGAACGTGTAATTATAGCGCACGTCTCCCACCCAGAGAGCAGGGCCAAACAGGAACGGCTGTGACATCATCGTGACTCGAATCTCCTAAAGCTAAAGCAAACGCCTTCCTGTGTAGACTTTTAAAACTCAGTGGAAGGCAGGACGTAGCAGCGGAGTACTCACGAAACGCGATCTTACCTTGTTTTTGTTGCTTTTCACAAGCGTAGCTAGAAATGTGCGCGGAATGTACAAAAATAACATGCAGTAACTCATGACGTGTATGAAAAACATAGTGCCACTCTGTCACGTGAAGTGCTGATCAATTATTTACATTGCTGGGGAAACACCTCTGTCAAGTATCTGTCATCTGACACCTCTGACCAGGCAAAATATAGAACGTTTGCAGCTTTTATTCATAATGAAATCATATTTATGCAATTTTATAAACGATTGAATCCGTGGTGCCCGGAGATTTCATTATTTACTGCTGTAGAAATAGTGTTGAAATAAATATTTCAATTAATGATTGAAAGGCACAGTTGATCTCGCATACTGATGGCAGTGTTAGTGTGTGCCAGTGTACCTCACACTCAGGACAGAACCAGTCGCCTTCAGGCTCAGCAGCCAGTTTGAGACACTTGGCATGGTAGACGCGTGGGCAGAGCTCACAGCAGAGCACCTGGCCCTCGCGGTGGCACACCCAGCAATAGAAGTCGTTTCTGCCGTCCTGCGGTACAACATCAACAGGGTCTGTGGTGAGTGCGGGCTGCTTCACATAGTAAAAGGGACCATGTCTTAGTTCGGACTGGAACGTAGGCGAGAAAAACAAGAGAGCGGGGGTTTCAAAATAAAGGCAATGCAGCTCATGACACACAGAGGTAACACCGCAGATGTACACATTAGAGACCTAGACAAATGACACAACTAATCACACAACTGAAGCAAAAAAAAAGTGTAGTTCAAGAAGCACACACTCTCTGCACACGTGTATTGAGGTTTAGTGATCATTACATGCAATTTGATTTTATTTTTCATGCAAAATCTTATTATCTTCCTATTCTATCCTGTCGTTTCTAATACACTTGAGTTCGTTGCTACGAGAGCAAATTTTCTGAAGCGTCAAAAATCGAGAGAAAATCCTTTCTTTCTTAAAGCTGAACGGTGCACGTTTGTGTCGGTTACGTTTCTAACTAAAGGATTCCGATCAGACCGATCAGACTCGGAAGACCGCACATTCA
>JAOTRN010000001.1:7377810-7402871 GCA_028566695.1 Bagroides melapterus
TGTGTGTGTGTGTGTGTGTGTGTGTGTGTGTGTGTGTGTGTGTGTGTGTGTGTGTGTGTGTGTGTGTGTGTAAAAGAGGTAATGCTATATTAGCTCACTGGGTAAAACTGAAGCAAGGCAGTAAGCTTGCTCTTTTTTAATGCATCATTCCCCTCGTTTTTTTCCCCCTTTCTTTCCGCTTTCTCTTTTTCTGTTTCGGCTCTCTGCCCTTTTCTCTTCTGCCTTTTCCCATTCCCTCACCCTCTCTTTCCCTTTTCTCTCCCTCGCTTCTTTCTCCTGTCAGCCTGATGAAAGCAGACTGTGTCATAGATTAATGAATGAATCTGCATAAAATAGACTCTTGCCTTTTGCCCCTCCCCCCTTTTCTCTCCTTCCATCTCTTTATCTGTCTATTACTCCCTCTCTCATGCAGAGGTGATTATACCAGGGTTGCTTCTGTGTGTGTGTGTGTGTGTGTGTGTGTGTGTGTTTGTGTGTGTTTCTCTCTCTCTCTCTCTCTCTCTCTCTCTCTCTCTCTCCCTACTTTTTTTTTGTGCTTGCAGTCTGCAGTTTTTGCTTGGCTAGGAGAGGCCAGCATGTGGCTTTTCATCAGGGAAGGAGGGAGAGAGAGAGAGAGAGACAGAAAGAGAGGGAGAGGAAAGGAGGGAGAAATGGGGGGATATGAAATGTTTACCTCCTTCTTCGTCTCCAGATGCAGACCTCTGGCCACTAAGATGCGTATTTTCTACATCTACCTTGCAGACACGCATGCGAGCGTGTTCAGTGGGCTATGCAGTAGATCATCTGTTACACCACGCCGCTGTTGAATACTCGCATCTGATTGGTCGAAATTGTGTTGATTCCTTTTCCTACAGCAGCAGCTCAGACACTAGGCTACAAATGCACTCTGTGCCTATTGTTTGTCCTTCAACAACTTATTCTTTGGTGGTATATGATTTGGAGATATTTCTAAAATTTTTACAAATTATTTCATGGACGTTCCACAACGTAAAATATGGTTAACTTTAAAAATACAAAAAGCACATGTGAGTTTCGTTGGCTGTGGTGTCAGAGCTATAAAACACTTCAGGTCTAGTATTTCAGCGTCATGGCCAACTCCATTACCCCACCTTGTCATTGATTAGTCTCCATGCCCTCGAGGGTTTCCTTCTCAATTGAATCGTTATCACATAATTGGCCTTTACAGGTCTCGTATCACAGAAGGTTGCGATATGCAAATGAGCGCTGCGACTAACTCGGTTTACTGTTTGCTCATCCTGCATCCTGACCAGCCTCGGACTTTATTGGTTTTGACGAATCACCGCATTCACACGATCCAACAACTGGAAATAAGTTTGCAGAATAACACGGGATCATCTGTAACTCTGTCACATCAGGGATTCACCAGTGTGTTTTTAATATATCGCACAACATATTGCAGTCACTATGACTAGAAATTAGGGCTGGGAATCTTCAGGCGCATGACAATTTAATTGTCTTTTTTTTTCCTCTGCATCTTGATTTTTTTTTCTTTCTGAACTTGTAGAATTATGTTAAGGATTGTTTTTTTCAATATCACCACTTGCTGTTTTTAAAACACATTATCATTCTCATCCATCATGGAAAAAAAGTCTCGAGTATCCCCGACGTCACCGACGTTCTGAAGCTCTGTTGCGCCGTAGGTCCCGAAATGGCCTCCGGTTATATGATGATGGATCGTTCGAACTTTATGATCCGTTATTATCTGTGCCTTGAGATGAAAGCATAGTGTAACTACTACTAATGTTTATTTCCGTCTGTAGCAGGATGAAATTATAGGCTACTTTAAACGTATTTATAAAGTAACTCCTAGTATTGTAATAAATCTTAAAGGATTAATTTTTCAACAGTAAATAAGACGTTAAAATAGTTAAAGGAATGTCAGCCGTGGCCTTTGGTATCTATTCTTTCTTTTGTTGTTATGTAAGGAATAAAATTAATAATCTACGATGTCAGGGGGTGATGTGTCCTGACAACAAATGTTCATTTTTTTTTTTTTTCCCTGTGATGGTGTGTCCTGTTCTTCGTACATTACAGCAAACTGCCAATCCTTACAATTTATTATATCTTAAAGATTGACTCGTCATACTTTTTATTTCTTCGTGGTTAAGAGTAAGGTTGTGGAATGTCAAAAACAAATTAGTTCACGTTATCACTGATGTTTTATATCAGCGATTATAAACAATGGGTCTGTTTCCATCCGCTTTCTAGTTAACAACAGAAGAAGTCCTTCCAAATCTTTCCAAAAATAAACTAAACGAACTTTATCGGTTACACGCATGTGGGGGGGGAAAAAAATCCTTTTAAACCACGTGTCACTTGTCGGTGATTGAAGAATCGTTCGAGAGTTGAATGAATCATTGACTCTTTCAAAACCCTGGTATGCCTAGTATTAAAAAAAAAAGTTACTGTCTGTAGAACATTTGAACTGTGTGTGTGTGTGTGTGTGTGTGTGTGAGAGAGAGAGAGAGAGAGGGGTTCGCGTTCTGTAGTTTAAGTTTTGGAGACATTTTACAAGCTACTCATGTACACACATGCTTGGCACATGTGGGCTTGTCAGAAGTACAGTCAGTTGTCGGTTTCATTATCTATTTTAGTCTTTTTTTTTTTTCCCCTCCCTCGCTTCTTCCATTTTCATTTATTTATTTATTTTTGAGGAGGATGAGTGATGACGGGGCATACTGAGTGAAATTTGATTACGTGCACAATGTCTCTACCAAACAAGTTTCTATTTTTCAGCCACTTGTTTATCATGTGCTCCATTTTGTTTGAGACGGAAAAAGACAGAGCATTGTTTCCAGAGGTTTTTGCCCGAGGATGGCAGTTTGTGCGTGCATGTGTGTGTGTGTGTGTGTGTGCGTGCGCACGCGTGTGTGTGTTTGTAAGTGTGTGAGATGTTTGTTGTTCGGAGTGTGTGCCTCAGCTCACATTTCATGCAGTATTTCAGGCTCTGCCAGAATGTCCCAGTTATTCTGGGCCTCAATGAGCCACTACTCCACACAGCAGGACACACACAGAGCCACACAAACATTTTCTCCTTCTTTCCCCTCCATCTGATTCCTCTCACTTTAACTTATTCACTCTTGATGCCTCTTTACAACAGTGATCCCTCACATGTGGTACGCATGTGCTGCTCACGTGTTTGATGTATGGTTTGCGCCGTACGACGGTAACACTAAGCCCTATAAGTCCATGTCTTGTAATGGTGCATTACTCTTACGTGGTCATACGGAGTACACGTGAATAACGTGCTTACAACTTTTGTACGCTGCATTCGGTCGCTTGCAGTGTGCTAACTTTCAGCCACACACACAAAGTTTTTATGACACACTGCACTTTCTGGTCCTCATTTGTTTTCCACTTTATCGTTAGTTTTAAAGTATGTATGTTTAGCACATGCTCCAAACATGCAATTATTTATAGTGCCCCTAAACTCAAGAATGTGACTTTTGACTTCTTTATGTCTGGATGTCTGATTCTGATTATAAAAGTTGCTGCTTAGGTTACGAATGGTTGAACAAATTTGCATTTTTTTTCTAATTACCAGGGAAAAAACGACTTTTTCCCCCACAGCTGTATGCTGTGACGTTATTTTTGCTAACTGGCTCACAATGTTAGAAAAAACATTCAGAAATACTCTGTGAGTTGGTTCACCACTGATGATATCAAGATCTTTAGCTTAGCTGGCTTTAATGGACAATTAGCTAATACACACTGTGCTTATCTGATTAGCTCACTGGCTAGGATTGCAAACTTTGCTAATGTAAGTAAGCCAGCTAAGCAAGCTAACCTGCCTGTGGAAGATGATGTACCAAAAGTTTTTTTTTATCAAACATTTTACTGTTTTTTTTTTTCCACTTTTTAGACAAATCACTGAGAATAATAATGATAGTTAAGACTCTGGTGTTGAAATCCTACAAATGTGAGGTAGTTTATAAGGTGCTAACTAGCCAGCTAGCTGTTTGTGACCGGATAAAAACATTGTGGTGGTTATGATTGGTGTGTCATGGATATTAATATCACTTTTTATTATTATTATTGTTTTTGTTGTTGTAAATTCTACCATTTTGGCTATTCCAATAGCGTCTAGTGCTTTACACATTTAAACAGCTCCTAATTACATTCAGGCTCTACAAAAGGCATCAACATTTCTTTCTCCTTTTCTTCTCGTTCCTGTTTCTATTTAAGTATCTGTAATTATCACGTATTAACTCTCGCACACTTTTGTTCGACATATTTTTGAGATACGTGACCTGTTACTTTTTTCGCGTATAGTCTCAATAATGCAGCTTAGCCTTTAGCTCGGTGTTCTCACTGTGCCCGGACTGTTGGAGTGCAGCAGCAATCTGCTCACGGAAGCTCCCTGAGGCATCTAGGGCTGCGTGTGTTAGCATAACGACAGGAAGCAGCTCCATAAATAATGCAGGTACGCTCCGTATGGGACAGGGGTATGATGGGAAATGAAGACGTAAAGCGAGGCGACGCACACGTGCATGGACACTGCTGAAATTAATTGACTCAACGTCGAGCAGATTTTTGAATATGTAGATTACAGACAGAGAAACATGAACCAGAAATGGACCGAAGGCATCAGGCAGTCGTGCAGCTCAGCGTGTTAACACGGCTGTCTACGCAGCTCACACGCTTTTAATAGAAGAAGGAAGCGATGACGTGAAGGTGTGTGCGTGTGTGTGTGTGAGCAGCAAGAATGAAGAGGACACAAACAGGATGCCTGCTTTTACTTCTTCCTGTTTCGGACGTACTAGATCGTTCTCCCATGATGGCAGCTGCGTTTTATATGAAGCTTTAACGGAAAAAGTGAAACGATTTGCTTTTATTTTATTTCAGCACCATGTTACAAGTGGTAATTACGACGTGAACGGGGTATAACATACGAATATATACGAATATAGATCCAGTTGATTTTGGACTGTTTTGTTTTATTTTAATAAAGTTCAGTAATACTTTTTGCAGCACACGTGGGTTTTTCTTTAAACGGTTTCGCATTTAGGCCAAATTTGTTAACTTGGCTTTTATTGTTTACTTGTCATATCCATATTTTTTTTTTTTACATTACTAACAGGTTTTCTCAGTACTGCTTTAAACTGGTTTGGTGAGCAGGAGTTTCAGCTCAGTCTGTGACAACACAAAGTAATCTCCACACGGCTTTGGACTAAAAACGTCAGAGATAAGAGGATGACGTGGAACATGTAAATTTAAGCCCCACATTTTCTTTTTTTTTTTTTTTTTTTTTTTTTTTTTTTTTTGCTCTAGGCTAGTGGATCTGCTAGCGAATTATGTTCCTAATAAAATAAAAACTTCATTATTAAGTGTGTTTTGACATACTTTCTTGTAAGCGTCGTCGTTCAGAGATGGGTACTTCAGCCAGAATTACTATGCAAATTTTTCAAAGCATTTTTATTTGCATGCTGTTCTTGTATGCACACAGAATGACACCAAAACATTAAGCCTTCAGCTGCTGCTGTGTGCTAAGCTGTATAAAGTGTCACTTTAGACTTTTTACAGCTGGCACACGCCATCAAATTCCACTTTTAATCTTTATCTAATTTCACAGCGTACTAGAAAATGGCGAGTTAATTTAAGGCACATGCTTAACTAGGATTTTTTTTTTTTTTAGTTGGTAGAGAGGGAGAGTGTGTGTGTGTGTTAGCGTGTACGTGGACATGCTTGAGATCCTATACGTCTGCCATCGTTGACGTTAAAGCTGTAATAGGAGAACAAACTGCTGTATGGAATGGTGAAGGAAGTGTCTCAGTATCTACAGGCGTGGAGGGAAAAAATCTCTTCGTTTCCCCATATCGCACAATCCCATCGTTTATTCTTTTCCAGTAACATACCTCATGTCCTACCACAGCGATCCTTTAACACTAACAGGTTTTACTTGATCAAAAAGAATGACTAGCCATTTTGCTAGCTAACTTGCTAGCTAGCTTAACCCACTTGTGTTTGTACTACAAATGCAAGCTAGCAAGCTAGTTGATGAATAAAAATGATCTTTTTAAAATGCAAATCAAACCGGTCTAACGGAACTGGCTTTGCAGTGTATAGAAAGAACGCAGAGATGTTCTTAGTATTTGATCCGAATGACACATTTATGAGTCTCTTTTAAAATACATTAAACATGTCTCTTCCTTCTAAACTAGTCAAGAAACTGACCTCTGATCAGTGAGAGAATTACTCATCGTATCTCTCTTTCTCTTGTCTTTTTTTTCTTCTTCTCTATGAAGCGGTGGTGGCCTTTTGCTGAAGCTGTAGATGCCCTCTGTGACTGGGTCTTTAATCAGAGCTTCTACATTGGCACTCAAAGGTAAGTGAAAGTGTGATGCCTCTTCTAAACCCAGTAATCCCTGAAATGATTCCAGTGCTGATCTGGGATCATCAAAGCTTCTCTAGAAACGGGTTATATATATATATATATAACACGCTAATTCTTTAGTGATGGTTTGAGCACGGGATCTGAAACCAGCACCGAGTTGCACGTGTAATCGTTTCGGAAAAGACTTTATCCTGGCGAACTTGCTGAAATTTGATCCGTCCGGTGACTCTCGGCGTGTGTTTTGCAGGATGTGAGGTGGAACGGAGTGGATGTCATCATTCTCCACTGCTGCAAAGGTGAGGAAAAAGGAGGAGGGGGCGGGGAACGGGATGAAAAGGGATGGATCAGGAGACAGAATGCAGGGAAAGAGAGAGAGAGAGAGAGACAGAGAAAGAGAGAGAGAATGGGGGATGGGGGACGAGGACAACCGGGAGTTTGTTGTATGATATAAAGTGTGTGTTAGTGTGTTTCGCATGTCTGGGCAGGCAATGCAGCGAGTTGCATAAAGTCACCGTTTCGTCCTGCAGTTCGACTCGGGGATGATGAGCTCATGCAGGAATGCGTGGCTCTGTTTGTGTGGAAGGGAAGGGGAAGGGCGGGTTTGCGTCTGTGTGTATGTGTGCGAGGCCAAGGGGAAGAGAGTGTGACCTGATGGCCTGTTCTCAGAGGTTTCCGCTGAACTCTCCGAGAGGTCAAGCACGAGGAAAGGCTATGCTAAACACACACGCACCCACATAAACGTTCGTCGTACCGTCCTCGTGTGGACGTCGACTTGACGTAATTATTAATACAGCACATCGTGAAGGACCTGCACCTGTCTTTTACCCTGAACTTGGTCAGTCATCAAACCTTTTGGATCTTTTGGGGTTGTATTTTAACTCATGATGCGCTATTTATTTTTAAACAAAGTTCTGCCAAATGTCCCCATATCTCTGTCCTTGTTCCCATCAAGACACACACGCACACACACGCACACACACACACACAAATACCACTAGATAGTGAGAGAAGGTCAGAAAAAGATAGACTGTAAATGTCAGATTTCCTTGTATTATTTAGTATTTGAATATTAATGAAACAGTAGCTGAACACCAAAAGCTGAATAAACAACCAAATATCATTTACTCAAGCAAGCAATTTTATCATTCGGGCAACATTTTATTCTTAATATTAAAAAAAAAAAAGGTTTGAGATTCATTGTGTTTACCCAGAGTAATGTATCCTCATCACTGATACATAGCTGCTGCTGCTTCTTTTTTTTTTTTTTTTTAAATTATGCAACTCTAGAATCCAGGAACAATCTGTCATCTTTAATACAGGCTGAATTCCGGTTCAGTGTACAGTATTTCCTAACTAATGTGTAGCACTATTCTACATTATACAACAGAACTATATTTAACTGGTGAACAAAAAAAAAAATTGAAGTCGATTTTCTACAGCAAACAGTTTAGGTAAATTTAGC
Source organism: Bagroides melapterus (assembly GCA_028566695.1). Classification (NCBI taxonomy): domain Eukaryota; kingdom Metazoa; phylum Chordata; class Actinopteri; order Siluriformes; family Bagridae; genus Bagroides; species Bagroides melapterus. The sequence continues at coordinate 7,385,628 of JAOTRN010000001.1, forward strand.
AAAAATATTTCGGAAATCTTTGTGTAATAGCCTTGTGTTACGTGACTAAAAGTAGAAGGAGAAAAGTTTAAACTTGGCTAAATATCAGGAATATTTATTATAATAGAATTCTGTAAGGCTGTTTGTTCTAAGTACTAAGACAAAGAGGAGATTGAGGGCTAAATGTAGATCGAGAACGAGAATGAGCTGTTGTCAGAAAGATTCTGCAGTGGGAAGTGAAGATGTGCAGGTGAGAGAAAAAAGAGAAGAGGGAGAGGGAGAACTGTGCGCAGTAGTGAGATGGAGGGAGGGAGGGAGGGAGGAGGAGGGAGGTGTGTGAAAAGAATGGTAGTAAACAACAGAATTGGGCGAGTGTGTACGTGTAATACGACACTGTGTGGTAGTCATGCAGTCCTTTTTAGAGCTGAGTAACAATAAACGCTTCACTCCTGATGATTTTCTGAGCATGGAAAAATGTGGATTTATTTTTACTCCTGAAATTCACACATTTAGCGTAAGGACCTGATTTTTTTTTTGTTGCCCATGAAACTGCTTTTTAAATCATATCGATCCTTTCGTTTTTGCCTCATTATGAGAATTCACACTGGGCTCTGGTTTCCGGAGGGAGAGTATTGACCCTCCGTGAGTCGGTACTGCAGAAACACACACAAACACACACACACACACACACACACTGAACGAGGGATGACCCATTTCTCCTGGGGCCCTGCTTCACTCAGTCATCAGTGTATATACATACACGCTCGCTCGCTGTCTCCCTCATCTGGAACATTCCTTACTTTCAACTAAATGTGGGAATACTTAGAAATACGCTGCTTGATTCTCTCACTCACTCACACACGCGCACTCTCTCTCTCTCTCTCTCTCTCTCTCTCTCTCTCTGCTGTGCTTAGATCATTTCCTTGATTCCTTAAATCTGAGCTAATTCTGTTGATTGTTTACATTCCATATGCACAATTAAATGTGTGTGTTTGTGTGTGTTTGTGTGTATGTAGGTGCTGATATGTGTTGAAGATGAGTGGACCACTGGAGACCTCTCTGGAGCCACTGGGCTATGACCGGAAACGGAAACTCTCCACTTGTGACACACCAGGATTAGGGTTAGTTTGTGTGTGTGTGTGTGTGTGTGTGTTTGTATATTTGTGTCAGAATGTATGACAATAAGCTGACACGGTTGTCGTTATCCAGGTGCGATAAGCGTCGGAGAGAACAGGAGTGTAAATACATTGAGGAGCTCGCTGAGCTGATCTCAGCTAACCTCAGCGACATCGATAACTTCAACGTCAAACCAGACAAATGCGCCATCCTTAAAGAGACAGTACGCCAGATACGTCAGATTAAAGAGCAAGGTAGGACAACACTTTATATTACTATGCATCTTTTTTTTTTTTTTTTTTTTATTAATTATACTTTTTGTTTGTTTCTTAAAGTGTATTTGTAAAGTGCTGCCATCTGGTGGTGGTTCTACAACACCAACTTGATGCAACTAACGTTTAGTATTCACAGTGATGACAGTAAATCAGCTGACTTTTTTTTTTGGTACTTTCTTTTGGTAACCTTGGGTAATCAACTTGTAATAAATGAAATTTTACATTAAAAATGACAGTAACATGAAAATGGGTAAAAAAAAATAAATAAATCAGTGATTCATTTCAAGTGCGTTCGTTCTTGAAGACGGCATGACAGCGTAATTGTTTAAAGGACATTATTTTAACTACAACCATTTGTGAAGTTGGCAGGACCAAAAAAGGGAAAGATGTTTGTGCTAAAGTTGTTTGTGCTGCAAAAGTCATTGTTTGTGTCAAGCACATTTTTTAGAATGTAAAATTAAACAGTTGTGTTGCTTGAAAATAAATAAAATAACAGAGTTGCTTTTGTTAACATTTGATAAATGTCTTTTCACCCTGTGATGATATGACAAGCTGCTTGACCGTGCATGTTGTTATTTGCCTTTCTTTGCAGGAAAGGGATCGTGTGGCGATGATGATGTCCAAAAAGCGGACGTGTCCTCTACAGGTCAGGGGGTCATCGACAAGGACCATCTGGGCCCTCTTTTGTTACAGGTTAGGAAGATCACTGGAACATTGACTGATATTTATTAGGTTTTATTTCCTTTTTTCCCCCTCAATATCTCTTTCTCTTTCAGGCGTTGGATGGCTTCCTATTTGTGGTGAACCGAGAAGGAAACATCGTGTTTGTTTCTGACAACGTGACTCAGTATCTACAGTACAAGCAGGAGGAGCTGATCAACACCAGCGTCTATAACATCCTGCATCAGGAGGACCGTGAGGAGCTAAAGAAGAACCTGCCCAAAGCCAGCGGTACACACCTTTCCATTTATTATCTGATTTTTTTTTTTTATAATTTTAGCGTTGAATTTTCCATGCTGAAATATGTCCGTGTGTTTAGGAGCCAATGGTGTTTCGTGGACAGGTGACTCCTCTCGTCAGAAAAGCCACACCTTCAACTGTCGAATGCTGGTTAAGTTCGGTCATGGAGGCCCCGGCGCAGAGGACGGTGCAGGAAGGCCACGTTATGAGACCATGCAATGTTTTGCTCTTACCCAACCTAAAGCCATGATGGAGGAGGGCGAAGGTGCAGTTCTTCTTCATGCACATAAACACAGCTTGCACAATATAGACAGATCACGACATATGATGTTAAATAATGGTCCCTGCTAATACAGTACAAATTGTACATTTAAAGAAACTCTGTGTGGGTGCTGGGCTGTGATGGACTGATGTCTCATCCAGGGTGTGTACCCACTCCGAGTGCTGAATGAAATGTGTAACGGAGAGAGAAACTGTTCTAGTCCTGTAGCTTTCCATTTTTATTATTCTCTGCACTACGAAGAGCCTCTCTCACAGTCCTGGAGATTGAGCACAAAGTTCTTAAATGTCCATGTTCATGTGTGCAGATCTGCAGTCTTGTATGATCTGCGTGGCACGGAGAGTGACCACGGTGGAGTGCACGGAGAGGTTCAGCACCAGGCACGAGCTCTCAGGTAATCTTTTCTGATGTCTCGGGTGTTTTTTCTGTAATTCATTTATAATTCAAAGTGCAGCATCATCGTGGATTCTTAGGGATCGTCGTGGTTATTGGCGTATGGCTCGAGTTATGGCTTTGTTTCTAAATCTGTGTGTGTTTATTTTTATAACAGGTAAGCTGATTGAGATTGAGCATCAAAGCACCTTACACACCACTATGCGTCCCGGTTGGGAGGATCTGGTGCGCAGGTGTTTGCAGATGTTTCTGCATCACAGTGAAGGTCAGCCGTGGTCCTGTAAACGACACTACCAGGAGGGTACGTAAACATCTGTTAGAACCTTAAGACAAAGGAAATAGCATAAAGGCGTTCAGTAGACGTTTTACATAATTATCTCACGTACGTTTTGTACGGTACAAGTGGAGGTAAGACGTAGCTGTTATTTTCTCACTTAATAAAGCCTTGTTAGATATTTGATATATTGTGTTAGAACCATGTTGGCATTACATGAGGAATGTATAAAACCTTCCTGTCTTGGAATCTTGACTAATTCTCTCAATTCCTCTCTCTAGCTTGTATACGTGGTCGAGCAGAGACTCCGCTGTACCACTTTTCCCTTTCTGACGGAACTCCGGTAACTGCACAGACACGCAGCGAGCTCTGCCGAAACCCAAATACCAACGATCCTCACAGCTACCTCTCCACTCACCTACTGCAGAGGTTTGCACGCTTTATTCCTTCCCTCTCAATATTAACGTCTACTTTATTATTATATTTGTTAATTACTGACCTATTCTTAAAATTATAAAATGGTTGTAGTTTAGAGAAGTTAATTTCAGTGCATGTATTTCGTATTTCCGCTTTCTTTTATTATTTAATACACGATTTGGGTTTATTGCTTCATCCACCCTTGTTCTTTAAGTATAGGCATTATTTCATTCCCATATTAGAGAAGCTCATGGCTTTAGTATTCACTTTCCTTTTACACGATTACTGTTAATATCTCTTGTGCCCATTTATTTGCCAGCAACTTTATTAGTGCCTCCATTAGTGTATTGTCCATTGATCCCATTCTTTAGGGTACATCTTGAATATGCACTTAACTCACTGGACGTATTATAGATGGTGTACAAATTTATTCAGCTCTTCCCATACCGAGACCCTTTCCTGGGCTCACACACTCAGCTTTTCCTTCTCTTTTAGGGAGCAGAATGGTTTCAGGCCAAACCAGGGAGGTGTAATGCGTTCCCAAGGAATGGGTGGTGCCAACCATAATTCCCAAATGAACATGACTCCTGGTGGGCAGATGGGCATGGGCAACACCAGAGGCTACGGCATGAATGACTCAGGGCATATGGGACCCAGAGGAGGCCCCATGTATGGCCCTGGGAACAGAATGAATCAGATGAACTCAATGCACCAGATGAATCAAATGAACCAGATGAATTCTATGAATCAGATGAACCAGATGAATGCAATGAACCAGATGAATCAGATGAACCAAATAAATCAGATGAATCAAATGGGTTCAATGAACCAGATGAACCAGCTAAACCCCATGAATCAGATGAATCAGCTTAACCCTATGAGTCAAATGAATCAGATGGGGCATCCTGGAATCAATCAGCACCCACAGCACTTCCATAGTGGAGGGTATGGTCTGGGCATGACCAGTCCATCCCATGGTAGCCCAGGTATGAACCCATCCCAGCAGAACATCATGGGCTCTCCACGGATACGAGGAAGCCCCAAGATGGGAGCCAGCCCCTTCTCTCCGGGAGGTATGAACCGGCTACTAGCTAAGGGAATAAATAAAGAAATTGTGTCCTTTACTGCTAATACATTTTCTTATGATTTTTATCTATATCTTTGGCAGGTATGCACTCTCCTATGGGGCCTGTTGGAATGCCTGGCAGCAGTGGCTCCTCTGGTGGCAGCACTTTCTCAAGCAGCTCCCTAAATGCCTTGCAAGCAATCAGTGAGGGAGTTGGCTCCTCTCTCCCCTCCACTCTCACCTCGCCTTCTCACAAAGCAGACAGCTCCCCCAGCATCAACTCCACTCAACCTGGTCAACCAAACTTGTCTGGCCCCAATAAAGGGACGAATACGGGCGAAATGAAAAGCCCTGCTAGTACTCCTAACGCAGGGACGGACCAGCAGCATGCGAACACGTCAGAATCCTCGACAGATAAGCCGGATAGTCAGTGCAACAAAGATGGCCAGACTGGAAGTGATATGCAGCGGAAGGGTCCGGAAGGAAAGGGCCATAAGAAGTTACTCCAGCTTCTTACATCTCCACCAGAAGATCTTGCCTTGGGAGGAGGAACTGGTGCGCCCCCTCCTGGACGTGCTTCCACTCCCATTGGTGCTGACTCAAAAGAGTCTGGAGGTAGTATGACGAGCCCATCTTCCACAGGTGTATCTTCATCATCGTCTGCTTCATCAGGCGGTACCACATCGCAGCATGGATCAGGATGCGTGTCATCTACCGGCTGCATGAGTAGCCATCTCGCCCCTCATACACTGCAGGAGAAGCACAAGATTCTCCACAAGCTCCTGCAAAATGGCAACACGCCTGACGAGGTGGCGCGCATCACTGCCGAGGCCACAGGGAAAATCACCCTTGGTTCGGAACACCAGGGCCCAGAGGGCATAGGTTTGGAGGTCAAGCACGAGCAGCACAGTCCAAAGAAGACAAATGCTCTGCTCCACTATCTTCTGAACAAGGATGATAGCAAGGACACTGGAATTGAAGGCAAACCAGGACTGGATGAGCTAGAGGGTCGCGGGGTTGGCGCAGTAGGAGTTGTGTCCACGGACTCCAGCAGCCAGGATACCAAGGTCAAAATCGAGCCGCCTGATGAGGTATGTGAGAATGCAGTAATGGCTTAAATTTTCATTTTTTTTTTCAGAATGATGCTAGCTTTTAATGAGATTTATCCAACTCCTATTCCCATTAGAATTCCGACCCGACTCTCCCACCCTCGCAGTTATTTTTATTTGTTACTCAATGTTTTTAATGAACCTGGGTGGATCTGTTTTCCACAAATATATGAAAAAATAATCATGTCAACCGTAGCAACCCTGACCAGGATAAATCACTTTTTGAAGATCAATAAATGTATGATAAATAATTACAGCCTAGTTTACGCCAGAAGCGGTTAACCGTGCCAGCAAGCTGACACATCCAAAGCTCTGCCATATTAATGAAATTTAAATTAAAATTAAAACTTGACCCTACAAGATTCATGCCAACAAGAGCGATTGGTTAGATATGAGAGTAAAAAAAACCTACTCCCAGATAAATCAAATGTTTCTTTAATTCCAGTTGCAAAGTTTGGAGAGCATCCTAGGAGGATTGAAACCTGGTTCTGGGATGTTTACTGAGTCTGGAAGCACAGACGGAGAAAATAAGAAAGGGACTGGACCCAACAACAATGCACATGGTGAGAACTGATCTTGGTTCTACAGTGTTACTGTGTAAAACAGATGTTTTGTGTAAAAAAGATGTTAACAATACTGGACGAGCTTGTAGTATTTAATAGTAAATAATATAACCCATGTTGATCTGAATTTCTTTCCCGGTATAGATCGTGAGGGTGTAGGGATGGGCCCTGGGCCTCGAGTGCCCTTCCAGAGAGCAATGTCTGTGGACAGTAAACCTTTTAGTGGGGCAAGAGGGACAGGCAGGAGAAGTGCCCCCTCCTCTCTCATTAAACAAGAGAGCTTGGACAGCCACATAGGCATGGGTGAGGAGAAATATTCCACGTTAATAGAGGACTATACGTTGACAGTATTTTGATGTTTCATATTTTGCTTAATGAAGCCCTTTTCCCTTTATCTCCTCTTCCGCTTTTTCCACAGGAGGTCTTAACAGGCAAATGGGCATGAACCAGATGCCACCTATGATGGGAGCAGGTGATTGGAGGATGTCAGGTTCTGGGGGCAGTCCAGGGGGCTCTAACGGGCACCCCGGGATGGGTTGTCCAGGCATGGATCCAAGTCCCAAGGGAATGATGGGAGGTCCCATGATGAACCGGTCAAACAGTGTACCAACACCCAGATCCATGCTACAGCAGCAATTAATGGATATGGGTAAGTTATTACATTATATTACGCTTTCATATGTAAACATATGTGGGCTAATGAATATAATTATTGAAACTTTTGTATGAATCACTTGTTTATTAACCTGGAAATTAACTCGTAATGTAATTGTAAGTCTGGGAAGTTATCTTTTGTATTGAAGGGGTGTGTGTGTGTGTGTGTGTGTGCGCGCGCAGGTCAAAATGAGATGGGGATGAACACTTTTAAAGGGCAGCCACATCCTCCTCAGTCTCCATCATGGCCAGAGTGTGGTATGGGTATGGAGGGACCCCCTAATGCAAACAGGTGAGCGTTTATCACTTTTTTTTATTTTTATTTTTTTATCACTTTTAATAGTTACTGCATTAGTGTGGAATGCTGGTCTGGTTTGGCATCTTCATTACTCAGCATTTTTTTTTCTGCTTAAATACTTTCAACTTAAATGCTCTTTCTCCCGTGGATATATACATAAAGTGCATATGTACATTTTACCGATATCGAGTTTTGTGTTTGTGTGTTCAGCTTGCCATTTAATAACCCCCTGGATGATCTGCTTGCGCCTCCATCCACCACTGAGGGGCAGAGTGACGAGCGAGCTCTCCTTGATCAGCTCGACTCCCTCCTCAACAACACGGACAACCTCGGCCTGGAAGAGATTGACAGAGCTCTTGGGATCCCAGATCTTGTTGGCCAGGTCTGAGAAGAATCCCATTTTGTTGACATACTTTTTTCAAAAACAAAAATGGTTTACAAAAATGGGGGATGTTGTAACGACTGTTCATATTTTCATGTATTTTAGATAGAGATATTTTTGTCGGTGACTCATTCCGAAGGTCGAATAGGCAGTGTCACAAAACAAACCCACAGCTGTACTTTACACTTTTGGACTATGAAAAATTTTAATTCTGACACTGTTTTGTTCACAATGAATCACGAATATTCAATGTAAAACAAGCTCAATCTTTTCTTCTCATAGGGCCAAAGCTCAGATCAACCAGCAACTCCTACAGATTCTTTCCCAGGCCCATCTCCGGATTCAACCATGAGTATGGATCCTAAGGTCATGTATGGACCAGGTTATCCTGGTCCACCATCAATGAGCATGCAGGGAGGCTATGGGCCCGGACCTGGACCTAATCCTGGTCCTTCTCCTGGCCCCTCTCCTGGTCCTGGTACTGTCCCTGGTCCGGGTCCCGGTCCCATGCAGGGCCATCCGGGACCGGGATTTAACCCAATGATGCAGCAAATGGGCGGGATGGTGGGCATGAACCCACGCGCTGCCATGATGCGTCCACGCATGGTGAATGCTAAGCAGCCTCTCAGACTGCATCTTCAGCAGAGGCTTCAAGGACAGCAGGTAAGAGTTGGAGATATTGCGTGTCTTCCCGAATCATTTTAACAAAAGGCAACTGTCTTGTATTCATTGTTCTTATTTATTAGCAGTAACAATTAGACTCGTAACATTTACGACAAAATAGCTCATGCTGGCGTCGGCATAGTACTCCACTCTGCACGGTTCTCGATCTTAGAAACACTTAGAAACTGGTGGTCTGATTTAGTTTGAATTATTCATGAGTGACTTTTTGTTATTTTTACAGTTTATGAACCAGAGCAGACAGGGCATTGCGATTAAAATGGAGAATGCACCGGTGGCAAACCCTGGAGTGAGACCTGGAATGCAGCCCGGGATGCAGCCCGGGATGCAGCCTGGTATCCAGCCTGGTATCCAGCCTGGTATCCAGCCTGGTATCCAGCCTGGTATGCAGCCTGGCATGCAGCCTGGCATGCAGCCTGGCATGCAACCAGGCATGCAACCAGGCATGCAACCAGGCATGCAACCAGGCATGCAACCAGGCATGCAACCAGGCATGGGAGGACAGGTAGCTCACCCACCAAACAAATTCACATTAAAACACATCTGTAGCATAACCAAAAGGTTTAGATTTAATATGTTAAATAGGTTAAGTTGCTCTTTGGTCAGCTACATGGACTTGACATCCTTAAAATTTAACAGACTGACAGCTTCATCGTTCTCTCTCTCTCTCTCTCTCTCTCTCTCTCTCCCCCCTCTGTCTTGCTCTCTCTCTTTCTCTTCCAGCCGAGTTTTCTGAACGCTCAGATGTTGGCTCAGCGAAATCGAGAGATGATGACCCAGATGAGAAGGCAGAGGATGATGATGATGATGCAGCAGCAGCAGCAGCAGGCTGCAGCTGGAGGCTTCAGCCCCCCTCCTAATGTCACTGCTCCTACTGGCATGGACAACCCCATGGGAGGAACAGCTATGAACCAACCTGGCCAACAGCCATTTAACTATGGAGGAAACTACGGTGGGTTAACATCCACTATCGTTGGAGCAATTACAAGGAAAAAATGTGTCCGTGTTAGTTACACAACTAATTAAATTCAGGGAAAGACCCAAGTGATGTTAATATGCTTTCGTCCTGTGTAAACTGATGAACTCCTCCGTTGTGTGATTACAGCTATGGGTCAGCAGGGTGACCCGTCGTTCATGGGCACCGGTAACAGCCCTCCTAATATGATGGCTGGACGTATGGGAGGTCCACAGAATCCCATGATGCAACAGCACCCTCAGAGCGGGCCTATGTACCAGTCGGCAGAAATGAAGGGATGGGGACAGGGTGGAATGCCCAAGTGAGTAGCAAAATCGAACAAATTTTGTGTGTGGAAGGTTTGTTTTTTATTTTCTATTGCATTTGATTGATGATGAGAATTAGTAATAATGGTACTACTAATAATAATGATAATAATAATTGCAGAATCGAATCACTTTTTAATCTAAAAATCTCAAGATTTTCTTCAGATTTACAGTATTTTCTTAAATAGTTTAAACACTGTTCAGTAGCTCTTCAAATAAATTCCCTTCCTGACTTTTGTTTTGTTTTGTTTGGTTTTAGTTCATACCCTCAGCAGCAGCAACAGCAGCAGCAGCAGTTCTCCCAGCAGGGGGCACCAGCGCAGTATGGAGGCATGATGATGAACGGAGCCATGCAGGGAGGAGTGAACGGCCCAGGACAGATGATGCCAATGCAAGGGCAGATGGGAATGAACCCCATGGGCATGGGTCGCATGCCACTGGGTCCTGATCAGGTACACAGTAGTAACAGTGTGTATTACGAGCCTTTTGGTTGTTTAGTACTAAATGTTTTTGCTCTCTTTCTGTCACTCTCTCTAATAGTGGGAGAGAGACAGAGAGAGAGAGTCTGACAAATTAATTTATCATTACATTGGGAAAGTGTAAAAATAATAATAGATGACGTGTGTTTCGTATTGTTTTGTAGAAATACTGAAGCAGAACACCGTTTCAACAAGAGAGTAAAGCCGAGCAGAGTCATGTCACACTGACAGAAGACACGCAGCATCGCCCAGCTCCAGCTGCAAATGGACAAGCTGGACATGACACAGCGGACTTGTCCACATCACTGTGTTCTAATACACCCTGAAGCATTTGTGTGTGCCCCCAGAATAGTATTCGAGTGCAACACTCTGTCGATCTGCAGCTAAACTCGTGCTCTTATCTGAAGCTGTGTGCGCGCGTGCGTGCGTGCGCGCGTGTGCGTGTGTGTGTGTGTATAATGCTGTACTTCACCACCAGAGGGTGCTTTTCTCCTGCTGTGGAACTGCCCTGGTGCTGGGTGGGGATGCACTTTATCACAAGGCTAATAAGGAAAAGAATCTCTGCAATATGTCTTGCTCGTTCTAGCCTTATTTAAAGACTCTATGTTCCGAAACGAAATTCTTGGTGACAATACATGTTTTAGCAGAAACCTTGCTTTCAGGACAGACGGCTCCAGTTCCACACTATATGCAGCTACGAGCAATAATCCTCTACTCTATGCCATATATGTTAAAATGGTGCACCATTTAAATTAACAGAGCAAAAGGTACTGCAGTATTAACTGGGCTTTTTGTTTTATATGTGAATAAGAACAGACTTGTACATGCTGTACGCTCCAAATGTATCATATGTGCCCTTATTATATACTGTACATTTTTGCACAGATTTGGCCCATATAAGGTCCAGCATATTATATTTTAGGTCAATATTGCTTTGGGTGTTAATTCTATTTTAACTTTCTCAAAGGGAAAACATTTTTAAAAGATTTTTATCTTTTTCTGATCAAGCCTTTTTTTCTTTACAGTATTGCAGTGATGACAGCCATTTGTTTAGGGAGGGCACTTTTTTTTTCTTTGGAAATGAACTAGATAAATCCTATCTGATCAAGCAGTTACATCAAGAAGACATCATGGCTTTTGTTTGTGTTTTTATCTGTACATTTTATGGACACGGTGGTGAATTTGAGTTAGTCGATTATTTGCTCAGCCTTTCTCTGTGAGCTAGCTGTTACTATCATTGATGGTTTCACTTTTAAGAGCTGGGTCTTTATAAATCTACCTTTAAAAAAAATTGCACAATCCAAAGATATAGATGTTTCATTGCTTTGCTGAAATTTTAACCTTACCAGTAGTCTTTTTGTGTGAGTGCAAGGTACATATCATATAAGCTTATCATTATGATTTTGTACTACATGCTGTACCCATCTGTTGTAATACTTTTTGTTTTCAAGGCCAGTTCATAGAGCAATTTTATTATTTTTTTTATATATATATACAAGAAATAACAGTTAACATATCAGTCTTTTCTCTCCAAGCATTCTTAAAATCTTTGGGCAGGAAATCAATGTGTTTTTTTTTTTCCTCTTTTATTTTGAAGTAGAATATGTTGGATCGTCATGAAATATATTTGGAAATAAGAAATCACAATGTTTGTTTTGAGTTCTGGGCGCAAGGGTCTGATTAATTTATGTGGACAAGGGAGCGAATAAGCTGATGTTTTACCGGATGTAAATCGCAATACAATTTATTCTTTTCCTCGTTGTTGATATTGTTGTAAATAAAATTTATATTTAAACATGATTTATTGACTGGAGCGTTTGAAGTTTGAATGTCGATACTTGTTTTGGCCACATGGTGGCGCAATAAAACAAGTAAAAAAAACCGATTTATGTACTAGGGTTAGGGTTGGAGTTAGGGTTAGGGTTGGGATTAGTTAGGGTTGGGATTAGTTAGGGTTATTTTGTCATTCAAGCATGAGGCTCGGATTATCAGAATTTAATATGATTACATCTCTTTCTTTTTTAGGTGGTTTAGGATGTTTAGCATCCTGAAGTGGTTCTTCTTGGTACCCTAATTGATGGGAAACTGCCTGTCAGTGTTTTCTACGTAGAACCTAGAAGGGTTCCCTACAATAAATAGCTAGGGGAAACTACATCTTAGAAATTGTAGACCCCTTAGGTGTTCTTAAGCAGTCTCTCAAGGAGAACCCAGAGTGTTTCCCTATCATAAAGAGTTCTGAGTAGAACCCTTAATTATCCAATAAACATCTAAAAACCCCTTTAAAAGAAGGCATGTAATGGTTGCTTCAGTAATATATTTGTTGAATGTTGTTTGATGATTAAAGGTTCTGCTTGGAGCTCTTTTCTCCTAGGGAACACTCTTGTAGGCTTTCACACGAAGGAACCCATAATGGTTCTTGCTGTAGTGGTGGAAGTTGAACTATCCAATGGACTTTTAAAGGATTTTTTTTTTTAAAGAGTCGTTAAACAAGTGTTTATAAAGGCTATTTCATCTGCTGGAATGGTTAAAGATTTTGTGTAGAACACTACAACCCCTAGAATCCCTCCTTTTTTTTTTTTTAAATCCTTTTTTCGTTCAATCACATATTTTTTTTCCATGTGAAAGAGACCAGAACAATGTGTTTCACCTATCAGAGAGAGGAAGATAGAGAGTGAGTGTTCTAGGCTAAAAACCTTTAGAGAACTGTTTTTTTTTGTCCTTAGAGTATATGCGTAGGGAATAAAACGTTTTTTTTTTATTTCATTTAGGAGAGGCACGTGCCTTCTAGATGTGTCAAATGTGTCCTCTCTATGCATCTGGTGCAATAATAATAATAATAAACAATAGACCGACGTATTTGATACGTATAGCACTTCTGTGGATGATCCAGACACTTCAGCTTTGTTTCGGTTTTGCTGTTAAATTAAAAGTCGTTGTTTTCTTATTAAAAGTTCCGCTGTAGTCGTGTGTGAGAAAGTGTCCAGCGGGGATTGAGAGCTCCTTTTGGCCGTCTTCCTGGCGCATCTGCGGCCGCGGGGCTCTTGTGGATTTTACTGTTTGTTAATGTTTCAATCAGCTGTGTGCGCTGGAATGTGGCGCGCTTTAACCTGAAGCTCCCCAGGTGCGCCGCGGCGCCGCTCAGTCTGCGCGCTCCCCCCCTCCCTCCCTGCGCTTGGCACACAGCTATCACACAATCACACACACACACACACAGACACACACACACTGGCGAGGCGTGCAGCTGCGCAGGGAAATGAGGGAAAACACTGCACCGAGGAGACCGAATAAATCTTAGAACGATCCGCTTTTGCTCTCTGAAACACATTTAACCCTTTCGCTCCCGGACTCAAAAACCTCTTTAAATGGTGAAAGCAAAAGGATTAACCAATAACACTGAGATGATCACTGTCATGTGTGAAAATAAGCCTTTAATCCACGTGTAAATGGCAATAAATTAACCATCCGTTTCCTTTTCATATGCACTTTTCACGATTTTTTTTTTTTGCTTACACAATCCTTATGACCTGATTTTGTGTCCTCTACGTTTGATCATTTCTGTTTCTTTTTACTTGCATTGAGGGCAACCAAACACGTGACTGTACAGACAGTATGTTTACTGTGTAAGTGAAAGTTTTGAGGACTTATTTATAACCATTTAATGAATCGGTGCCCTTTCCCATTTCACCTTATCAAGCATAATAAATTCTAATCCCCCCAACACACACACTCTCTCTCTCTCTCTCTCTCTCTCTCACACACACACACACACACACACAGAAAATAAGGCATGAGTCAGAAATAAGGTTTTTGTCTTGTTTTAATAAAAAAAACATCAGATATAGATTGTAAAAAACACAATAAGACGTTCATTGTAATATACAATACATTCTTTTTTGCTCAGCAATCTGAGAAATCAACGCTTTATAAACACAATATAAAACTTTTTAAAGGTGTGATCATATAAAAGCATCGGAGAGAAACTCTACAGAATACAAAAGAAAACAGCAACAACAACAAATTGGTGGGCTGGTGGCTGCGTGTCGTTAACGGTGCCGTGGATTCCACAGCAGACAGCCATCTGTGCTGAAGTTGCACCCCACGTGAAGTATGACGAGTCTATTATCATCATCACATATTTCGGATTTGATTTGACCGAGGAATGTCCTCATAGATTTGACCACAGTCTGCTGTACACCCGGTGAATCACCATACACCAAACAGTTCAAGGCGAAACAGCAGGTCTTGTTCTTTCTTGGTCATGGATGCTCTCACTGGCACCAGTGGATTACCCGGAGTTGTCTGGTGCGTCTCCTTTCTTAACGGCAGGCAATTCTGTCATCAGAGCAGCCATTCTGTAAGGAAAGACACTCAGATTAGACACTTTGCTTTCTTCGTTTGCCGGTTTGAATCCCTTAAAATGAGACACACTTGAATCAAATCTCGTGTATATTTACCTCGACAGAGATGCTGGCAAGCTCTGCGTTAAGAGTAGTGAGGGGACTGCGCGGAGATGAGCTTTTCTTTCCTGGCTCGTTCAGCTCCACTTGAAGATCCCAGATGTAGTCAATGACATGCTGCAGGATCTCCACCTTGCTAGCCTTCTTGTTGGCAGGCAGCGTGGGCACCAGCTCCTTGAGCTTGCTGTAGCAGCTGTTCATGTCCTGCAGGAAGACGCTCATGTGCTCATCCAGCAGCGGCAGCTTGCACTTGGAGATGCTCAGGCTCTGATCCGATAGGCAGCGGACCACCTCGTCTCCGCCGACCTTGCTCTTCAGAGCGCATGTAGATCCCACAACTTTCATTTTCGCTGTTTGGTTAGTCCTTTCGATTAAGAGAAGAAGCGTTACTTCTGAGCTGACAGTTCGTCACATGCCGCTTTACGCGACACAGCCCGCGTTTTATTCAGTTCCAGCGCGTCGGGGAGTGGCTACAACGCGCATGTTTTGAGCAGCGGGCCAATACGAAGTCAATGCTACAGCTCACCTGACCAATCAGAGAGTGGCTTTGCTTATCGAGATTACAATCTGTTTTGGGGAGGGGGGAATGGTGTTACAAATGGAAACAAATGTGTGTCTTTTACGAATGATGTGTGGAAATCCAGCTGTCCGTGGCCAAGGGAATCTGCAGGTGTAGAATGTGTGTGTGTGTGTGTGTGTGAGAGAGAGAGAGAGAGAGAACAGAGTGCTTTATCACCAAAGGATCAACAATTTCACACAAAACCATCCTACATATTGTGGCAAATTCCAAGACACCTAACACAAAAGCATCGTGTTAAAAAAAACTGTCTCATTTCCCTCTCTATGTATCATTATACGGTCTATGTATCAGTATGCACGGGCATAGAGCTCTTGATTTCTTCCTATAATTTCAATTTATTGATGGGGATCAGGTCTTGGTAGCACAATCCTTAAATCCAGATCACTTATAATTTTGAGAAACGTAATGTTCGCACAATAAATAAAGGAAAAGTACACTTTTTCTTGTTTTCCCTTCAGTGCTTTATTCTTGCATCAGTGGCATATGTGTAGTATCTTTCAGCTGGGAAGTTTAGGTTTTATAGTCAAGCTATTTGAAATCATTTTGTTTTTACATTACAGTCAAGTTACAAGATACAAAATATGCACTCTTGATCCATTTGGTTCTAGCACTTTGAGATCAAATCAAAAGTGCAGTATAAATCAAATGCATTATTGTTTTTGTTATTATTATTATTATTATTATTATTATTATTATTATTATTATTATTATTATTATGCAAGTTATTCATCAAAGAATCCCTGTCTCAAAAACTTTAAGTCTATAAGCATATGGACATTAAAAATATCCTTTAATTGTTTAGTTTGCAATTAATTTTATTTATTTATTTTGCACATAAAGTTCCAAAATCCTGGATACAGCTCTCGGAATTCCTTCACATGCTGCTCCTGCATGTGCTTCGCCTTGAGCGCCCGGCTGTAACTCGGTGATATGGCACCGCTGTGTTTCTCTCGCTCTCGCTCCCTCCCTCCTCAGATTGTCCAAACAAGCCACCGCAGACTGCCGGGCGCCAGCGCCGTGACGTCACCCATTCATTCGCTCGCTGACGCCTGTCAGGCTGGCGCCGCGCGGGCGGTCTCCATAGTGACTCTAAACACCGGGGGCGCGCCCCCCCTCCGCCGCGCTCCATTCACCTGCACTGCGCCGAGCCTGAGAACAAGCCGGCTGTGAGCATTTATCACCCAAAGCCTCTGATGCGATTACCGCGCAGCGCACCTGCAAAACGGCCATTGTGGCCTGAGCGCTTCAAGAGCCTCTTTCAGTGCTGGGGAAAAAAGAAGACAGGCAGAGTTTCGAGTCTAAAAAGAACGCTAAAGTGCACATTTGAAGCAAATGAAGCAAAACATTTTTACCCACTTGTTTTTTTTTTTTATTATTAATAGATTTCCTTGTGTTTCACCACACCAGGTTGTATTGTGCACGAGCGTAGTATAATTTCTTTTAATTAAATTCTATTCAATAGAGTTTAGAAATTGTGTGAACTTTTATTCAGTTCACTTTAAGAGTTTGCATTCTCCACATATATAAATGGGGAAAATCTGTAATCTTTTTTAATAAAACCATTAATAATAATAAGTTTTCATGCAAAATTGTATATAAAATATATTATTATAATACTTATCATGCATGCCTATTTGTTCAGATGCTTTTCTAAGAATATCTTTTTGCATTCCTTTACACAGTGCTACAGTCTGCAGAAAGTTGTTTTTTGCTTTTTAAAATAAAATTAAAATCAATCTGCAAACTAGGTAAGCCTATTTGTGTGCTTTTTAACTACACACTTCTGAAAATGAGTTTATAGATAAAAAAGAACAAATAAGTCATGTATACAAGACTGAATAGATGCTTTGATAAGCAGATCTCCTCACATTCTGTCACATAATGTTTTTTTGTGCAAAAACTTACTAAAAAGATGTACTATTTTCTTAAAAAAAAAAAAAAAAAAAAAAAAAAAAAAAAAAAAAAAAAAAAAATTTTAAATTATTTAAATAAAAAGAAAT
>JAOTRN010000001.1:7514952-7526324 GCA_028566695.1 Bagroides melapterus
TATGGTGCATTGCATAAGTATTCACTTGAACGTTTTACACCTGGAGCTGAAACGGAGATTCGATGCCTGAATCTACACAAAATAGCCTTTAAAACTGAATTAAGAGTATCAATATAAGGGATCGGTTTTGCATGGAAAGTCCATAGCTGGGACTTTCCACAAAGCTGGGCTTTATATTTATATATTTAAAAAAGTTGTGTGCTGTATGAAATTCCACTTGCCATATTGTAGATGCAGCAAACATGAAATACCATTCTTGTTATCAAGGGACATAATCATAATTAAGTCAGATACTTATTTAAAACATTGTATCTGAGGTCCAGGTAGATTGAGGCTACATATATGTATATTGCGGTCAATAAAGAGCGTACACGTCTTTGTCAGGTGACCGGAGGTCTCTCCAGCATCTCCCAGGCGACTCACTCAGCTGCAGGTGCTGTTGTGTCCAAACCCCGTGAGTTCGCTTCGCTTATCCGCAACAAATTCGGCAGTGCGGACAACATCTCGTCCTTAAAAGACTCACTGGACGAGACGCAGGGTGACGAGGCTGTGCCTGGTGTTGTACCGGGGGCCGGGACATCGGCCGCTAGAGCCCTAGCAACCGGACAGTTGCAGTCCAGCCCCAAGTATGGCAGCGAGGACGACTGCTCGAGCGCCACGTCAGGCTCGGCAGAGGGCAACAGCACCACGGGAGCCCCCGGAGGACCCCCGAGCTCCAAGGGCAATACGCTAGATCAAGGCCAATCCTCGGGACTTGACGCTCTTTTTCATGAGATCCAGGAGTTGCGGGACAACCAGGGCCGGCTGGAGGAGTCGTTTGAGAATCTGAAGAGCCACTATCAGAGGGATTACTCGCTTATCATGCAAGCCCTGCAGGAGGAGAGATACAGGTATACAGTGACATGCTCAAACATTTCAGAAGCCTGATATCCACTTAGAGATATTTGCCAACTGGTGCTATGGAAAGTATGGATGATGTCAATAAACTGCCTTTGTCTTTGTAAAACTTGTGTGTGTGCATGAACAGATGTGAGCGTTTAGAGGAGCAGCTGAATGATCTCACTGAGCTCCATCAGAATGAAATTCTCAACCTGAAGCAGGAGCTGGCCAGCATGGAAGAAAAAATCGCATATCAGTCTTACGAACGGGCCAGAGACATACAGGTTACTAACTCATTAGTTATATTGGGGTGTGTGTGTGTGTGTTTCTGTAGTAGAGCTGCTAAATGTTTTGTTAAAGAACGCTGTCTTTGTTTGTAGTTTGTAGACTCAGCTGATGACATGGCTTGTTTAAAAAAAAAAAAAAAAGGTAAATAAGTCATTGTCCCAGAGTAAAGTAAAACAAAACCTATTCATTTAGAATTGTCTTATTTAGAGACCTAAACTGATCATTAATGTGTAAGCATTAAAAGTCAGGTGGCTTGTTGTGCTTCATATTGACTGCATTTGCCCACCCTATCCTGTAGGAGGCGCTGGAGGCCTGCCAGACACGCATCTCCAAGATGGAACTGCAGCAGCAGCAACAGCAGGTGGTGCAGTTGGAGGGGTTGGAGAACGCCACAGCACGCACCCTGCTCGGCAAGCTCATCAACGTTCTTCTGGCCGTCATGGCTGTGCTGCTGGTGTTCGTGTCGACGGTGGCGAACTGTGTGGTCCCGCTTATGAAGACACGCAGCCGCACGCTTTCCACTCTGCTCCTCGTCATCATCCTGGCCTTCCTCTGGAGGAACTGGGAGGCCATTTCACAGTACCTGGACCGTTTCTTGCTGCACTCTAGATGACCTGCACGGGAAGAGTTATCGGCTTTATGAAGGGAAAGAAAGGGCGGAGCCTGACGAAGGGCCCGGAGACAAGCGCACTGCCTCAGCCGCTGTGAGCTCCAGGTGACAGCTCACCGGGGATGGATGTCAAGAGAGATCTCACCGAGGATTTTGATGCTTTCTTTCTTGCCCAAGGAGTGAATTTGTTTACATTTTGATGAAGATCTTTTTTTTTTCTGTCTACTGGAAAAAATTGTAATGTATAGTTGTTTGGCTTTTTTTTCTTTTCCTTTGGTGTTGAAAGTGATGCAAGTTGTGTTGCTTGGTGTCCATGTATAATTATAGTAAAAGTATAAAATTTATGCAAATAACCAGGATCTGGTTTTGCGACACTGAAATAACACTGGAGTGTGTCGAGTGCAAGCAGGATTACGTTCTCTACATCAGCATAGCCTTCATCACTATCATCACTCAGCTAGTTTCCCTTTCTAGACCATGCAGGCTGCTTTTACTGTCTTTCACCACCTCTCTCTCTCTCTCTCTCTCTCTCTCTCTCTCTGCAACATCTGAATTTGTCTAAATCTCTCTTGCTGCACCATGTCTCTCAACTCGTTTTCCTTCTGAAGACCTTTTGCTGCCGAGACAGGATTTCCGCACAATCATCACTGGAAGAAATGGCTTCAGCTTGTGCGGATTAGCTGAGCTGTACTGGACTGGGCCACAGATTTAAGAAAGTTCATGGCCTATCAAAGACCCAGGCTGCCCTGCCTTTGCTTCTTTAGCCCTGCCCATTATTCCCCCTTTTTGGCCTGCTCTGAAAGAGGCACTGGCTCCAGCCCATAAACAGAATGAACATACTTGAAGAGCTAGACAGGCTCAAAGACTATCAGTGCTTCCGTACTGTTTCTTATAGCGACAATGAAATAGTCCTTTTTAGTTTTTATTTTTTAAAATTCAATGAATAAACGGGCTGTTTTAAAAGTGAATTGTCCTGTATTTCACTTGGTCTTCTTTATTCAATTTGATATTTTTGCTGTGTTAATGAATATCATAGGAGCTGAACAGGGAGGAGAAATGACTTGTGCCTGATTTATGCACTGTACCATATAGACTTCAGAGAGAAGCAGAGGGAACAAGACCAGTGTCTAATTTCACACCAGCCAAAGCTTCAGAATGAATCTGTATGCAAACCACAGGAAGAATTTGTGCCTGGTTCAGCTGTAAAATTGTTAACTGAGGAAGAAAGTCTACACACATTTAGCTCAAATCAGCAGATAATAGAAATGAGGAGACAACGTTCCTCGATAGAATTACATACAAACCAGTCTACAAAATAGCATCTGAGTTTATTTACATTGAAGAATGCTGTGTCTTCAGATTATTCATTTAAATGCTTTGTTAACGGAACGTTCTTGGGTAACTTATCAGAGACAAACTATTATTGTATTACTTTTTTAACCAAGTGTAATCTTTTTTTCTTATTAAATATAGCGTAGGTATTTATAGTTTACAGCATTTTAGTTAAAAATATACTTTGTGAATGAAAATTTACTCACGATTATAATGGGTACATTAAAAAAATTGCAAAATAGGACAGCTTTAGATCATCAGAGATATATAAACACCAAAAACACCACAAACTAGTCATGAAGAGTGATCACTTAACATGAACTAATTCAAAAACAAGGTTCTTAACAAGCAATGATGGCTATAATGATTTTTAAAAAATTGACAAGAGCATTCAGCTCTCTGCAAGAAAATTTTTTCCATCATGGCGTGGACAGTTTGCTTTAAAACATGCTGATAAGAAATAAAATAGGAACGAGCTAACTTACACAAACATCATAATAATAATACGTGCAGAGGTAAAGAAAAACAATAGGATACGATTAAAGGGATATACCATGCTGTATGTATAGTGTGGTATAGTATACACAAATAATTATATTTAATTTACTTTTATAAATGTATTTATTTGTATTAAAAAGCGTCTATGAGCGGACATATTCCCTCATAAACCCTTGAGTCAGTAATCGGGTCTTTTATTTCCAAGAGTTTTCCCATTACTCACCGGAACCGGAAGTGCTAGTGAGAAAAATGCTTGACTAGCAACGGGACCTGCCCATGGAGCTTGTCACCGAGTATATCTTTTTATCCTGATAGATCCATTTAAGGTTTTGTGAGTAGTCGTCTATTTTTATTTGTTTTATATTTAATAGCGTCTGGTATCGCGCTCTTGAAATTAGATTGCATGCCTCCTCTTTAGCAATCATGCTAGCAGTTACTAGCCGGTTAAAGTAGCTTGATGGCCGGCTTCCCAGTTTGTTATTTACAAATGTACATTCGCTGTATTTACTATGTCTTTTTTCACTTCCCAGATTTCACTTTAGGGTATGTGGTCTTCTATATTTGTTGCTGGATAATACAAAAAGGTTTATTGTTAGAGCTTTTTGCAGTCATTGAATTGACTAAGTGAAGATTTCATCTCAGCCCGTAAACGTCTGATTTTTTGCCCGCTTTGTTTCTTCTTTTTATACCCATTCCAGAAGTCAGATCACCTTACTAATGGTGTTTTTTCGTTAAATTCGGCCTATCATTCATGCTGAAAAATGATTAGTCTGCCAAAACGGTCTAAGGTGGACATACTGTTTGAGCCAGCTAGTCAGATTTTATCCATCTTACTTATAAATGTTTTCTTATAGCCCTCAAACATTCATAAGTAGGTGGGTAAAAGAACTCACCAGCTGTCATAGATGGTCTACCAGTTTGACCAGATTGCTCTGTATGTGTTTCAGTATTCAAGCATTGGTTTCACGTGAATTTCACACCACTGTGTTCCTTTTACTCCTGCAGTTCACGTGACTAACATTACACACGACATTGTTTTGTTTCACTTTCTCTGTCTAGGCAGCTTCTCCGAGTCTGAGAAGATGGGCGTCCTCTCCAAGCCCTTTCTGATCCTTCTGATCTGTCTGGCTGTAGTCCTGCTTGTTTTGGGAAGTGCATCAGCTTCCGAGTTCAATCCGTACAGGGTGCTTGGAGTATCTCGACATGCCAGTCAGCCTGAAATCAGGAAGGCTTACAAGCAGCTTGTCAAGGAGTGGTGAGTAATCATGCGGAGTGCTTGGAGAAATTGATTTGTGTAATTGTAACGCTGTATGAACATGTTAAATTAGCAACGCTTGCACCGCACGAGCGCTCAAAATGCTCTGTGCTTTATTATAGGCATCCAGACAAGAACAAAGATCCAAGTGCAGAGGACACGTTTATCAAGATTACTAAAGCCTACGAGGTAGCTTAAAACTTTATCGGTCTTCGGAGTACTTGTATATGTATTACACCCTGAAACACGTGAAGTATTGCTGTATATTTTTTAGGGTAAGCTTGTTAGCATTGAATTTCTTACACTGTGGCTATTTCCTCTCATCTTTTTTCCTTCAGATCCTGTCGAATGAGGACCGCAGGGCGAACTACGATCAATTCGGTCAGACCGATGAGAACCAACACCACAACCAGGCCCCGCACGGTTTCCACCACTTCCATGACAGTTTCTACTTCGATCAGTCGTTCTTTCGTTTCACGCAATCGACTCGAGATTTCACAGACAGCAAGCACCTGCTTCAGTATGACAAGTATATGAACGAAGTGGAGCCAGATAGCTTCAAAAGGCCCTACCTGATTAAGATTACCTCAGAGTGGTGTTTCAACTGCATCCATATCGAGCCCGTATGGAAGGAAACCGTTCAGGAGCTGGAGCCGCTGGGTGGGTGTCGTGAAAATCAACTGTAATTAATCCTTCTGACTTCTGACTGGTTCCTGCTGTAATTCAAGTGATAGATTCTTCATAATCTAAGGCTAATAATAAACTGATAAAAGAAAGCAAATGCATTATTTAACAACGTAAACCTAAATCATTTATTTAATATTCATGTAAGGAGTCTCCAGTGTCAGTTCTGTGTAACCAGCAGTGAGGTTTCAGGGTTTTTTTTTTTAATGAAGTAACTTATTGTCTTTAATAGAGAGAGCAAAAGAGAGCCTGGTGATGTGGTTATTAAATGTAGCTGTAGTCTGTTGTTTTTTTTTTTATTCCTCATATAAAACTATATGAGCATGGTCCTTGAGAGGCTTAAAAGCTTCTTCTAGACCACCAACCAGTCTGGACCAGGAGGTGTCACTATTGACCTGTAAATCATGTTGCCGGTCAATTCCCAATGCTCTCATTGGATTGGTTTCCATTTTGAGCTTCAGTATAGCTTAGTATATTTCCCTAAAGAGCAAATCTTTAAAATTGCTCGCTTTACTTTTAGGAATAGTTTTATAGTTTTTTTTAACTTCTGTTTTTAAAGCAGAATATATGTTTAATTAGACCTTCCACTCTTCTTTGCTTGTAGGTGTGGGAATCGGCGTGGTGGATATCGGTTATGAGAAGCGGTTAGCTAACCATCTGGGAGCCCGCGGCGCTCCCTCCATTCTGGTGCTCATCAACGGCAGAGTGACTTTCTTCCACAACGCTGTGGTCCGAGAGAACCTGAGACAGTTTGTGGAAAGCTTGCTGCCGCAGAAGCTAATAGAGAAGGTTGGATTTAGGTTAAACTTGTATGTCGGACGTGTGTGATGTCGGAAACGTTTGGGTTAGACTGTAAGGAAAAAAGTACCCACCTCTAACTCTAGCATTCTCTTAATTTTTTTTTTTTATTAGGTGACTGATGATAACTACGTACAATTTTTGAACGGTTGGCGGGAAGAGAACAAACCCAGCGTCTTACTGTTTGATGCTGCTCTTTCAGCACCATTACTCTACAAGGTAAAATTGACCTTTGACTATTTTTGTCATTTTTTTTCCTGTAAAATTTGAAATATCTTTTTCTATATGAAATCTTAAAATATTACAATTGTTAATGTACTCAGCGGAAACATATAACTATCTATTTTTTCTAATTTTGTGTCCTTTTTTTCCTCCTAAAATCATAATATATAAACATTGACTAACCTAAGCGATCTCTAAACTCTTTTTACTCTGTGTTATTATTTATTCAGTTCTTCAATTTAATTTTTTTTGTTTGTTTTAGTCCCTGCCTTCTTTCCAGTGCTGTTTGAGGGAAGGATAAACCCTTATTGTTTTGCTCTGCTTGTAGCTTTCTGCCTTTGCCTATCGGGACTTCGTGCGGTTTGGTTACGTAGGTCAGTCTCAGACCACACGTATCCAGCAGCAGTTCAGCATCAACATGTACGCTCCCACCATGCTGCTGTTTAAAGAGAACACTGAGAAACCTGCAGACGTCATACAGGTAATGACGCATTTTTTTTTTAATTCCGTAATTTTTTTTTTTCTTCCTTTTTACTCTGGATGTAACCCAGTTGCTTTTATACATTTTTTTTAATAAAGTTTTGCTCTGGTTTTGTTCACTCAGTCCAGGGGAATAAAAAAGCAAACCATTGACGAGTTTGTCTCTAGCAACCGTTTCCTGCTGGTGCCACGACTGGTCAATCAGAAACTCTTTGACGAGCTGTGTCCAGTCAAACAGTTCCACCGCCGTCGGAAGTAAGAAGGCCTGCTTTTTTTTTTTTTCCTTTTTTTTTTCCCACTCTCGGTTTAGAGGAATTCTTTTTATTATGTAACAAATCCTCCATATCCTGCTATATCCAAAAAACGCTGACCTCTGTATTCTGAACCTTGTGAAGAATTTCGCAGCCTCACTGATGCATGTAGATTTAAAAAGATTTATTTTGTTTATTTTTTTATTTTTTGGTCTCGTGGAGCATCTTCAGATCGCTCTTCAAACTAGAAGCTCCTGAAAGGAAAACATTTTAGTGTCTGTTCAACAGAGCATCTAAGGTGACTAATGTGTCCTTTCATCCTCTCAGATACTGTGTCTTACTCATCACCGGGGAGGATGAGACGTTCGCGTCTGTGAATGACGCCTTCTTTGACTTTGCTGCTTCGAACACTAAAGAGGTGGTGCGATTCGCCTACGTCTATCAGAGGCAGCAGCAGCCTCTCTGTGATGCACTGCTCAAAACGCAAGACGTGAGGCCTCCCCAGGTCAGAGTCAGACAAACAAATACTGCTGGTCTGATGTTGATTCAGGATTCAAATGTAGTATTGGTATTAATGTTAGATATCTGTGTGTATCTTAAAGGTGATCATTCTGGAGAGGAGAAGCGCCGCAGGCAGGGTTCTGTACCGGACGGTGACAGGCGGTTGGAACGGGAGTGACGACGATAAGCACCGTCTTCATGAGCAGCTGGAGCTCTTGCAGAGAGACCCAACCTTTCTCACTTACGACGCCATGCTGCCCGAACTCAACAACGAGCTCGCCTCAGTAAGTCTGTCAGCCTGTCCGTCAGGTCAAGCTCAAACTAATAGCTAATTCATACAGGAACTCCCACCATGAGGATTTACACCTGCAGTGTTGATAACACTCAGAGATTTGGTGTAGTCTCTTAGTCTTTCTCAGTATGCAGGATATAATATTTGAGAAGGACGGATCGAAGACATAAATGCCGTACTAGATCGGACTCGATATTTGGGACACCATCACACCCCGAGCCATTATAATGTGCAGTTAAATAATTCAGCTTTGTTCTCTAGAATTCATGTCATTTCTAATTCTCATTTTCTCCACCTCAGATGTTTCTCATTCGATGGGTGAACGATGCTTACGATTACCTTTCCCATTTCTGCTTTGATCTTCTCTATTCCAACTGGTAAGTCGGAGAAGTTTCCGGAGTTTCCGGAGTAATAGTAAGGTTCAGAATTGTGTGGTTATGTGAGCCGTTATTTCAGATAGAATACAGCTGATGCATTTCTCAGTTGTCTGAACAGACGGAAGACGCAAGCTTCCAGTTTGTGAGCGTTAAATATATAAGGAGCAGGCACTTTGCTGTAAAATACTCCAGCGCTCAGATTAGATTGTCTGTCTCCCCCCCCAGGCGAGAGGTGATGCCCATCGTATCTCTGATCTTCTCTGCTCTTTTCATCCTTTTTGGCACCTTCATAATTCAGGCTTTCAGGTAGGAGCTGAAACACACTTGGGACATTAATACAAGTTTGACATTTCGCAGTGTAACTTGGCCCTGAATTCACTTTAAATCGCAACCAATTTGCAGTGACTCAGAGGAAAAAACTGCCAAGCGGAAGGCTAAAGAATCCCCAAAGACAGCAGGGAGCTCTTCGGATACAGAAAACACATCCAGGTAGGACAGATTTATTCATCCTTTACTTGAGATTAAATGACCTTACATTGAACAAAACAGAAATATCTCGATAATACATGTAAGAATCCACAAATCCCCCCCCCCCTCTTTTTTTTTTATTTTTTTTCTCCAGTCGTCCTTCAAAGAAGAACTTTGTGGAAGTGACAGAGTTGACAGACATGACCTACACCAGCAATCTGGTCAAATTAAAGCCGGGACACATCAACGTTGTGCTGGTGCTCACAGACTCGTCCAAACAGGTCCTGCTGAAGAAGTTTGCCAAGGAAGTGTACTCGTTCTCAGGGTGAGGCTCCAACTTTTAAAAAACTTGGCACAAAACAAAGCATGAACAAACAAATACTTTCATTTCACTAGTAATATTCTGCTGTTGACGTATTTTCTTTTGCCGTATTGAGTTGAAATTAAACTAATTACATTTTTAGACAAGGTGAATATCATGCCCCTGCTACTTTTGAATGTCGTGCTTAGTTGTTTATTTGGTATTTTTCCGTCTCATAACATACTTTCCAATCCTTTCCCAATTGTGTGTTATTTCTCAGATCTCAGACTCTTCACTACTCCTTCTTAAACACCGATAAGCACAGCGGGTGGATGGACTCACTCCTGCGGTTGGCGCCCTCTGCCAGGGATTCTGAAGATGAGGAAGAAGAGGGCGTGTCCTCCTGTAAACCGTGTTACACGGGCCACGTGTTGGCCCTTAACGGTCATAAAAAGTACTTTTGCCTGTTCAGGCCCACGCTCTCCAAAGACGAGGGTGACTCTGTACAGCTCCATCACAAGCTGGACCGGCTGAACCTGTGGATGGAGAAGCTGACGGAGGGCACGCTGCCCAGACATCATGTTCCCACCTGGCCTGATCTGCACACCGCTAGCCCCAAAAAATAAAGAGGTGGGTTTGAAACCTAGTGGGAATTTCTTAAATATCAGGTCTGGACTCCACAGTGTGACTTTTTTTGTGTTGTTCTTACTATATGCCTGGGAGTTGACCCCGGTACCGTCTGTGTGTAGTATGTGTTCTTGATTTAGAAAATGTACTTATGCAGATTATTCTTCTGGATTATGCACTGGCTGTTATTATTATTATTATTTTTTTTCTAGCCCTCCCGGCAGCACCAGGTACATGCTTTTTGCTGCCAGCAGGGGTTGCACTACCAACCATGTTATTTACAATGTGGAGAGAAAAAAAAAAAGTCTTTGGACTTTATTTTAGCTGCTGATTTATGCTGTAGGAACATTCACCGCTCGGTTCAAGCACAGATGACAGGAAAGTCCTGTCGGGATGAAATCACATATACATACTGTATATAACGAGCGAGTGTTAAATCAAGTGCCAGATGTTTGTTGTAGAGATATGAGCTACATAACAAAAAAAAAATAAAATAAATTTGACTTTTGGGATGAATTGGAATTGGCACTTTGTGTGCTGAAAATGAATTCATTTTACACACACATGCTGTTTTAGATCTAAATTTAAATGTAGAATATAGAAAAGATCTGTCCATTATTTTTCTTTAATAATACACGCCTTGATCATCGTTTACTACTGAATACATAAACACAATAATGCATTAAACAAAAATATATAAGCAAAAAAATCCTGTTCAGAGCGCTGTTACTTCTCCATTTTTGCGTGTGTGCGGTTGTAAAATGTGTTTGCTTGCATGAAAAAAAGCCTCATAGTCGCCATGTTTTGCTTTGATTTCTAGCACGTCGCGTCTTTCTGTAAAGTCAAATGTCTCACTTTTTTTTCCTCACCTTTACATTTTTCATCCTCATCGTCATTATCCAAAAATACTTTAAGACGAGTGGAACTATTGAACCACTTCTCAACGGTAAAATACATTTTTTTGTCATCTCTGTTTAGATGACACCATTATTTAAAGGAAGATATTTAATTTATAAGAAGTTGCATCGTTTGTTTCATGTCTTACTCATACTGTTTTAATTTAAATAAATACCTTACACAAAGGCTACAAAATACAGGCTTGTCTTTATTTTTGAAGTGTACCACAGCACACTGGTTAGAAGGTGTTGATAGATTTTTTTTTTTCTATCAGTTAGTCCCGATCTTTTGTTTTTTTGATGTAAGAAGTGAAAAACGATGTTCATAAGTGAAAATAAATGTAATTCTTGGTAATTTGCTGTAGGAAATGTTATTGAGGGGAAAATAGAAGAGAAGCCCCCCCTTTTTTTTTACTGCAATCATTATTGTTATTTGTCCCTTTTTTGATCATTTTGATGACTTTACTTGCTCAGTTTTCTATTAGCTGACCCCATTTAATTTTAATTATAAATAAAACCTTCCCAATTGAAATATTCCATCTTCAGATTGATGAAAGATTTAAATCTCCGTGTATTGGTTTGATTTGACTTTATTTAACACAAATGTATCTTA
>JAOTRN010000001.1:7621921-7643179 GCA_028566695.1 Bagroides melapterus
TAGTAAAGGAATATATAGCTAGTGTGTTAGTTATATAATTAACTCATCAGTTTTCACTGCTTCATATCAGGCCGCACGACACACCCGGTTTTTGCTTATTTTCTTATAACTGTTGACCTGTAGTAGTTATTTTCTTTTAATTGTTTACTTAACGGCTTGACGAGACATCCTGGATTGTACAGAATGTCTACACTTTTATCCTCAAAGTGTGTGTAGACTGAACATAGATCCAAGAACATGCTGAAGCAGATTCAGAAACCGTAGACCTGCTCAGAGGATTGTAAAATACAGGCCGTAGTCTTGTATTTAATCATCATGACCGTGTAGAGATTAGATAACGCCGGACTGAGAAAGCTGTACTCCCAAGGTGCAGTGTGAGTGCAAAGGCTTGTTCTCGTTGTACGTTCGGAGGTAATAGACCTTCAAGGCACTCCTCACCGGGAATGGTTTTGTCTGTCTATGTTCTCAGGTTCCCTCAGCCGGAGGAGCGGTGCCTCTACTCAATTACCAGCCAACTCTTTATCAACAGGCCACCATAAACATCCCAGGTCTGGCCCAATCCAGCATCCCCCTTCAAAGCCGCCCGTCTCAGCTGTGTGGCCAAAGTGAGCCGTTCCAGCAGACCCTCATCGTCTGCCCGCCCACGACTATACAGGGTAAAAAGAATCCTTAAACAGCTCTCTGAAGTATGTCACATCTGTTAATAGTTAATAGGAGAGTAAATAAAATGCTATGCACTGAGTATACCATGAGATGCTTTGTATTAAAGCTGCAGTTTATAAAGAGCTACTTTTTTTTTTTTTTTAACCTGTATGTACATTAGTTTCAGCATTGGGAATGACCTTTTAAAGATTATCCATGGTATCGATATTTGTGAGTGTGTGTATAAACTATTTTCTTTCTTTCTTTTTTGAAGGTCTTTCATCTTCCAGTAAGACCTCCAGCTACCCAGTCAGGATGGAGAATGGTGTTCCTGTGGTCCAGCAGAGCCAGAACACACAGTCTCTCCAGATTCAACCAGGCATGCTCACCCAGGTATGTCTGTGTATGTCTGTGACCGTCACCGTCTACCTGTAAAATGACTGATCGTCTTTGATTTAATCGTGATTGGAGGTGGCAGGGAGAGGAAGGTGGAGGCCCTGCACATATTTTCAACGTTCAAGTGAAATCGCAACCTTGTAGTCTTGACACAGAGCGAATTGATTTAAAAAAAAACAATTTTTTTTATACCCTAATCTTTCCCTTGCATTTTACCCTACTTTTTGGCGGAACCTCATCCACAGGGCTCCTGTACACCGCTGATGGTGGCAACGTTGCATCCGCAGGCTACAGGCGTGCCCATGGCCGCTCAGTACCCGCTGCCCCTGGCGTTGGGCTGCGGGGCAGGAAGGCCTTCCCTCCTGCAGCAGACAGCCACCGTGCTGGTAAAGAGACCCACGCAGGACTCCACCACTAACACGATCATCTTTCATCCCTTACACCCCAGTTCTTCTCCTGTGCTGTTGGAATCTCTCTCTCTCTCTCTCTCTCTCTCTCTCTTTCTCTCTCTCTCTCCCCTTACTACTTTCCTTCTTCCTTTTATGCTGCTGTATGAAGGCAAAATGACCAAAAAAAATGCATCTTTTAGGACCTTCAGTGTTATTCAGATATTTTGCCTTTGTATGGTGGTACAGCAAATTTTTTTTTTCTACCTCCTTTCTTTCCTTCTTCCAGTCTCTTTCTTATTTTCAGCTTGTCTTCCATTTGTCCCTCTTCTCATTTCTCTTTCTCCCCCCTCCATTCTCTCAGTGCAGGTCTGCTCCAGGCATGGGACGCATGTGCTGACTCGCCCTTTTTTTTTTTGCTGCTTGCAGCTTCTTGTTGTGGTGTTTCCCCTTCCCCCACCTCCTGTTCTTCTCGTCTTCTTTCAGGGGAGGAAGGTCACCTTGTCCAGCGCGCAAAAAAAAAAAAAAAAAGAACTCGCGTTCTTCCTCAATAGCCATGTTGTTCCACAGGTCTTCTTTTGTCTCAGTGCCATGGCTCGTATTTGTTTACGACCCGATTGCTTTCTATGCAAAGTCGACTTTGTTTTTATTCACATTCTAATCCAGTTTTAACAGCTAGCGCTCCTCCAACAGGTCACTGGGCTTCGAGCGCCTGTATTAATTTGTTTCCCCTTCATGCTTCTTTCTTCATTAAACGCTTGTGGAAGGTTGTTGCACGTCGTGCCGGTCTTGGCTTCGTAAATGTGATGAAAGTAAGCCTGTGCTTTTGCAAAAAGCTCTGGTCTGTATTTTTATTTTTTTTTTTAGGCTTTGGAAAAAAAAAAAAAAGAAGCACTGGACTTGATTCAGATCTGACTGGTTGTGTTTGCGCTGCGCTTTAATGTGTGTAGTCACACGCAAGCTACCTGCATTCCATACGCATGCTGGTGAAAGGATTGTTACGTCATGCCATGTTCATACGGTCTTATTAATTAGAATAACATCTACGGCCTTTTTAATGTAATGGTCTTCATACACCCAGTTGTTGAATATTAATGTGACTATTAAAGTACCCCTGATTTTAAATAAAGCCCTCGTGGCGTAATAATATAAATTAACGGACTAGAAAAATGAAAACGCTGCTCTGTATGAATATGCATGCAGTGTTTCCAGGTGCACACTTTCTGAATCATATTTGAAGGTGTTTGTACTGCTACAGAGTTTATTTATATATACACACATCCACACACACACTATGTTGATCCATTTGTGTGTGTTGTATTTTATTATTAATGACGTTTTTCAGCCTATTGATCCACTTGTATGATTCTGCTCGACTTGGCAACCGTGTTCAGGGTTACTTTAAAATATAAACGTGCGTTACAGCATGCCAAGCAATAGGACACGTAGGTTGCTTGCTAAAACTTTGAGCTTGTGTGTGTTCTCACAGCAGGCCTGGCAGACGGGCACACAGCAGATCCTCCTGCCCTCTGCCTGGCAGCAGGTTCCAGGCATGGCCCTTCACGGAGCGGGCGCGGCATCAACCATCACAGATTCCCCGCGGGAGACCATCCTTTCTGACAACTCTACCCAGCAGACACCCACATGGAGGTAGGCACAGTATAGCCTAGAAAAATTTAAATAGTACACTATGTTATCTGAAATTCTTTAACCAGGGTGCAATGCTATTCTTAAAACGTGCCTGGATGAGAGCTGTGTCTGGATCATTTATCCCGGCTCCGAGACAGGTTATTCCTATAGGATAAATAAAGCAATGGTGATTCAAATAAATGGACGTCCTTCTGATCTTGACTAAATGGGATGCCGTTGAAGGTTAATTTAAAATTATTTCATGGTCCATGCGTAATGGTTCAAATCGTCTTTTCCAGGGCTTCTCATGGTACAGTTCTCCAGCAGAACCCCCGCGTTCTGAACTCTGCTCAGTCCCTCGGCTCTGGTTTATCCAACACCGCTCGGCCCTCGCAGAGCAAGAGGAACAGGGCTCGAGGTGGAGACAGCAGCGCCGGGTATGCATTTAAATTGTTCATCTAGATTAAATGTTTAAAATAGAATCTGAACAACTATACCCCTTTATACTGTGTATAAATAAATAAATTAAAAGAATAACTTGTCTGTTGTTCTACGCTGCAGCTGTCCTTCTTACCACGCTGCCCTCTCCCAGCCAATAATCATCTCCGACACGCCGAGCCCTGCCGTCAGCGTCATTACCATTCACAGCGACTCAGATGAAGAGGATGAGAGGAAGTTTCACCCTGCCAGGTGAGACACTTCCTGTCCACTCCCCCACCCCCGAAATGAAGAAGTGTTTAAAAATACTCGAAGTTTACTGGGATATATTATGTCGTTATATTATATTAAAACCTACATTGTTTTGAAAAAGATTAAGAGCAGTTTTGGTTCTCAGAAGTTGTTTGTAATGCTAAGTTGTGTGTTTTTTTTTTTTGTTGTTTTTTTAAGAGTTGTTTTATCATTATTATTATTATTATTATTATTATTATTATTATTATTACTATCTTTACTGTCCTAATTGAATGCTGCTTTTCCCAGTAGCTGTGGTCCTAATCAGAGAGCCAATGTTATCAGCTGTGTGACAGTGCTGGACTCAGACTCCTCCACCGCGAGCCCTCTGACCCCTCTGCCCCGGAACGGCACACTGGGAGCTCATCCCACACGTCCGGCAAAGTCTTTAGCGATTGTTGTTCCGTCAGTGAAAATGCAGCCAGGGGAAAGCTTAGCATCTACCAAAGTGGCTCCAGGTGAGATATTCAGAGACACGAATGCAAAACAAATCAGTCTCCTGTTTAAGGTGTTCCGATTTTTTCAGCGATCGAAGCCAATTTTAATAATGTACCTTTGTTTGCCGTATAAAGGAGTCCCACAGAATTGCTACATCAAACCGAAGAGGGTGGCCACACGCCAGCCTTGCAGTTCAGGAGAGAGTGTTAATCAGCACGAGCCCAGCAGATCCCAACCACTCAACCTCAGCCAGGTGACGAGCTTCTCTATAAATGTGTGTTATTGTAAGAGTGGCGTTTAAAGAGTACTCTTGCTGAGTGGACATGATTTTTAATTTAAAAAAAAAGTTCTGAAAGAGTCCACTCGAGGAAAAGTTTGCTGCTTTTGGGTCCTGGACCTTGAACAGGAAACCAGTGTACAATCTGTTTGACTGCTATGAGATTATGTTCTTTTCTTAGAGAACTGTAATTAATTATTTCATTAGTTTTTACTAAAGGATAAACATTTTTTAACCACTATTTGTATTTGAAGTTTGGACCCTCTGGTAATTTTATGCCATTAACTTTGCGATAAGCAGTAGACATTATAGAATTTTTCAAATTTGTTTCTACAGACCACAGTTTCTTCATCTCAAGACTCCACTAGCGGCTCTTCGCTGCGGCGCCAGCAGACGTACCCGCCCTCTTCGTCTCAGTACCGTCTCCAGGAGGCCGTGTCCTTCACCAGTGCCCCTGGCTTATACCCGTACCCCGGGTCTGCCCCCCGCACCATGGAGCAGCTCCTCGTCCATGGCGCGTCCCCTTCCGTCCATGCTCCAGCCGGCCCCTACGCAACTGGTCTGATCCCCAAAGAGCCGATGAGTGGTGTCGTCCATGGTTTGCCCGCCCACTACCAGCATTTCCCTGACCACCCGTACGTGGGCCCAAACACCAGCACCACTAGAGGAAACGGAACTTATAGCGGCTATCAGCTCAGTCCCGGTAGAGTCCCTCAGTATCCGTACATCTGAGGCTCACCGTGAAGAACCCTCGCCGTTGAAACTGCTGCAACCGTAACTGCTATTACCTATTTAATTGAACTATTTTAGAGATTTTTTTTAAGGTTGATACTTAGAAATATTCTATTTTACCGGTCTCAGTTTGTATCCTTCTTAAAAAGTCCTGCTATGAGTTAGGGTTAAGTTTATTTTTTTAGCACAGAAACAAAATGTGTTAAAAATGACCTTCATTAGCAATAGAGGAACACTATTAAAGATGCTGACTCAAAGTGAGGACAGGAGTCAGGTACAGCGTGCCTCCTGCTGTTCTTCATCTACTACTAAAAGTTCCACACTAACCCTGTAACCCACTTTCTCCCCCTTTAGACTTGTTTTAATGTTTTGTGTTCTGTTTAGACCCTTTTTTTGTATCATTTTAAGTTATGTTCCCACTGTGTTTGTATTTTACTTTAGTGGAAGCTGTGTACTGAAATGACTGAAAAGAACTGGGAGGAAAGAAAAGAAAAGAAAAAAAAAAAAACAGATGGCGAGTGTGTACGGTGGCCCGTGTGGCTCCATTATTTAAATCAAGACTTAAGTGTTAGTTAATCCCAAGGCAACGTAGAAATGTAGGACGTATGTTGTGCTGAACGTAAAACGATAGATTTCGAAAGATTTCCTGGTTTTGTCTTGAGTCGTTTTTATCTTCTTGAAGTCCATTAATGCCTCTTGAGTTGGGGGAGCTTTAGAACTGTGATTTTTGTCAAAGCCAATGAAAATGTACTGACGAAATTTCCTTCAGGAAAACATGTTGATTCGTTTGCTGAATTGATGTGATGTTAAGACTCTGTTTCGTGCTGGGCGGAGAATCTGCTTCGCAGAATGCAATATTTAACACCAAAAAAATATGACCTGTCAAAGTCCAAGGCACAATGTTGGTGAGATTTTGAGCATGTTTTTAATGTCACCTGAAATAAACCGTATTCTGTGATGAGACAGGTTGACTTTATTTGGTGACCAAGCACTGGCTCGGAGTGCAGATCCTCTGCTCAGAAGAACACGGTCTGAACTTTATGGTCTTACTTGTTCTGCTCTCTGTAAGATGATGTGCCTTGACTTTCTTTCTCTCCGTGTATGGCAGTTGATTTTTGAAGTCAAGTGTACATTGTCACATAGACTACATGAATACTGTGCATTTTTTTAAATGTCAATTTACCATCCTGTGTCAGAATGCCTCCGCTGTGATAACATCAAATAAACAACACAATTCGATTCTGGTTGTCGTGTGTGATTTTAAAAATCCATGTTTTTGTTATTATCAATGTAATTATTCATTCACTCATCTTTAGTAAGCACAGGGTTCCATCATATCTAGGACTAATTGAGTCTCAGTTTATCTACAGGTATACTTTTTCAGATGTAATAAATCTGGACAGATGTTTGCTGCCTTACAGGTTTAAGGTAAAACTTCTTGAGAGCGTGGACTATTACTATTAATATTATTTTACATTATTACTAGATATTGCTTACATACGAATCTGGAACCACGTCTTTTGACCTCTACCATGTATTATGTGTCATTTTTAGATGCATGCAGCTTTCACCAATGTTTATATTCTTGATTAAATCAGATTCAAGTGGGTCTGGGGATCCATGTGTCAGTCAGAGGGTTTTTGATTTATAATTAATTGTTACAGTGGTTAAAGGAACTGATAACCACGTATCAACATATCAACCTACGGTCACCAGACATCATGTTTATTATTGAACTCTTAAATCGCTGTACATTTTTTATTAAAATGTTTTCTGTGAGTTAAAAAATCCATAAGTTCTCATTATATTGATTATTAAATCAATAAATTTACATGTACACGTTTTAGTTTTAGTATTTTGTAAAAAGTATTTTTATTTTTATTTTACAATTATAATAATCCCTGATTTCAGAAATGTATACTGTTTTGTGGCGTATATTTTCCATATAATTAATACAGTGGAATTATTTAGTGTGTTTATAGCGGAATATATTAGTCCATACTGTCTAATATGGTAGTATGCTGTTATGCGCGTGTGGCGGCGTGTAGTCCATACTGTTTAGTACGGTAGTACAATTATTTATATTCCTCCACACTGTTGACTTTAGTATACTGTAGTGTAATTATAGGGGCGTACGTTTCTCCATACCGTTTAGTTTGCTAGTATGCAGCATTGCTTCTATATATATATATTCTTTACTAATATAGTATGCTTTTGGTCACTCCACGCTGTCTGACGCCCGCTAGTTTCCTGCCTGCGTCATCACCAACCTACAGCTAACAGCGTCCTGTCAGAGTGCCGCTGTGCACAGAGTCTGAGGAGAAACACTGACGAGCTTGAACGATCTTTACGAAATATTGCTCCATGTCTGGCCTGCTATTTCGTCACAACATCACTTTTCAAGCTGGGCAACGATGGCAGAACGCTGGCGGTGTTAATGTCTAGTGTAGCATTGCTTAGCCATGCTAGCTGTGTGACTGCTAGCCTCAAGCTAACAATGCACGAGAGAAAATCATAAAAGCGTCCGAAAGCGGTGCAGCGCCCAAATCCCGGGTAAAAGCGAATTAACGCATTTGTGTTATTTTTAAATTTCCACGTGCAAACGTGGGGCTGTGAAAGTAATCTTTTTTTGTTAATCTGTCTAATGACACTCCGCATCTTGACTCTAATTTTGCCTTAAATGTTGTTTTGCAACATCACTGACACTTTTTCTTTCAGTGCGATATACTGGCCTGATTTTATCTTTCTTGGCCACAGCATGAGATTGTGTTTTTTTTTTTTAATTTATTTATTTACGAGTGTCATTGACAGAAAGCTTGAATCCATAGGGTTCCTTTAGATACTTCACTAACTATGTGCTCCAAATAATGCTTTGATCCGGTATCTTATTATTTTATTCCTTGTAACAAACAATGTCATAGACAGTGTGTGCATTTCAGTGTGTACACAGTAAATCGCTGAGTTTTAATTTGCTTCCCTCCAGCTGTAACACCATGAATGTTGTCCGGCTCGTGTGCCGCCATAAGACCGCCCTGGTCCTCGGTGTCCTCTGTTTCTTCGCCACGGTCCTCATTTTCCTCGCCAAATGCACCTCAGAGACGTTGAAACCTCCCGACGCGCCTGGCTCCGCGCCACGGGCTCAACCCCGACCCCAGCGTCCGGCTTCACCTTCTGATGGCAAGGAGATCTCGGCTTTCCTGGTGGTCCTCATTACTACGGGTCCAAAATACACCGAGCGGCGCAGCATCATCCGCAGCACCTGGCTCTCCAAAACCGACCCCGATGTGCTTGCTTTGTTCGCAGTTGGCACTGAAGGCTTACCGTCTGAGGACATGCGGAATCTAGAGACGGAGCAGATGCGTCACGGAGACCTTCTCCTTCTCCCCGAACTCCGTGACTCTTACGAGAACCTGACACTGAAGTTGATACATGCCTACTCATGGCTCGATCAAAAACTGGACTTCAGGTTTGTCCTGAAGGCGGACGACGACACGTTCGCACGTTTGGACCTGCTCAAGGAGGAGCTGAAGAGTAAGGAGCCCAGACGCCTTTACTGGGGCTTTTTCTCTGGACGAGGTCGCGTCAAAGCGGCCGGGAAGTGGAAAGAGAGCGCTTGGGAGTTATGTGACTATTACATACCGTACGCTTTAGGCGGTGGCTACGTGCTCTCCGCAGATTTAGTGCACTATGTGCACTTGAACTCTGCTTACCTGAAGACGTGGCAGAGCGAGGACGTCTCTCTGGGCGCCTGGCTTGCGCCAGTCGATGTGAAAAGGCTGCATGACCCGCGCTTCGATACCGAGTACAAATCGAGGGGGTGCAGCAACAAGTATCTGGTCACTCACAAGCAGAGTCTAGAGGACATGCTCGAGAAGCACCAGACGCTGCAGAGAGACGGACGTCTGTGCAAAGAGGAGGTGAAGCTCCGGCTGTCGTATATTTACGACTGGAACGTTCCGCCATCGCAGTGCTGCCAGCGCAAAGACGGTATCCCTTGACTTCCCTGAGGATGTCGCACATATTCATTGTTATTTTTTGTGGCCTGTGCTTGACCAGCCAGCAGTTTATTTGGACTTACGTCACACTTTTATGCCCTAACAGCCCTCTTCTGTGTGTTTGGGGAGTTTAGCTGTGACCATGTCCGAGCTAGATGCTGAGTGGATTTGCAGATATGGGCAACATTTAAAGGACAAAAAGCATTGTGGTTAAAACTTGGGACACATTTATTTAATATGACTTATTATTTATTTGGATTGTGCCAATGCAGTGAACAAAGCTTAACTGGAACAAAACAATGCTGAGAAGCAGAAAAATCCCAACAGAAATGGATTTGTATATTTGCATATTTCAGCTGCTGTATACCTTCGTTTCTCTTCTCCTAATTACAAAAAATAGTATTTTTAATTTACACTAACAGACAACATTGTGTACTTCAACTAGCTCTTAAAAATACCGTAGCAGGCAGTACTGTGTACGAGATCTTTTCCTTTGCCTGTTTTTATTTCAGCTTCGAAATACCGTCAGCTGTATTAATAACACTCTGAACTCTGTTACTACTGAGCCACAGATTATACCTCCATCGTGTCATTCTATCGAACGTTTTTGTCGCACAGTGCATCTCTGATCATGTTATTTTATTATAATAAAAATTCTAATTCCAAACTTCACCTCATCTGCTAATAAAATCGAAGTTTTCTTTAACTGAAACTCTGATGAAGGCGAACGAAGTCCTGATGACGGGGATTCGTTTACGACACACGGACACGTCTCAGCTTGTCCTTCACACGCACAAACTCGGGTACGTTCTGCAGATCCTCTTGTCTCTTCTTTTCCTCCAGTTCATACTGAAGAAAGACCGGAATCTCAGATTAGTCCGTATAAACGATATTTTATACGATGATGAAAACATAAAAAAAAAAATCTGCCTCAGAATCTGTAGAGTTGATCAAACCTTCTGGTCATTAATCATTTAGCAGGTCATCACCTAGTGTCAGGAAGGGGAGAAGCACAAATAGTGACTATCTAAGCTCTCGGTCTTTATACCGTGAGTAATCTTTGTCTTCTTTTACTCAGTTCTCGCTCCAGATCAGTGATGGGTCTCAGAGCCTGTTCTCTCTCCCTCTGCTGCTCCAGCCTCCTCTGCTCCATCACCCGCTGCAGCTCACACTTCTCAGCAGGCAACAGCCCCCTGTACACTCAGCACATGGTTACACATAATGTTAGCATGGTTTAAAAACAAAAAATTAGTTCAAAATTATTTTATAAAAATGTATGTTCTTGATGTGAAAGCCATTCTCACCTGCAACTGATGGCTATATTGTAATATACAGTCTAAGTACAATGCAGTTACACCACATTCAGAGAACGTAGCCGTTATATAAACACACCGCCGTCCACCTGCTTAGTGTGTTCCACTAAACGCGCTACGGACAATACGCAAGACAAACGTTACGCAACACAAAAACTAATATCCTTAAGAAGTATTGATTTTTATTCAAGGATACTTGATTCGATATCTGGAGGAAGATTTTTTTTTTTTCTTTCTCTTTTAAATACTTCCTTGTATAGGAAATCCCTGGCAGCTTACATCGTGTAGTTTACTCTTGAAGCTTTCCTTCAAGAGTGCTGTAGGCTCACTGGCTTCTTTATGCACATTTAAAGCAGCTCAGACAGCCTATTTACTTCACCCCAGATCAGAAGTCATGCCCTGGTTAAGAAGCCGTCCCTGATCCTTGTGATTATCTCTGTGGGCTCAGGGTATGTTCTGAGGTAAACAAAGCACCGGTTCAGATCTGCTTAGTTAATCAACCATATCAAATCATTCAAAAAAATCATCTGGAGAATCACTAATAAGAAATATGTCAATTTGAGGATATTACCCGTACGTCACGATTAGACACTGCCTTGAGAAATAATCGTCGAATGCTGAGCTAGTCACGTGCTAGGATTTTACATCTAATGTGCATTTATTAATAAAATAAACACATACGGTATAGAGAGTACAGTTTTTAAGCTTCAAGCCGTGGACTTCCGTGCTTGTCGAGATCAAGTTGACATTTTTATAATAGTATGTATCTTCATTTTAGTGAATATTCAAACCATTAGCTCACCATCTGTGGCTGACTCGAAGTTCGCGGTGCAGCACTCGATGGCTCGGCGACTCTAACACAGGGTTCGAAGGTTTCTTGGGCCGAATCAGATGATCGCGATTTTCCGTTATCTGCTGCTGTGCTGCTGTTTCAGACCTGGAGTTTTCTAACGTAAAGAACGTTCAAATAGACTCTTTATTCGTCGATGACTTTTTTGTTCCGTTGTCAGTGGGTTTCGATAGAATTCATAGCTGAAAAAATACCTGTGTGACAAGTTGTCTCTACACTTCTTGGTGACATCATCTTTAGATGGAGGGCAGAGGAAGCAAAGAAAAAAAAATGCTGAATCAATTCTTATTCTTTTAATAATATAGGCCTGGGATTAGACAAAATAATAGAAATGTGACTAGGACAAATCAATATGATATTTTAGTGATATACAGATAGGTCCAAAAGTCTCAGACCAGGATGAAAATATAGTATTTATTTCCCAATTTAAACCTGAATATAAAAAAAAAAACATTTAAAAAGGTTTTAACCCAATGAAAGGAAAATATAACGTAGGATCTTCAGTTTTCTTTTCAGGTTTGAGGTCCCTATTTAAAAAGTAGAACAATTGTGATATTCACCATGTAAACAGAGACAAGAAACTCTTAGC
Source organism: Bagroides melapterus (assembly GCA_028566695.1). Lineage (NCBI taxonomy): Eukaryota > Metazoa > Chordata > Actinopteri > Siluriformes > Bagridae > Bagroides > Bagroides melapterus. The sequence goes on from JAOTRN010000001.1 coordinate 7,633,898, forward strand.
AAATTCGTCTAAGCACCCGATTTAATTCCACTGTGTAATAAAGACATGAGCATGGATCATAAAACAGGCTTACCTGTGGTACGTAGTAAAGCAGCATACTCTTTGTTTAACAGTAAGGAGCTATCTAGTTACTTTCAAGCGTATGTAAACACGAGTAGAAAACACACACACACACATATACACACACTGCTGAAAATCCACTGGAGAGTTTGAGTCAAAATTCTACTCAGCATACTCACGTAATGGCATTAGCCGTCTAATCACACCTCTGGCAGGACATGAAATGGGTCTTGATCAGATTTAAGACAGAGCAGATGGTAGACTGAAGGTGGACGGCCGTTTTAGACACAAACGTATGCGCTTATAGATAGATTAGAAGAGTGCCGATGCATTTCAATCAGTAATTATTATTTTACATATTATAATTAGTAATCTTGTGGTGTTTATGAATACATTTTCCTGAATTTCAGATACGATTTGAGCTAAAGAATTAATATGTAATAACCAACATTTTTTTTTTTTACTTGTATATTCTCTGTATTCATACAGGAGTGACACTGAGGACCTTATGCAGCGACATTGGATTTGCTCTCACGTAGAGAGGGTGTAGCTCAGACTAAAACAGAAGCACCTGGGCAAACTGCCACACACACACTGAAACAGCGGGTTGCAAAAACAAGCAGACGACAGCTGACTTCACCGTATGTGAGCTACTTTGTGCCAGAAAAGCTGACTCTGTTCTTGCCAGGGTTCCTTAAAGCATGATTAAGCATGAAAAGAACTCAGCGCTTTGTGTTTTTTGGGTATCAGCTGCATGCTGCATTGATTAATGCTGTATTGTGTAAATATATTAAACCACTGATTGTTGTACTGGTGGCCCGATGGCCATTAGTGTAGTGACATGCACCTATATGGAGCAATATACAGATAAATACAGAGCATCTACACGCTCTGGCCGTGTTAATAGGAACTCCTGTACCCCTGTGCGTTCATGTATTTATCTAATCAACAATTCATGAAGCAGCAGTGCAATTAAGAAAGTCATGCAATTACAGTACAAGAGCATCTGTTAATGGTCAAATATCAATACAACTCGAGAGGTGAAGATTGGAAAAAGTCCAGATGCATTACGAGATGCTTTTCTGTTCACGGCATGTTGTAAAGCCTTCCTCCAGCTTGAACAGTCTGGCCATTCCTTACTATCATGGCATTTCTTCCTGTAGGAGAACCACTGCTTACTTCATTTTTTTTTTTTTTTTTTTTACACATTCTGTGTAACATGATGTAACAATCAGGGTTGATCTTCAGAATTGTTCAAGCAGCCTGAATTATTTTATCATCCTGTCTGGCACAAACAACCATGCTACAGTCAAACAAATTTTCCCATTATTCTGATGCTTGACATGGAAATTAACAGAAGTTCTTGAGCAAAACCCATGTAGTGGCTAGTTTCATGTGTCTCAGTGGGAGCTCATGGAAGCAAATGTCAGGAATTTTTCCTAAAAAGTTATGGAAATAATGGTCAATAAAGAAAGCCAGTCGTTTAGTTGTGCAAGATTAAAGGTTTTGATTTTATTGTTTTAGGGTGCATTTTGTCTTACACTACATATCCGTAGGGGGCGGTAATTCACCAATCTGTTATTTATCAACCACCATCAAACTAAAACAAGAAGTAGAAGAGGTTTTCCCATAATTCCGTTCTTCCCGGAAGTGTCAGCACCGCTCCTGTTGGTGATTTGTAATGGATGCTTATTATGGGTGCAAAATAGAAACCTGTTAGCTGTCTCTTGTATGTCTTTTTTTTTTTAAACTTTTTTTCCCCCCGCAGAGCAGATCTAAACGCTACCACCATGACAAATGGTAGGTCCGCTAAAACGAAACCGTGGATTTATCAGCTGTCACTATGGAGATACGACCATCAGAGTACAAGCTAGCTACTAAGCTAAATGAGCTAGCAAGCTAATATTAGCTTGTTAGCTAGCTCGTCTGTGGACGTGGCTGGACTTAGAGCCTCGGTTACATAGAGATCACACTCACTACCTGTTAAATTCGGATAATAAGCAATAAAGCGGGTGTTTGGTCGGCTTTTTGAAAATTGTTGCTCGTGCAGGTGTCGATGTGAGCGAACACGTCACCGGGGCAGAACTGTAAACAGCTAACTCTGCTAATTAATGCTTACCAGACCAGTTATCTTTATATAGAGACTTAGCAGGGGAAAAAAATAACGCTGTTAATTTACTCGATAATCGGTTTTCCTGTGTCACAATATCTCAAAAACAAACTGGTACATCTCAGTATTTTGTTATAATCAGCTGTTTAGTAATAGTAATGATTTAAACTTTGAGAAATTAATATGTAATGCCTATACATGTATTTGTTGTTTTATTAAAGTATAGATTTTTTTTTTCTTTATTCGCAGTGTACTCCTTTGACGGAATCCTGGTGTTTGGACTTCTCTTCATTTGTACTTGTGCGTATCTGAAGAAGGTTCCTCGCCTCAACAGCTGGCTCTTATCGGAGAAGAAAGGCGTGTGGGGCGTCTTCTATAAAGGTGAACATGTCGTTTTGTATTGTTTGCCCTCATAATGCAAGAGATGACACATACACACATCCATTATCCTTCTTGTTCCAGCCATGACAATGATTGTAGTATGTTCTTCTTTTGTTGAGCATGAAGAAAAACGTTCGGAAGACATTTTGCTAAAAAGTCATACATATGGACACATTTAAGACACCCTGTACTTTTTGCACCGGATGCAAAAAACAAAACAAAACATGAAATGCAGAACACTTCACACTTGAACTGAAATACAATCATCAGGTGATAATTAAACTCTAAACACTAGAGTGAACGTATACCTTTCATTCCGTCTTCATTGCCAGCTTTTAGCCATGCTGATATGCCATCATCTAGTCCTGCAACATTTCAGTCATCAGTTGTGTGCGTATTAACCTCATTATTTTTTTTTTCTACTTTACCTCCGTGTTCCACACAGCGGCGGTAATCGGGACGCGGCTTCACGTTGCCGTGGCGCTCTCCTGTTTGTGTATGGCCTTCTATCTGATCATCTTGAAATGACACTGATGGAGGCGCCTCATGGACACTGTTTGGACGTTGAGGCCTGGAGTGCCATTTGGAAACGCCGTACAGGCGAATCTTACCATCAGGACACACGGACAATGCTCTACATTCCTGCTTCCTACTTGTTTCTCAAAGTTGTGACCATCTTGTCCTTTTTCCCCCCTTGTATGTTTATTTGTCTTCGGTTCGATCTGGAGAGAAAACGCATTTAAATCGGAGTAAAGGAAGAAATAATATTAAGGACAAATGATTTGTATGATATTTAGCTTTCACTTGGTGATTTAAGGTAATTGTCATGGTTAAACATGAAATGGTGTAATAATGAAAAAAGTTCATGACACTATCTTTTTTGAATTATTTGTAAATTGTTTCATTTTTATATAGGCAAAGTGCTCAGTATGGCTGTAGCTTGGCTGCACGCGTTATTAAATTTTCTAATTGGTCTTAAACGCCTAATGTTTCTCATCAGCGGCTGTACTTTCAGCATGATGACGTGATGTGCCAGTCCTCTTCCTCCATTTTGCTTTCTGTTACACACCTCACCTTAAGCACACTTAAACCAAGGCTTTGGTTATCAGTTGATTAGTATAAATATGATAGGTTGAGACATAAAGGAAAAGATAAAGTGCGTTTATTTTGCCCACTTTTCGGCTTTTGGACTTTTCTTGATGTTACATTAATATGCGTTTCCTCTCATGCCTGTTAATGCCACAGTTTCAGCTCAATTGTCTTTATGTCGATTCTTTCCTGTGGTGCGAACATCATATCATATATTAATATATAATATAGATATTCTACAGTACAGCAGTGTAAAATGTTGGAGGTTGGTATGTGTAAATATACTGTATGAGATAATAGAGTAAATAGTATAATATTAAAACTATTAAAAAATCTATCTTACAACCGGGATGGGATTTTCTTTTCTAAAGCAATAAGAAATAATAAGCAATCTGTTGCGAATCCCCGCTCATGTTGGATATATACCGCATAATCCATGCCAAAGTGTCGTGGTTTTAATACTGGTGTGCAGATTCGAGTCCCTCGCTCCCAGTCTGTTCTTATCGGCTAAAGAAATCTTTTTTTTTTTTTTTTTGTCTTTACGGCGTGTTCATGCTGCTCGTCAAGCGGAAGGTTTTGGTATATTTGTTTTTTTTTTTTGTATTTAAACTGAATTAAATAAAGAGTGTAAGCCCTGGACCTGCTTGCGCAATGCATTGTTCTATATTACCGAATCCTCGGTCCTGATTGGTCAGAAGGTTTGATTCATTTTCCATGACAGCAGCTTCTGCAAAAATGTTGGCTGCAGGCCGACTCGCAAGTTATCACAGGTTTATCGGTTTGTAGTAATGACTAATTCACATATTGCTGAGATTGTGAGTCATGCCGTAAGGACTTTATTTAACATTTTGCAAGGAGACTCCAGTATATGTGCTTTGTAACAGGTAAAACTATTGAATTTTTCCGCTGAAGAAAAGTGCGACCTAAACTAGCTTGTTTCATTGACGTTCCGCAATGTCCATGAAACGTGTCGTTCTTTAATATGTAGTACCATTAATGGAAGAATTGCAGTGGTGTAAGAGGATATGTCACCTGGCATGAGGTATTCCTAGTCAGGAGAGAAAAGTCTCTGAGTTCATTAGTGCTATGAGCTGGCCAAAGAACTATTATGAACAAACTATCAATCCTACTACCATTTGCACTTCCAGACATTTTTTTTTTTGCTGTCGTTAGATCAAAACTGCTTTTTAACTGCACTCCTGATTTAAAAAAAATTGTGTGCATGGATGATCTTGACACCCAGTAGTAATACATAAAATTTGTGTATGGAGAAGAGTGTATTGCCAGATAGAATAGGAAAAAAGCAATCCTGCTGGAGAAAATGTGAAATGCAATTTACAGACTATATCGCTTTTCATTTTATGGCAAACATGGCACACTGAAAAGCAGTGCATTGCTCCTACATCGCTTTATTTTTCAGCGAAAAATACTTTTTTGTTGCAGAAGCGATGCAGTGAAATGCAATCGATATCACTGTCCAAGCACAGTTTTAATTTGCAGTAGGGGGTGTGGCTGTAATCAGTTTTTTTACTACGTTGAAACTTCAATCACACGATGATAAGTTATTATATGACTAAAATATTTACAGCTCCCAGCAGGATCTCCACCCATATGACATGTTTTTGAGTGAAACTTTTTAAATGATTGCATGCTGTGCAATTACCAAAAGTTGCCACCAGAGGTCGAAGTGAAGACGGCAAATACAGTACATGTGGGGAGAAAAACACTGATGACAAACAAGCACAAAACAATAGTCTAAGCAAAACTGTAATGTGTGTCTGCTTTCATTTCTAGTCCACACACACACCACGGAAAGTAGACACGTAACAAATCGGTGAAGGTGAAGTAACATGTTTCCACTATCACACACTTTAACTGTAAAAAGTGCGTAAAGATTCACTAAATCGTGCACAAAGGTAATACAGGAAATAATACAATGTTTAGATACTGGTCAGTACATAAGTATTTTGATTAGACACCGTCTTCCATTCTGCACGTTCACGCACACGCCCAATCAACGCGAGATCGAGGAAATCGCGTGCGCGTTCACACAATGACGACAAACAGGAGGACGCGTGCAGTATTCAATAACATGAATCGTGACGGTGTTTTGAAAAATAAAAAGGTGCTTTACCTCGTGGCTTGTTTACTTTATTATTCTAATAAAAATAAAATAAAATAAAATAAACCCAACACATTTAAGAGATTAATTGAGACATCCCAGTATATTGTTTAAGAAGGTTTGAGCAAAAAAATTCTTCTTACCGCAGGTACTCTTGACATTGGTGACTTTTCACAGAACAGAACAGAAAAACTGTTATCGTGAGTCGTGTTAAGCGTAAACTATGAATTATAAGTTGGAAATAAAACAAACAATCTTAAAAAAATGTATGGGATGTAGCCTATAAAATATTATTATATAAACTTATTATTTAATTTAAAACTATTTTAAATTAATATCGTACAAAGGTTGAGAAAAAAATTACAGATATGTATATACGGACGAGACATATCTGAATATTAAAACGATTTAGTTTATTTAGAGATACTGTGTTAAAGAATGTTGAATTGGTGTAAGGATTGTGCAATGATGATTTCAAACTGAAATGTTGGAAACGGTTTTCAACCGTATCTCATGTTTGCTTATGGAACGCGGCACGGAGTCAGGAAAAATCTCCGACAGCAAGCAGTTCAGTCCGAGAGGAGACGTGCAGCAACTTGGCGAGCGCGAGCGCGCGACCAAAAACTGCACCTGCAGCAGAGGTCTATGCACTGATATTGATTTTTAGAGATTTTGTTTTTGTTTGTTGCGAGTCCTCGTTTTAGGAAGTCAAAGCCATCGAAGAGAGGAGGAGGGAGGGAGCAGAAGTTTTTCAGCCGGACTGAGCTCGCGTTGTTGGGAGAGGAAGGGGGGCCGAGGATCGGCAGGAATGTCCCAGAAGGAGAGACCCGCTTTCTACAGACAGGAGCTTAATAAAACCTTTTGGGAGGTACCTGAGAGGTACCAGAACCTCGCTCCGGTCGGTTCGGGCGCTTATGGCTCTGTGTGGTAAATATAACTTTATGTTCTTTGCACTTAATGTGGTGAATAATGTGGTACAGCATTGCACAACCGAGCTCGCGAAGTCTTTAGTATGCGCGTGCACACTTGCACAAAGTTACTCCATTGCACAAATCAGCACCAGGGATTTAAATCCTCGACCCACTTTTCACCCTCTTGATTATTTGCACGCATTAAACATTCATATATTCCTCTTCACTGTCTGTTGTTTTTGTGCATGCTTGCCTCCAAACCCTGGAATCGGTTGACCTCCCTGAATAGTAGCTTCTTTTGTTTACAGAAAACTTGGACAAGTTATTTAGTGTTTGCACGTTCAAGTCCAGGTTTGTGTGTATTTGTTTGATGTGTTAAAGGATAGTGAATGAGGTGGACATTTTCGTAAGCCACATGCTATGCAGTGTTCTTGGTGGACAGGATGATGTCACCCAGCGTGTCTGTGAGTCACACTTCCAGGATTAGGTGGTCTCCTCACTGCTGCTTTGGTGACTCATGCTTGATGGGGGCTTCCGAGCCCTCGGGGACCTGTGTGATATATTACCAGGCAAAAATATATTCAGATTGGGTGCTATAGTGACAGATCTCAGATCCCTGACCTCTGTGCAGCAGAATCTGTAATGGTTGAGGTGGGAATGTCATCTGTGGGTGTATGAATGCAACTCTTCCTCACATAACTTCTAAGATAATGTACAAAACCTGAGTCATATCATGCAGTATTTTTTTTTTTATTTTACTTTTTTTTTTTAAAGCTTCTGTTTATATTTTTCTGGCCCAGAAAAACTGTAAGCAGAACTCACAGTAAGCTTGATGTAATTTTACCAGGGGGCGGGGTCATTTGAGGGGAAGGGTTTGACTGGACTAAGTTTTTTTTTCTTCAGATTCATTCAGGTGGTAGAAGTTCCTACAACCTCCAAACCGCTACTTTAACGATTATGAAAGAAAGCACGTTCCTTCGACATATTTCTGAGTGAAGCAGACTCAAAGACAACTGAGGGTGCAGGTGAAGCTGGAGGAGGAACGTAGTCAAAAATCAGAAGACGGTCTGTGGGGCAGGTTTAGAGGTGGGATTATTTTGTCATTTAACTGGTTAAACTTCATATTATTTTTATCACAGTGAGAGACTGAGAGCACGATGAGGGAACTCATAACAGGAAATAACTTGTCGTTGTAACATTCCACAGCATTCATTGTTAGTCTAAACAATTAACATTCAGTAATAAATAAAAGTATTCTTTGTACGTATTGCTGCGATATATTTGGAATAAGACGATCGGGTGTCAGGCTTCATCATAACAGTGCACAGAAAGGTTTTGTTCCTTAAGTTTTGTGTGCATTACAACCAAGGCTTGTTTGCCCCTCCCTCCACCATAACACAAGATGTTCAGTAAAATGCAACGTAAAAAAAGAAAAAAAAGGTTTGCGTGAGTTTGGAAGTTTGTTACATTGTGATTGTAATTTGCTTCATAGGCAGCGGAAGGATCCAGAAATGACACACTGCTGCTTTAAGCACGGTTTGAGCCCAGTCAAGCTGGATGCGAGAGCAGCAGGGGTTTGGCATTGTTTATTGCTCCTAGCGTTACGGAAAAGTCTGAACTGATCTGTTGTTACGGCGTAGCTGCTGTTTGGAGCGTGTTCAGATGTTAAGAATCTCTTCTGTGCCACTCGTCCAAAGTGTCTGAGTTGGATTAAAAGTGCAGGAGCGTCTTGTTCCCGCATGCTCGGGGCATAAATAGATCACTGCTCCGTGCCATATAAATGCCAGCTTGGTAAATCGGTCTCTGTGGCTGTGCTTGAATGGTTCAGTCCTTTCACTGCTGGGGCTTTGTAGTTGTCAGGGAGCCACCTGCACAATAAATGCAACTCCGTGTAAAAACCCATAACCATAATTGCGTGTGGTTTTCAGCATTTTGTGCTCTTCTGTTGTCAAAGGTGTGGTATTGTTTGCCTTTTTCCAGTCGAGTTGAAAGGAAAATTCTGTGTCTTGGTGGTTAGTTTCTCTGAGGTGCTCAGAATCTTTGTGGCGATCACGCACGTGCTGAGGGCGAAGTGTGCCGTGACAGGCTTTCCACTTCCTGAATGCTGTGAAGCTTTTGGAATGTTTTCCGCGCGCAGACGCAGGGAAGGTGCAGGTACAGGTGTGTCTCGTCTCTAAAGGTCTGGGTTAAAAAAACCAAACAAAAACGAAACGAGTCGTACTGTTTACTGTTCATGTGTGCGAATCACCTACAACATTTCCGACGTAAAACCAGTACGTAGGATGCTTTGATGCATTCTTTAGTGCTGAGTAGTTGCTCTTATTTAACCACAGTCTTTCTGGATCAGGCCCCAGCAGGCAGGAAATTCACCATTAATGCATTTCGTGTTCAGGGGCCAGGCCATCTGGCTGAATTTGTGCTCTTTTTGCAGGAACTTTAGGGGATTTTTGACTATGTTTTATTGCTTGCTCTTCCCTTGAGTAATACTGCAAGCTGTCCTCTCTCGCTCTCTCGCACTCTCTCAATATAAATATATATTGTTTGCATCTTGCAATCAGCTGTGATGGTTTGACAAGCAAAGTTCTCTCAGCTCTCATTTGCATGTCTGT
>JAOTRN010000001.1:7730990-7747727 GCA_028566695.1 Bagroides melapterus
GGAAACGTGTCTGCAGCATGTGTATTGAAGTACGGGAATGAGTTAATCGAGTCTGACTTTCACAAGCATGAATAATGTACACAGGACATTAAACTGTGTTTCCACCAAGTTCCCAGATTCGTCTCAGGATCTTAAAGGGTAACAAGAACCACGTGGTTCTGTTTGTTTTTCCAACACGAGGCTGAACCCGTGGCCATTATGTAAAATAAATGAAGTAATACACACTCAAGGCACTTGCCTGGTGGCTAAACCGTTTTTCTCTGATGCTTATATTTGCTCCGTCAGCAGTATTCAGCGTGACAGCCTCAATTGTTGCACACTGCTTTGACTTCTCCGGTTAAAATGTTCCTGAAGTTTGACTCGGACATTGACGTGGATTCATGAAAAGTGTGCTTCGCTGGAAAGATGATTTAGGAAGGTTCAGCTAACATCTGATCAAAATCTTCTTGTTGTATGCGTGTGTGTGTGTGTGTGTGTGCGTGTTGCCCTCGCAGCTCCTGCAGTGTTTAAAACTCGGCGCTCTGTCCCGCACCACGGCCAGCACTCAGATGAACGCCCAGAGCTCCCGTTCTCACGCCATCTTCACTATCCACCTGTGCCAGATGAGAGTGTGTCCTCAGACGCAGATGGTACAAACCAGTTCATTTATTACATTAGGAAGAAACCAAAAAAAACGGGGGCATACAGATCTTCTAAAATATTTAAGCCACGATTAATCGATTTATTTATAAATCAGAAGTTATTGACACGTCATACTTTTTCACAAGAACATCTGTGAAACAAGTTGCTGTTATCACTTGCAGTATAAATGATATACACATACACACACACACACTGTATATATATATATATATATAAATGACTGTAAGTGGTCACTTCCTCTCTAAACTTCCTCTTTTTCTCAGTTAATGAGAAAGACAAGTCTTCTTGTCACGCACCAAGAAGCCGCAAAGCACAAAGCCCTTTGTTCTGAACTGTTTTTTTTTGTTATCAAAGTACTGACATTGAAGATTTCACCCTAAAACACTAAATAAACATGGGCTTTTCATGCAAGTGTCCGTTTTTCAATAGAAATGATATAGAAATCTGGAGCTACTGTCAGACCCGCTGTGATATAAATTCATCAACACCTTCGGGTGCTGTGGTAGACTCTATTAGAGCCTAATGCCTGCTCTTATCTCGAAATGCTGATTCGACATTTATTCACAACGGAACAAACGATCTGTTAAAGATGTGTGTGTCATGCTTTAGGCATCAGTCATCGTTCTTTTTCTTTACGTGAAGGCGAACGGGTCCGTGAGCGCCGACGTGAACGGCGTAGACGACGCTTCGATGTCCCAGGCCTCAGAGTACGAAACCCTCACGGCAAAGTTTCACTTTGTGGATCTGGCAGGATCGGAACGGCTCAAGCGCACAGGAGCCACGGGCGAGCGGGCACGAGAGGGCATTTCCATCAACTGCGGCCTGGTACACACAATGGTTTAGAAGAAATAGCTGACCACGAGAAACTGTCTTCATTAATACCTGTCCTTGTAGAGCAACCTTGCTTAGTCAGGGAATTTAGCTTGTATCAAGATCGTTATGCTAGCTCAGCTGAGAAAGCAGTGTAAGACAAGCAATTTCTGTTGGTTTGGATCAAAGCCTGACATTAAGGTTTCTGTAACTTGGCCAGTCTATAGAATGTGTGTATGTAACTGAATGTGTGTGTGTGTGTGTGTGTGTTGCAGTTGGCTCTGGGTAATGTGATTAGTGCGCTTGGAGATCAGAGTAAGAAGGCGGGTCATGTGCCTTACCGAGACTCCAAACTCACTCGCTTGCTACAGGACTCGCTTGGGGGGAACAGGTAACACTTAACACACAAAGATTCACACTTCCATACTTACGTCCAGGAACAACACGTGCGATCATACGTGTCTTCAGACGTTTGGGTTAAAATGTCAGATAACACGAACGCCGCATTTTTCCGGGATTACATTTGTGACGCAGTGGGTTTGCACATGTACACTGAAGGCATTGTTTATTCTCTCCTACTCATTTGAAGGTTAATGCATGCATGCATGCAGCATTGTGTGCGGAAGAATGTGTGTTTGTGTGTGTGTGTGTGTGTGAAAGTACATGACTCCATGGTGGTGATATTTAGCCCACATGAGCAGACCGACACACAGACATATTTGAGTAAGCACAGATCCACACTCTAAACATGGCCAACGCGCGCGCGCGTGTGTGTGTGTGTGTGTGTGTGTGTGTGTGTGTAAAGATAGGTACTGTATTTGATTCGCTCCTTTTCTCCCGCCTCGTGCCTTTAGTCGGACCGTGATGATCGCCTGCGTCAGCCCCTCTGACCGTGACTTCATGGAGACACTAAACACACTAAAGTACGCTAACAGGGCACGCAACATCAAAAACAAGGTGGTGGTGAACCAGGACAAGACCAGCCAGCAAATCAGTGCACTGCGGGCCGAGATCGCCCGTCTGCAGATGGAGCTCATGGAGTATAAAGCGGTGAGGAAAATCATGACGAAGGACGCGAAGGAACGAAAGATTTCAATTGAAAAGCAATCTTGAAACAGAGCTGCAAGCTTCTACTGAGAGGACACGGACTACACAGCGCCACCTTGTGGGGAAACGACACCGTAGTTTTGTCCTCCCTCAGGTCGCGATTTCTCAGTGTAGTTCAAGTTTTGGTTACTTTCCGATCAATATATTCTATAAAATTTAATTCCTTAAGGAATCGCATGACAAAGGAAGGATCATTATAGCTTCGGCAGGTGTGAGCACTTTCATGGGCTTTTCTGCCATATCGTATGAAAATTCAATATGGCAGAACATGATAGATGCAATGAAATTTCCCCGAGTTCATGAATCAGGTGCAAATTATTTCATTTCAACTCCAAATAGTTCAAAATTTTAAAATCATTAATATACCTAGAAATTGACCTAATGGTGGTGCTAAAGGCGAGGAGTGGAGCCCAAAATTAATGCAGTGACTATTCCTGTGGCAAATTTTACAACCTGCAGTAAACACAATAGGCCGGGATGACAGAAGCCGGGACGCCTGAGTGGCGTTAGTGGTTAGCGGTAAGCGGTGAGTAGTATCGAAAGATTAATCTGTAATTACTTCCTTCCTGTCTGTTCTCCTCTACCCCTCCCCCTGCAGGGGAAGCGTGTGGCCGGGGAAGACGGTTCAGAAGGCTTCAGCGACCTGTTCCAGGAAAACTCCATGCTGCAGAGGGAAAACGACAACCTGCGTATGCGCGTGAAAGCCATGCAGGAGACCATCGACCATCTTAACACCCGAGTCACTCAACTACTGACCAACGAGATTAACCTGCTGCTCACTAAGACAGGTCACACACATACACATGACTCTGTCACGTCCTTTCACCTTACACACAGCTCTTTGTAAAATCGTTGAGTTAATAATTTTATTCCTTAGGCGAAACTAACGAGGAGATCCAGAATCTGATCCAAAACTACATCCGGGAGATCGAAGAGCTCAGGTGGGATAGTATCAGAGTTTTTTTTATTTAACTAATAACCATTCTGCAGTTACAGTTCTGTCTAAAATGTCAGGAGATCAACGTCATTTGGTCTTCTTCAGGTCTAAGTTGTTGGAGAGCGAGGCGATGAACGAGGCTTTGAGACGCAGTGTCTCTCGCCTCTCCTCCCGGGCTCCTTACCCTGCATCTCACGCACCTGCCCCCGGACACCCTCTGGGCTCTTCCCCGACCATTTCCATGGAGGCCGAGATGACGGACGTGCTGCGCCGCGCCAAGCTGGACATCGAGAGACTGAAGAAGAAAGAGAGGAATCAAAGGCGCAAGAGGTGAGAACTCATGTGGAACACAGGCTGGTTGGGATGTTGGGATGTGGTAGCCTAGTTGTTAAGGTGTTGGTCTACCAATCGGAAGGTTGTGAGCTCAAATCCCAAGGCAACACTGCGGAGCAAGGCCCTTATACCTCAATTGCTCGGTTGTATAATAAAATGAGAAAATGTAAGTTAAAACGGACAGTTCAGCTTATAGTTAATGCAAAATGGAGACTCGGGGCACATCCTGGACAGCATCCAAACCCATCAGAGGACACAATCACATTTCCACACAAACTAAGGACAATTTAGATATACCAGTCGGCCTACAACACTTGTGGTGGACAGACAGCAGAGCACCTGGAGGAAGAACATGCAAGGCAGGAATTTAGCCCCAGACCGTGCCACCTTGCAGCCTCACATTTAGGAGCAATTTATTAAAACATCGAGCCGTTTTGTGAGGAGGACTTCCCAGAGGAGCCTCCACACAGACCTCAGCTCAGGATCGAAATAGGGACGCTGGAACTGTAATGCAGGTTCTCGCCTGGTGTTCATGGATTCGGTTCTGGATTCAAGTTAGACAAGTGGATCCAGCAGAACTCATTAAAGAAGCAGTACTCTGTGTGTGATAGCTCCGGCTATAAAATATGCTGAGCTCAGATTTACCTGACAGGTTTGTGTGCAAATGGTTTGGCAGAGGGCAACATTCTGGCACAGGTACAAACAGTCCTCAGTAAATCTGTGAGTGCTGGGGGGGGGGGCGGGGGAAGGGCACACGCTGTAGCGGAGGAGTCTAATTTGGCTGTAATGAGAACGAGGCTTCAGGTAATAGCTGAGCTCTTTGATCCTCACAGTACTGGCTGGTATTATGAGACAGGGAAAGGATGACTCAGACTGATCACGTGCCGAAGCAGCAGCCCTGGCATTAATCTCTCCTGTCTTTTGCGGCTCCCTCTGGCAACGTGTAAAGTCAAATCACCGTTTGACTACTTCTTGACCGATCTAGACTTATAAAACAGTCTTTATTCAGTTTTATGGATGAGGGCTGTGGGTTTCTGTGCCTTCACCTTGAAGAAATACAAGAAAGTCCAGCGTTACTATGAGCTATTGCTCTGTGTTATAAATATATATTATATATGTAAGGAATAAATATTCTGGAACATTCTGTTATAGGAAAGAATAATGTGCTCAACCCTGTGATCTAATAACGTCCGCTTGTTGTTGTCAAACTTCCTTTAATCTCCTCTAACAACACAACCATCTGATAATAAACGTCACACTTTTTTTATCCATTTCTGGTTATAATTAACGTCGTGAAATATCTGACACACAGATCAGTTTCTTTTAATCATTAAAACAGCTGCCATTTTCTCACCAGCTACCATTTTTTTCTTTCTTGAGATTAATAAATAAAATTAAATACACAGTTTGTCATGTTACTGAGAAACTGGAATCTCCTTAAGACCCTCCTGCGACGGAGAATGTACTCACGTTGCGTTGTCACTCATTAAACGTGTCCTTAATCGAAAGCTTTCCTAAACAACAAATCGATCACGAAATATGAATTACGTTTTGTTACACAAAATATGTACTGATGCAGTTTATTTATTTTTTTTTTATATTTCCAGTCCAGAAAGGGAGAAGGGCTTGAAGAAGAGAGCAAAGCTCCAGGCTCAGGAGAACGGGCAGAGCTGCGAGAGCAGAGAGAACGGAGACGGCGACTCGGATAACGAGCACGAAGTGGTCCGAACTCTTTCGTTAACACTCTCACGTGTTGTCGCTTCGTAAAATAGAAGTACGCAACATCATGCTCAGTTCATTTTGTATCTCTATTCAGGAGGGTATGTACACACTGCCTGAAGAGGAGAGTGGCTGTGATGAAGACGAAGAGGATGAGGAAGAGGAGATCAGAGAGGAGGAGGAATTTGACAGTGACGAGAGCTTAGTAGACTCCGACTCTGACTCTGATGAAAAAGGTTCGCAGGATTATTTTATTCCTTAGATTTCTTTTTTTTTTTTTTTCAAATGTAAATAGATTCGGATAAACGTTACATTTTTTTTTGTTTGTTTGTTTTTTTTAATTCCAGCAAACCTCCAAGCCGACCTCGCAGACCTGACCTGTGAGATCGAGATCAAGCAGAAGCTAATAGACGAATTAGAAAACAGTCAGCGGCGGCTGCTGACACTCAAACTCCAGTACGAGGAGAAGCTGATCCTGCTGCAGAACAAGATCCGCGATACACAGCTGGAGAGAGACCGCGTGCTGCAGAATCTCAGTGAGTCTTTACTACACCACGCTTTATAACGATCAGAGCGACCATGCGCGCGACTAATCACTAATTCCGTAATCGATTATTACAGTGTCCATGGAGAACTACACAGAGGAAAAAGCCAACAGGATCAAAGCGGAGTACGAGAAGCGCCTGAAGGAGATGAACAGGGATCTGATGAAGCTCCAGGCGGCGCAAAAGGAGCACGCTCGCCTGCTGAAGAACCAGGGCCGATACGAGAGAGAGCTGAAGAAGCTGCAGGCTGAAGTGGCTGAGATGAAGAAAGCCAAGGTGTGGTAGAAGCATAAACGGGTATAAGCAGAATATGGACAAATTCTGCCACCTAGAGGCAAAGAGTAGCCATTAACATGAAAAAAAATAAATCTTTCAGCAGATTGAGATTGTAAATTTATAAGCTCACGTTAGAGAGAGTCAAACGGGAGAAAGCATGATTCTGATCTCGTCTGAATAAACGGTAGCTCGGATTTTCCGATATATCAGATCATGATCCCAGGCTGATATGTTGCTTTCGTCTGTATTAATTGTGTCGTTTGTTTTGCTTCTGTCGTAGGTTGCGTTAATGAAGCAGATGAAGGAGGAGCAGCAGAGGAGGAGGATGATCGAGGCCAAGAGGAACCGAGAGATCGCCCAGCTCAAAAAGGAACAGCGACGACAAGAGGTTACACGACATTACATCATCACGGCACCTGCCTTGTGTTTTCTATTTCGGTGCAGATTAACATCTGTTCAAATTCACTACTCATTGGCTTCGTTGCATTATATTTAAGAAATTTGTGAAATTATGCAATAATAATGAATTTTTCACGCGTTCTGGTATTTCTCACTCCGCCTGCAGTATCAGATCCGTGCTCTCGAGTCGCAGAAGAGGCAGCAGGAGATCGTCCTCAGGAGGAAGACTCAGGAGGTGACGGCTCTGCGTCGACTGGCTAAACCCATGTCGGAGCGCGTGGCGGGTCGCGCCTCTCGTCGTCCGCCCAGCCTTGACTCTGGAGCCGAGCTCTCAGCCAGCACCACCACCTCCACCACCACGTCGTCAGAACCCGAGTCCAGCCGTTCTGTCTCCAGCATCGTCCGCCAGTGGAACAACAAGCTGAATGGCTACCTGGGAGAGAGCGAGGGATCTGGGGGAGGATTGTCTCGGCTAACCAAGTCAGTGTCTGTCTTTTAGAAACAGAACTCTATCTATCGTTCATCTTTCATTAACCCTTTTTGGTCTGAACCTTGCAGTGGCAGGAAGAAGCTACAGAGGAAGGGTGTGATCAGCAGCTTCTCAAAGACGGCGAGGCAAAAATGGCAGGCTCTGGAGAGGAGGGTCATGGACATAGTGATGCAGAGGATGACCATTGCCAACGTGGAGGCTGACATGGACCGCCTCATAAAGGTAGCACCTGCACGCATATTTTAAATCATTTTTATTTGTACAAACGGATCTGTTTTTTTAATAGGTGTTCAAACATAATCACGTAGAGTGTAGATTTCCATTCTCATTACGCACTGCTGCTAACCCGATCAGAAACGAGAGGAGCTGTCCATGCAGCAGGAGGCGCTGTTGCGTAAGCGCGAGAAGCTCCTGAGCGAGGGGCCTAGAGAGGAGGAGGACGAACGAGTTGTTCAGGAGATGAATGAAGAAATCGAGGTGCTCAATGCCAACATTGACTACATCAACGACAGCTTGTCTGACTGCCAGGCCACAATAGTACAGATTGAAGAAACCAAGGTTAGTAGAGTAGTCTGTATAGACTTATTTAGGTACGCAGTCTGTGTACATTGTGTTATGATGTTTACAACATCCAGTTTCGGTGTCTGGCAAGAAAAAAATCTCTGAAATAAAAGAATTATTAGGTTATAATTTATACACCCGTGCGCCAGAAAGGTGTATTTGTCTGTGGAAAAAAATCCTGTGTGTTTCTTGTAGGATGAGTTGGACTCCGTGGACATGTCAGTGGTCATCAGTTCCTGTTCCCTGACAGAAGCCCGTCACCTTCTGGACCACTTCCTAAAAGCCTCCATCGATAAAGTGAGCAAACTGAACCTCAACTTATTTTCTTTTTTTTTCTTTTAACAGAAAAAAAGATAAATGATCAGTGATCCCAGTGGCAATGACGTGCAGTGATTTCTGCTTGTCCTGGGGTCTGTAGTTGAACACACGTTGTTTGTTTGAGTGTGTACTGCGTCTGTATTTTACAGAATTTACAAGTGGCCCAGAAAGAAGCCCAGATCAGGCTGTTAGAGGGACAGCTGCGACAGACGGACGTGATTGGCTCTTCCCATAATCACATGATCCTGGACGCTTTAAGAGAGAAGGCAGAGTGTATTCCAGAGTTACAGGCTCTCATTCACAATGTCCAACAGGGTATGTCCATTCAAACTGGTGTCTTTTGTAAACAGGCCAAACGGATATTCTTTGTACTTGTGAGTCAGATCCGAGTAGAAAACTTTGCGTTCTATCACTGATTTATATTTTTTTTATGTCATATAATATCAGACATAGCAATTTCTGGAATAAACACACGGCATCGCTCACAGAAGTACTGTACACACGATCAATAAGGAGAGAAAACAACACATTTGTGTGTTTATTGTTGTTACATTAGTGACAGCAGTAATGACAATTTGGTATTTTTCCTGTTAATGTTTCCATAAACTCCTAATTCCATCTCAGCATGCATGGATTATATTTAAATGCTGTTTATTCTCCACAGAAAATGGCTACGCTAGCACGGACGAGGAGGTTTCCGAGTTTAGCCAGGCCTCAGAAACAAGGTACGCTTCAAAGCTTTGCCTTAGATTTCATATCTCTGATTTACCTGTGATCATATTTAGCATATCTAAATCTATTTATTTTTTTTTTTTTTTTATCCCAGTTACTCTCAAATGAAATCGTCAGCCAGTCAGGATGACTTCAAGATCAAGGTACACAACGCCTCAAAAAAATCTGCACTGTTTTTCCTTCCCATGTCCATTAGGTGGCAGTGCAGTATAAGCAAATAAATCCAAGCGTTCTCTATTATCAGCTGTCTCAAGTACTTACTGTTTAATTTTTCATTCAAACTTATATTAAGAATGTCATTTTGATTTGCCCGTCTCTGCAGTCTGAGCCTCGGATCTCAGGTCAGATGAAGGCAGTGTCAGCTGAATACTTAGGTCCCATCCTGGACACCACCACCAAGAACATCACCAAGTCTCTGGCCTCTCTGTCCGAGATTCAGGAGAACGGCTTGGGCATTATTCTGCGCGAATCCTACTCCAGAGAAAGCATGTCCCGTACTATAAACCTGCCGGTCCGAGGACACACATTGTAAGAGAGATTGTGCGACTATGAAGACGCTGTCGGAATAATAATCATTAAATACCATAATGTAGCACTAGAGTAGACAAGTTCTTGTCATTTTGAACAGAACTATATAGACGTTATGATTAGGTGGTGACTCTGTCTGTTGGTTGTTCAGTCCCAGGCAGTCCAGAGGCTCAGACGCTTCTCTGTTCGCCAGACGGCCTTCATACGACAGAAGCCAATCATACAGGTGACTAACACACATCACCGAGTCTCACAGTAATACACTACTTCTACTCTCTTCCGTATCTGTGTGCTCCGATTTTCTCCTACTTGTTGCATGTGCTTCGGTTATGTAAGAGCTAGGCAGTCACGTGATTCCTTTTGTGTTTGTTTTGACCTTCTGTGCACTGAAGGGGTTTCAATTTAAAAGGACAACAATATCATGGAGGACTCGTTAGAGATTGGATTGCTCTGTGATTAAATAAAAATGAATAACAGAAATGAAAGTTTTTATTACAGCCATGTTTTCACCTTCCGTGATTTCTACAATACAAACACAAGCTAACAAATGCAAGCTGCTAAAGTTCGAGTTTTCTGGTGTAAATTTTGACATTCATTTAAATTTTAGTGCCATTAAAATTCTAATTGGGTAATAAAATGTGGAATGTGGAATCTGAGAGCTCTGGGGAATAATATTAAGTTGGCCAGCACACAGAGAATGCTAGACATTTTTTGTTCTTTTAAAGACAAACTTGGTTCCTTCCGTATGCTAGAATCCACATATTGATACATATTCATGAAGCCTTTCGGAATGATTCTGCGTCCCTCGAGCATGAATTTCATAGTTTTAATCGTGCTTTTAATCAGGTAAATTATTCAAACAAGAACCTGGAAGTAACTTTAGTAAACTTCTGTCTGATTTTATTATTTTTATACGTACTGTGCGTGAGTGTTGCATCCTTTTTTTCTGTCACGCTTGACTAGTGAATACATTTACAGGAAAAGCAACCTATAAAAGTAGGTTTTCTCTTGTTAATTGCCTTAATGCAGCCTCCGGTAATATCCTCTAATTCAAAGCTATATTTCTTCTTGATTTTGGTGTGATCATATATTTTAAATGACTCCAGCGAGCCCTGACAAGCCACATCGAACAGTAATAACGCTAACGTACCGAGCTGTTCTACCGTTTATTACGTCCTGCTAAAGTAGTTGAGTAAGTGTGTGAGTGATGTGAGAGTCTGAGTGTAAGAGAGGTGCGAGAGTTGCAAATCACCAGCGCTGCAGTGTTGCATATTTCCTTGTTCTCAGAAGTACAATGTGTCACTGCTGAGAGGCTGTAGATTTCCCCAAGAGGTCTGTAAGAAAAACGGGATCGTTCCTGTATAAACGCTCGCTTAGCCAGCGCGTTATCATTTCCCCGGCCTCAACCGTTTCTCTCTTGTGTCTGATTGCAGTCCTTTTGTCAACTCCTAACTCACTAGAATATCCACTTCCTGAATTTTCAAGCAGTCTCATTTCCTTCCTTTGAGAGATTTGATGACTATGGAGTAACAAATTACTCGAGCTGCCTTTTCACCAGGTACTTTTCATGACTCGGGTAGTTACGATATAGATGGTGGTTATTATTTTAGCGTTCTCGTGGCTACGCGACGTCTCTACCCACCTCTGTAAAGTTATATATAAGACGATCACTCCACTGTTGTACTTTTTTACACTTTTCTAATCCTGCGTTTGTTCTCCACAGACCTCCTGAGACCATCTACACCCCTCCATCGTCGCCTCCCCTCCGTACCCGTAACGACCGCAATGTGTTCTCCCGCCTTACAAGCAACCAGAGCCAGGGTTCTGCGCTGGACAAGTGAGTACACGGACACGCTACGTTAAAGCATGTCACTGGATTCGACTTGGTTTTGGCTCGAAATTTTCCTCTCCAAAACATGGTTTGTTTTGAGTTTGTTTAAGGTGCGATTGAGAGGAAAGGTACTGAGTTATTGAGAATGTGAGAAACGAGTTGAGGAGCCATCCTTCACAGCTGCCAATTAGGTGAGGTACGTTCTTAGCCGAGAAAATCCGTCAAAGTTCATCCAATCGCCGAGTTCGCTCTCCACACTGCTCGAGAGTCCCCCATTATTAATGCTCCACGGCTCCTGCGGATGCTCATTATAGCATGGCGAGTGGGTAAATTAGCCCAGGATAACCAATTATACCCCCTTCTGAAGACGGCTCATCTTAGCCTTTTCCTTTCATAATCGAATCAGCAGCGCCTGAGATCACCGTACAGGACTAAAGGATTCTGTGCTTCACCCTATCACATTAAAAAAGAAGCAGCGAATCCACGAGTTGTTGTATTTCACAGCAAGTGGTGGCTCGTTCTTGACGTTTCTGAAAGGTTATTGTCACATTCATGTTATTGATGTTGGCAGTTATGGTGTTCTCCGTGGTTATATTAGTGTAAAAATCACCTCAGCGATTTTTTTTTTTTTTGATCCGTTCAGATTCAGCCTAATTTCTTTTTTGCCCACTGAGTTTAAAAATTCTTCTTTGCGTGTTCATGTAATAAAAGATCATCACGAGTAACCTGTTTGCTTCTTCTGCAACTGCAAATATTCTTAGACTTAATTATAACATTTTATACCACGCTGCTATAATTTAAATCTCAGGTTTATATATTAATTCGCTCGTTCTAATGAGTTATAGTTTCTATAGTAACAGCTCATTCACGGACACGTGTATGGCTCATATAATCTCAGCCTAATAATAAATTAATAAAAAAAAATCATACTCTACAACGATATGATAAAAGTATGGAGATGTACATTTTGCTTACTTTTTTTTATTTTTTTTTCCAATGAGTCTCCAGTGGCGATGATTTATAACCACATTAGTAAGCTTTATGCTCAGAGGACGGACTTTTTGCTTTCTGTTATTTTGGTAACAGGAAAATGAGGAAAAAAATTTTTTTGTCTTAATAACTTCAAAAGAAAATGGTATACCGTACGTGACAACCTGAACAGGAACATTTCACAGGATTAAAGGCTGCTGTAAATTGCTAAAATGTATGATTTGTCGCTCATGTAATCATTTGCAAATGGCCGTGGTATAAGGTTGAGAAAACTCTTCATGACACGCGGTTATTGGAAAATAATCACCTGCAGAAAGGATACAGTCGTACTGTATTTTCCTCTGATAGTAAAATATCGCTGTCTGTGATGTGTTCTGTTGCTCTGTTTTTATTACGCTGTCGTTCACCCGAATGGGAAGTGATAAAACATTGCACGCGTCAGACACGTTTTAGCTTTAGGTGGAATCAGTCATGGTGTTTTTGACACACGCACAGTTATGAGTCCTCGTTATAATCATCGTAAGACAAAAAGAACAGGAGCAAATCCTGGACCGGCCTTTCGCACGGTTCTTCATCTCTGCCTTTGTGTGTATGCACGCATGCCATGTTGATTAATGTGCGCTGACTAATGCTGATTAGCGGCGGTGTCCTAAACCAGAAGACTGACACTTCATTAACCTCTGGTTCACTCAGCTTTTGTTCAGAGGTGGCTGCCGGATTCCCGAATTGTTTTCCTCAGGATTTGAGATATCGTTCCGTGTGCTTGAACTTCCCTTCACGTAGATTCGCCTTTTGAGCACGTTCACCGGGGCAGAGCGTTATCATCCGGGCCACCACACACAGTATCTCGTCAGATCTTCTCGTAAATAACGTGACCGCACCCGGTTGAACAGACTTAGAATTCAGGACGTATGTCCAGAGATATGTACGAGACGTAAAACAGAGAGCGTGAACATGCCGTGCTGTCTGTTTAGCCTGGGTCGACCATTGTGAAACTGGTTCACGATGTTCTGCAGGAACAGTCTGGCACTGCTGCTGTTTTATCTTGACCCAATACACGAGTATGACTGAAGGATTCTCACTGGGCTTCATTTACCAAGTTTGATAGAAAAGAATTTATTCATAGAACAAGTTTTAAAACAAAAAAGAAATTTGGTATTTGTGGAAATCCCTAGCCTGGAACAAAAAACCTGTAGTCTATAAATTAAATATTAGGAGATCAAATTTGTGTGTGAGGAGATTTACCTCAATTTGTGGCATTCGGCAGACGCCCCTTATCATTTATACAGCTGAGCGAATGAAGGTTAAGGACCTTGCTCTGGGGCTCAGGAGTGGCAGCTTGGTGGCTCTGGGGTTTGAACTCACGATCAGAAGACCACTTCTCCTCAATTTATTGGCTTCCCATTATGTTTTTAACAATCATATAATTACGTGTGCCTCATTTATACTCTGTTGGATTGACGAGGACTGAAAAACAATCCGTAACCAAGACACGAATCCAGAAATGTAGAGCGGTAAAACGGAATTATTTCATTAGGAGTGAAAATGGATCAAATGCTGCATTTAGGATGTGCTGTTTCATCATATTTCCATTTCCATCTCTGTGAGCTTTGCCTATTATGGAGGTTTAACATTTCATAAACGTACACACACGAGTACAAGGTAAATCGGTATCGCCGGAAGTTTTTGTAAACGTGACACGAATCGTTGGTTACGGAAACATAAACTAAAACACTGCTAAATGAGGCCCGGTGTATTTCCCCTCAGTAGCGTATTAGAGTAGATTAATTAGGTTGCATCAGTTTTTAATACTTGCTGTTATTGCTGTGGCACCAGAATGAATCCTCGGAGCAGAACATGGTGGAGGGCTGCTGGTTTTTCTAACGATCACACCAGGAAATCCATCACGTGTCTGAAACTCATTTCTGGGTGAAATCAAGAGCCCCACTTCTGATAAGTCAGATATTCCCTTTCTTTTTTCCTAGTAAAACATTTGCTCCTGTTTCTCATGGTCATTTTTTGTCTTGCGTGACTTCCACAGATGCCAGATCTCTTAGTGAGACCTCAGGGTAAAATTGTCATCAGCGACCGTTTCATCGGAAATCCGTTTAACACCCGGTGTGCGTTTGTGCTTCGTGCATGTGACTCGTATAAAATATTCTCCTACCCGAAAAGCTTCAAAAGCACACCTTGTCATTGAACTACAAAAAATAACCATGCTGGGTTTTACTAAAAAAAATTAAAAAATGCAAAACGCTCTGAAGCTCCTAAATGTTTGGCGTGTACTTGCGGAGCAAATGTTTTAAAGATTGCAGCCAAGAGTGGGCTCCACTTCCACCTCCTGTGATGTCCAGTTGGATATCATGTTAACCTTTCCTGACCCACTCTACATACGCTTTCCTGTTAACTCCTCCCTTTCTTCTCCTGCCCTTCCTCCTATCTGTTGCCTGTTTTCTGAGAGGCTTTCCTTATTTCCATTCAAAAAACAACCCTCCTCCCCTTCTCTGTAACTGACTCCTCCCACCCTCCCCTAACCCTGCTGCTATTCTGCCCTTTAGGTCTGATGACAGCGACTCCTCTCTCTCGGAGGTCCTCAGGTAGATTTCTCTGTCTGACTGTCTTCTTTTGTTGCTCCTGTTGCCTGATTGGTCTGCGTCAGACCATTTGTGTGGAGGGTGTGGCCAATGTCTGAGCATGCTGTATCCACACATTGTTGGCCCCTCCCCTTTTTTTTCATCCCTGTTCTGTGTTTGTTGTGATTCCAAGCATTGAATGAACCTTATGGTCTAATTTTTTGGGAAAACCGTAGAAATTTAAAATTCTTTTTATTGGAGCGTGTGTGAGGCTCCAGTTTACCTCACTAAAACAAAAGGCTCCAGTTTACCTCATTAAAAATAAAGGCTCTAGTTTACCTCAGTAAAACAAAAGCCTGCCGTTTACCTCATTAAAATAAAGGCTCCAGTTTACCTCATTAAAACAAAAGGCTCCATTTTACCTCAGCAAAGCAAAGGCTCTAGTTTACTGCAGTAAAGCAAAAGACTACAGTTTACATCATTAAAATAAAGGCTCTAGTTTACCTCATTAAAAATAAAGGCTCTAGTTTACCTCAGTAAAACAAAAGGCTGCAGTTTACCTCATTAAAATAAAGGCTCCAGTTTACCTCACTAAAACAAAAGGCTCCATTTTACCTCAGCAAAGCAAAGGCTCTAGTTTACCTCAGTAAAACAAAAGGCTGCAGTTTACCTCATTAAAATAAAGGCTCTAGTTTACCTCAGTAAAACAAAAGGCTCCACTTTACCTCATTAAAACAAAAGGCTCTAGTATACCTCATTAAAACAAAAGGCTCCATTTTACCTCAGTAAAACAAAAGACTCCAGTTTACCTCATTAAAACAGTAGATTCCAGTTTACCTCATTAAAGCAAAAGACTCCAGTTTATCTCATTAAAGCTAAAACATACAATACATACAATTTTTTTTTTTTTGTATTGATTTTGCTCTACTGACCTAACGTTCATTAGTAAGATATAAGAAGGCCAGTATTATTAATTGTTTTCCATGTTAGAAAGGTCATGTCTGTGTACCACTGTGTACCTATTCAACCTGTTTGTCCTTTAGAGCCGGTTGACAGCATACTTAAGGCTGTTAACTCTAAATAATAAAGTCTGATGTGTTTCGCTCCTCAAATTTGTTTCTGTTTCTTTTAGTCTCCGTAGGCGAGACTCCTATAAATTGGCTCATTCCAAGCCTGCAGTCTGCTCTAGTGTGCCACGTAATTTACTTTACCTTATCTAATAGAGCCTGCAGCGCAATCTCTCTGCACCTTCATAGCCCTATTATCGTGACACTGTGATTGCATTTTTCTTTCTTCTGTCGAGAAGCTCTCGTTATCCCATTAGAAACTAATGGCATTGTGACGGAACGTGGGGAGCATGGAATAACCCCCTTTTACAGTTTTTCCAGCCTCTAAAACAATCACGCTCCAACTGTTTGCTCCCAAACTGACACGTCAGAAAGATCTGCGTGTGTTTTGATTAGATTCCTAAACCTTTTTTTTTTTTTTTTTTTTTTTTACATTTGACAAACAGCAGCAAATCCCTTTACCGCAGCAGTCCGATAAGGTTCATTCACACCATGATTCCCTCCTCCCTCTGGTTATCCACTAAACATGTTGCTTCATCACATCCTCACCCTCTTGTCTTCCCTGCTGATGACTGAGACAGATGGAGATCCCAGTCTTTCACCTGTTTTTTTTTTTTCCGTTCCTTATCCGAACGGTTTCATAACCACGAGCTCACTCTGCATTGATTTAAGTGCTGCATGAAGATTTGATTTAGAAAATGATTTTTGTGGCTTTGTTGATATGCTCTGGGTTTGCTGTATCATTTGATTGGATTAGATTATAGGATGTGCTTGCATGTGGAGTTTTGTTTTTGACGCTGTGTGTGTGTGTGTGTGTGTGTGTGTGTGCCTGTCTGAGGGGATTTTATCACTGAATGTGACACTTTTACTCAGCATGGC
>JAOTRN010000001.1:7792192-7803436 GCA_028566695.1 Bagroides melapterus
ATAATACTAATATGTACTTTTTATTATATAATATTGTATAATATAAATATTTAAGCCTTTTTATGTATTTTTTCAAGCCTTTCTATCTGTATCTGTATAGTTTACACATCACATATTTCTTAACGAGATCTTAAAGTCTCATAAGAATCTGATGAGTTAAGTGTAACGCGTGGCTAACGAGGTTCCTACGACAGGGTGGGCTACATTCTGACGCCGTTTCCAACAAGGACACCGTGGCAACCTAATAGCTAGTTCCAGGCAGGGTCACTATCAAGTGTATGTCGTTTAATTTTGGAATAAAATGTAATTTACCGCAAGCATGCAAATGGATAAAAGTTACGGCAAGTGTTGTAACCAGCGACGGAAACCTCCGTACAACTTTGTTCGTATGAGATATGACGAAAGCGCTCTAGCTCGTTAGACATCCTATGCATTTTGCATGAGCTCATGTCGGAGTCAAAAGCCTGTGGAAACAAAGCTGCAAAACCAAACGAATGTCACATAGACAAGACAAAGCTTCCTCTGCGGCATTTTTAATTCTGACAGTCAATATCAGTCACACACACACACACACACACACACACACACACAAGCGCACACGCGTAAACACAGACACAGATGCGTAGTGAAAAGGATGTGTGTGGAGATCAGCTTAATTAAAACAGCAGCAGGCTTTAGCCTCTTCCACTCAGACGTGTGAAAATACTGAGACAATAAATGCATCTGTTTAAAAAAAACAACAACAACAACCCAAACGTACCCCAAACACTCTAGCTGGCCAGAAGCTATTACTGTTTACTAGAGCAATAGACAATGCAGGTGTAGCTTTGCAGATGTTCTGGGATTTTTATTTATTTATTTATTTATTTATTTATTTATTTTTGACAGCGACAAGAGCCACACGTGCGATGGAGCGGTGAATTAATTAAGAGAAATCGTTGAGATCAATAGGCTAAATGTGTGACGTGATGAGGACAAAGTCATGCAGCTGTTGTCCGGATTGAAACAGCGCCACGCTTCCACGTCAACAAGGGACTCATCTAACAGCCTCCGAAGCCCCAGGGACTCCTCTGTGGACTCTCACATTAATACATCATTCATTTATACCTCCGGAATGCCACTTGGCTCTATTTGACTTAAGATGTTTCCGCCTGCAGCAATTTCCATAGCAGATAGCCTCATCCAAGCCTAGACAGATGAGTAAATAATTTAGAACGGTGCAAAAAAAAATAGTCTATAGCAGTAGTACGGAAGTAGACGTACCTTTATTTTTAATTTAGCACCATTCAGTCCTGTTTATTTTCCTCGGCTTAATTTAGAAAATAGTGTTTATCAGCTGATGCTTCATTATTTTATTTGTCTTTCTTTGAATTTTGTGCAAATGTCAGAATGACACACACACGCGCACACGCACACGCACACACACACGCACACACAGACAAACGATAGCCCTCACATCAGGTCATTGATTCATGGAGAGCCGTGTGCTGTGTTTCAGAGGTCAAAGTCGAGTGAGTCAATAACAGAGATTTTGACAGCGGAGAACAGGAGATGGCGAAGGAAAGAGAGCGAAGATTGATATTTTCCAACTTCTAAACTCAAGAAGCTCTTCAGCGTCTCTTGTCTAAAGGACACAGAAGACGTTTTCTTCCCTAGATTTCGTTCCTTACCTTTCTTAGCCCTTAGTGTGATCACTTGCCAATTCCCACCCACTCGCTAGCTTTCCTCGCTAGCACATATCAGCCAAAAACCTGAGAATCCGAAGACCTAAGAGACACGTGAAGGCAGCAATCACGCCTTTTTTTTTTTTTTTTTTTTAAAGCTTCTTCTCATTCCATGTCACAAGAACACACCAACAGGAGCGCTAACTGCCCTCTTCCACATACCGACGCCCACAACTGCCTAGCATCATTATGATTGACGGGGTGAAAATAATGTCATCCCTGTCACCCTAATTATGTGTCACTTGCTACCTCTTTGTCTCATCAGGATTCAAACTCCAACACTTTTTTTTGGTTGCACCGCTCGGTAAACTCGTTGTCTTGTGACGGAGCAGCGACTTAACGCAAATAACTGAAATACATATCGGAGGAGAAAGGGAGAAGGTGTAGCGAGATGAATACAGAGTCGTGGCAGGAGAAACATTGTGAGCTGTGTGAGATATCTGCACCAACAAATAGAATACATCTCCCACCTTCCCCTCATGGCTTCCTCTCTGCACCTTGACCAGTCATAATAAAAAGATTTCGCAAAGCTTCACAAAAATCCTGGCGCATTCTGGCTCATGGTTCTCGCTCTTTCACTTTTCTCCTGTGTGCCTTTTAAATCTCATAAGACACATAAGACAAAGAGTACTGTTTTATATATATATATATATATATATAATCAAAGTAAATTAAATGATAGATATTGAAATACTGTATAATTCTGTATAATTCTGTATAATTCTGTATTGAGATTTTAATACTTTGGCTATACGTCACAACAATAGTATCTGATATGTAACAGGATTAGTAATGAATTAATAATTAGTAGAATTAATATTAGTAATTCATAAAGTATGTATTCAACATACTGCCAGAATCGGAGTGCTGTGGAAAATTAGGAAATCTGTAAATACCCGTAACTGCCATTTGTAAGTATTCTGATGGCTAATTAACTTAAAAAAGAATTTAGTCTCACCCAATCATTTCTTAGCCATAATAATAATAATAATACAGAGAGAGGAAAATGATTAATATGGTAAATTATGTCTCATTATACAGAAAATTATAATTATAACGCATAACATTAATATTAATCAATGAATATTACAATATATTTGCCAATAGTAGACTTGATTTGGTTTCGGTCGTCTTTTGAGTAGAAAATCTGGCAACCTCGGTTACTGGGAAACTAGAAGAAGGTTTTTTTTACCCTAACTAATACCATTCCACTTCCACGCTGCAAGTATACGATTTCAGGCCGGACATTAATCACCTGCTCGTAATCTCCGTGCCATGCGGATCAAGGGCACTTGCTTTCTAATCGGACCACAGAAGCTCCTCTGAGTCTTCAGTTCATTTGAGACTTGTGTAACTGGAGCTGAAGGAACAACATCATCATCATCAGCAGCAGCAGCAGCAGGAGTCAGGCTTTCCCTCTAGGAATATTATATTTATCCCAAGCTCCAGCTCCATTTTGAAAAATCCTTAATGGCTGTAATTACGACTCCTGAAGCCGTCCTCATGGATGTCTCGACGTTGCGCCCGATCTCCTCTAAAAGACAGTAGCAGATCCTCATTTCAAGACAAGATCGATTTTCAATACCGTTCTTCTGACAAGTTTGACATAGATATACCTGGGTATAAATGTGTTTTAATGGCCTAACTAGTTGGATTGACAAAGGTCGCGTAATTGATAACGGGAAGATTAGGTTCGAATGAGAGCACCGGAAATTTGTTTTGTTGGAACTTTAGCATTGCGCTCACAGAGTGAAATCTGTCACACTAGAGCATTTATTCATGATTAACTGCTTTTTTTTTCTCCTTCATTACCTAATTCATTTTACAAAGCATTAGCATTAACATGATTGTGCTGACTGAAAAACATTCATCCATTAGTCCAGATAAGTGGCATTTACCTGCCAATTTACGAGCAACCGCATTCTGTGTTTACTCAGTAATTATGCATTGAGTCCAAAGATGTTATTTGTACCGCGAGCGGCAGCTCACGGCACCGAACGCGACCTGAATCTTCGCCTATTAAAGAACGGATGAATAACTGAAACGAATCTTGCCAAGCAAAGTGTATAACACACGAGTGAAATCTTCAGCACCTGCTTGCTAATGTTCTCACTTGGCTGCCGACGTACACTAGGCATGGAACCGAACACGAATACATTATCCACAATGAACAGATAATGCGTTGTAAATGGATGGAAATACAGATAGCTTTAAAGAGGCGCACTTCCTGATCGTGGGATGAACAAAGACCACGTTCGTTAACAGAAGTCTGAAGCACCGGTCGATCGCTCGCTCGAGGTCAACGTGGGTTTTGTTCCAAATTTAGAACTGGAGTGATGTAGCTGAGGTTGAGGAACTTATGTGGAGCTGCTAACAGATAGAGATCAGATAACTCCCTGTGATGCTCCTGTCACATTCTTACCTCATAATAAAATAACAATTGAAGTAACATCATAACCTTAGCAACTTTAGCACACTAATGTGGCAAACAATCATTCTAGCCTTTTAGCAGACCTACAGTATCGTGTTTAAAATGTGATTCAGACACACGTGACTGTTCTGTGAGGGAACACCAGTGAAGATTTTCAAGGGGTTGCTTTGAAAAAAAGGTCAAGAACGAGAGCTGCTTGAAATGGAAATTTTTACGTGTGAGACAAAAGGCGAAATTCTAGATAAATCTCTTGCCCTTTCCTTCACAATCTTCCCCGTCACAAGCGTTCCCTGTAATTTTGTTTCTCGGGCCAAAGTCATAATTATTGCCATGGGAATGAAAACGTGCGATTAGAGAACGCCGGTGAATTACGTGCCAAAAGGCTTTGAGGGAAGATGTTACAGGGACGACAAACAGGTAGACGTGAGCACGTAATCACAGGTGCTTTGTCACTGACACCCAATGCTCGTGTTTGCTTCTGATGACTTGCTATTCAGCCCGCGATTGTGAGTAGGTGAGCGACTGTGCCACTATAATAGATATGTCACCTCTTATTTAGACGCCTGGATACCGTGACAGCTCTGTAGCTCGGGGCAAAACAGAGCTCTCGGGTTCCCTCATGCACACCAGCAGGAGCGAGAAGCCTGGGCTGAAAATCAATATTAGGGTTCAGGCTTTATTGCAGCGAGACTCCTAGATCAAACTCCTTCCGTTCCTGAATCTGCTCGATTCGTATATATATAAAACACTAAAATCTTCTTCCCGAAAGTTTTTTTTTAAATTTTCGCTCGTGTGACTCGTTACTCGTTATTCCGTAAGTCTGTACAGCCATTTTAATATAACTAGAGTCTAATTTCTATGTGCTTTTATGACATTACATCATCGCAGTAGGATCGTTAATAAAACGCAGCCGTCGTCTCGGTGGCGTTCGTTTATTACTCCTCCGTCGAGATGTTTAATATAAACGCTGAAATTGGCTCTTCTTAGGAATTTAGTGAAAATTTTTCTGTCACCGACGTATACGAAATTACAGAAATTAGATAGAAATACAGATATTATTATCAGATACTATGTTGCGTTTTATTCATTTATTTAATTTATTTATTTATTCTGTCTGATAGTTTGCCAGAAAGGTTCCTAGAACAAACTGTGCCCGGAAAAGCTGGAACGTTTTACTTTCGTGAAAGCATTTTTAGGTGGTTTATGCTCTGGGAAATGAAACGGTTTGTTAAAAGCCGTCGTGGGAAGGTACGTACAAAAATAATAGCTGAGCGAGCAGAAAGTAAGTAAGTAATCCCGTACGATGCCACAGCCTTCGGGGTCGTATTTTGGTCTCAGGATGGGCGGACGTTATATTAATCCTCTGTATAATAAATTCTCTGACTTTATTCTCTGACAATGTTCCTGATGTTACAAACATCCTTTATTTGCCTCAGAGGAAGGATGTAAGAAATTACAGATTGTATGCACCCAGATTCCACTCCAAGATACACGTCAGAAAGAGCTCATTACCAAAAAGTATCATAAGGTAATATGTTTAAAACTATATAGGGTATAGGTATAAGGGTAGATTTGAGGGTGATTAATATTTTAAACGGATTCCACCTATACGTGACCACGATTAACATTTAAAGACGTCCGGCTAGACGACCGGCCAGCCACATGGGAAACACGTTGTTCTTATACACACCACACATTTAAATCAAAATAAAATGCTTGACTCCGTCGAACCCGAAGTACTTTACGTCTTCAACGTCTTCTTCTTCTTCGTTAAGATCTTCGCCCTCGTCGTTTTTTTATTTTCTTACTATCATTCATCCTCGCTGTCATGTGACACACCAGAAAATGGTGATTAAATTAGTGAGAAAGAAACAAGAAACAGTCGTGGACACATCTCTAACGGAGACTTTGATGGATTGATGCGAGGTTAAAGAAACAATTCAGAGTCATTAAATACTTATTTACTTGTGGGACTGTGTTTGCTAACTTCATTACAACAATCATACTGGAACTTACTGATTGCTTTGCTGTTTCTCAGAATAGCTCATGATTATTAGTTGACTCTGAGTGTAATTACAGAAGAGTTTTACCCACAGGGAGTTATTTCTCAGTACTTTAGCCACGCTTCATAAGAAAACGCTATTATTCCTGCTAGGTCTTGCCTCATTTCCACATTCTTTACATTGTCATTGTTAAAGACTTAACTTCTACATATTAGCCCGGCAAATCGTTTACTTTAATTACGAGATGTTCTCCTTCTGCGGTCCGTCTTTCCCAGTTGCTTAGCAACGGCGTCCTCATAACTTTTACCCGCTCGCAGGACGAGTGTATTGTTAATGTTTTCACTGTACTATAATTATAATGATCGATTGTATTTGCAAACAGTCTAGAAATTGTTTCCGTGTTTTGAAGGCGGAATATTAGAAATACAAGGTTTTATCGGTTTGTTCCTTTTTTTTTTTTTTTTGTGCTTTTAAGGTTTTGAACCAAAATTCAGACATAGATTTTTTTTTTTTTAAATAATTGTCATAAAGTCATAGCAGGGTCACAATTTATAATACTTTGTGCGTTGGAAAATCACAACAATTCCGCATCTTTTTCATGAATTTATGGTGAATTTAATTTATTTATTTATTTATTTTTTGTCATGTGATTTGTACCAACAAATAAAGACAAAGATATTATGTCTTTCCACTCAGATTTACTGTTTAAAACTAACAAACTTTCTCGACACGACCAGCTTTTCTTTATATGGACTTATATTTCTATATTTATATTTTCCACAAGATTATATAATAAGACATTACACTCTTTCACGTCTCTACACGTGCTGTCAAAGTGCACTGCGACGACGTCGTAACACTATGATTTTGAAAGGGATTCCTCAAATATACATATCTATACCAGTACGTTATTCGCGTCGCGTTCGAAATTGCGCCGCTGTTTCTAACGTGCACGGTTTTCCGACACTTAATCGCTAGCTGCAGAGCTCTGCAATAAAGCTGTTATTTGTCAACAGACTCAATTCAATAATCTCTCAAATGTCAAATACGAGCAAAGGCTCATATTTCATTGTCATATTATAACAATGTTTTCTTTCTATTTCCTCCCTCCAGGAATCTTCTAGACAAAGACACATTCTCCAAATCAGACCCAAGTGAGTGCTGCTTTGTGTTTTATGTATTTCTTTTCTTTTTTTTTTCTTTTCTTTCTCCGTTTATGACATGCGGACCTGTATATATTTCTCTAATTGTTAATGAATCTTTATCTTGAAGCACCTTTGAATAATCCAGTGTTTATAGTGAAGCTGCTGAGGTGACATGGTGGTTGGTATTTATTTATAAATCGTGTCCTTGGATTATTGAATTATTTATAAAGGGCTTAATTGTCTGTTCAATTTGAAATGACTTCTTTTAAAATAGAAATTCATAAGTTATAGGCTTAAAAAAAAAACATTCTAGCCACACATTAGTATAAAAACTCTCTACTCTGCCACCTCAGCAGATTTGTAGTAAATTAGAAGTAGCGTGACCTTTCACATTTTGTTGGTGAACTTGTTCACGTGTATTTTTTTAGAATTGTTCCCGAATTGTTTTTCAGAATAACCGAGTCACGTCTTGGCAGCTTTTTTTTTTGTCGTGTTGTGCTTTAGGGAAAAAAAGTGACGTCTGATACATGGAAAATATAGCCTGATTTCTGGATTAAAGTCAAAATTTTGTTTTTTTTTAAATTTTATTTTATTTTTAACCTGCAAACAACAGGCTTTTTTGAGCTCTCCATTTAGTTGACTATTTGGTATATCTGATATTCCAGAGATGTTGCCATATTATAAACGATACCATTATTATGTTTTTTTTTAATAATTTTTTTTAACCAATTCTAAAAAATCTAAAATATGAGGAATTTTACGGAGGAACTCAGGGAGAGACTGGAGAGCACTCAGCGGCCTGTCAGTGTCTGATATTACACCACACAGATGCTTCAGAAGTGTGTGTGTGTGTGTGTGTGTGTGTTTGAGTGAGAGAGAAAGAGAGAGAGGTTTTTTTTAGCTTTACTGACACAGCTGATGTGAATCTTAGAGATATTTGTACAGATGTTTATATGTTTGTATAGCAATAATTATTAAATCATCGTTCTCTCTTGCCTTAGTGTGCGTCCTGTACACGCAAGGAGTCGAGACGAAGCAGTGGAGAGAGGTAAACAGATATAAACACGTATAAAGTGACATGAGTAACCACATCTTTATGAAACCTTTTCCTTACACATCCACCCACAAGCCTACGTTCAATTATGAAACTCGTCTCTGAAGAACTGAAGGCTCTGTACATCTGAGCTAGTGTCCAGAGTCAGAGCCTGTGTCACCGCATGTGGTCGAGTGTATGTGTGTGTGTGTGTGTGTGTGTGTGTGTGTGTGTGTGTGTGTATTCACTCCATTCCTCTGTACTGTCAAAGCTCTCTGAAGTACAAGTGACACACTCTCGCTTTCACCGCTTCTGCCCAGACGTTATTTACTGCGTCTAAAACAGACAACGTTTCCTTCCTCCTTCCGTCGCTGTATGGACGAGTCTCGGAGTCAGCCTTCTTCCCGATATAATCGCCTCCCTGCGTGCCGACGATAAACCTTCGCTGTTCTGAATATTGCATTTTATCTTCTGTTGCATCTTCCTTCATTCGGTCCTTTTCCTTAAATGCTAAGATTTAATGTTTGTGGCTCCCAGCGGTGCCAGTCTTTTAGTTACCCCTACACTCTATGATAAATTATCCATCTTATATCAGTGTTTTAGATTACATCGTAGCATGTCTGTATAGCGGCACCGCGCCGCTCGGCACCGGCTCGACAACTTGAATCATTTTTATCAGCTTCCCAACACTTCCACCTCCATTCCCAGGTCTAAAAGGAGCAACTTTATACTTATGCAACTGATACGCTGTTGCTAAGTAACAAAACTACGCATTAACTTCTACGTACTAGAGCGCTAACGTTCTTTTCCCTAGCTACGTAGATCCTAAAGTAGTGTCGCTGAACCCTACTTAAAGACCCCTGTGTCATATTTATTTATTAAATGATCTTGATCCGAATCCTTCCTTAAATCCGTTAAAATCTGTCATATAACTCTTCCGCTAGCACACCATGCTTAACGCTAGCTATCTAACCCACCTCCTAGTTTTAATCCAGTCAGGTTTCCATGCCGGTAAACCATGACGCCCTGTACTGGTCAGCACACTGGACAGAGGTTTGACTTGCTAAGTATTCCAGCTAATACATTTCGAATTCCTTCAGCGCTAGAATGACCATCTTTTTTAATGTTAATGTGAATTTTTAGCTTCATCCCGATTTAACCTCGATTACAGGACCTGTCTTTGGTGTTAATGTTAACATCGCCGCTGTAGGATCCTACATCTTGTAGTCAAACGTCTATAAAGGACAGAGCAGAAGTAGATTTTTACGGTGCAGTGAGCGCAGAAGGCTGTTCTGACACGATGGGAGACGCTTCAGTGTTTCTTGTCCTGATCTGACATGACAGGTGACTGTGTTCTGGGTTTCTTCAAAAAAAAAAAAAAACCTGTAGGTGTTGCAACGAGGCAAGCTTGTTCACCTGCAGGACATGTGTGTGTCTGTGTGTGAGAGAGAGAGAGAGAGAGAGAGAGAGAGAGAGAGAGAGAGAGATTTAGCTGTCATGTTTACTATAGTATTCAATGTGACTTAGAGGAGAGGTATGTCATTAAGGAAATTTAAGCCATCGCAGTGGAAAACTGTTGACTTAATGAGCTGTTTGTCATCATTTCCACTGTTGCTCATCGTAGCTTAAAGAATTAGACAAATTTCTGGAGATTTAAGTTAAAACGTTCAGCAGAATATTACGATCGGGAAGTCGCTTTTGCATGAAATTCCTTGTTGCTTTCTTTTCCAGCGTGGTTCAAATGCACAGTTAATTACACACACACATATACAGAACCACACGAAAACACAAGGTGATCAGTGCTAGCACCGGTCACCTCCAGTGTAATATGTACTCTCGATCTCACGGTGTTTTCCACACCGTCTCTCGTTCTTTAAGGATACAGAGCTTTTATTTCGAAGTCTTCCACGTAAACCTTGCCGAGTGCCGGCGCAATTCCTGAGCCACGGATCAAATTCCTGTTAGAACGGTCTAGCAAGGTGTAAAGTGTAGACACCTACATGTTAGGATGGTTCAGCGGATTCAGTATTGTCTCGTCAGGTGCCAAAGTGCGGCTAGTTTAGTTCCTGTAGACTTTATACCCTACAGACATACGAGGAAAACTCATAACTGGAAGAAAGTTTTGAGGCTGTGTTCAGATATACAGCAGTGGATATTTTTTGCTATTTAAACAGCACAATTCTATGCACAATTCCCAGTTCTCTTATATTTTCACATTTAGTTATTTACCCAATTATTCAGTAGCGACTTTAAATAATTCAGTAACTATAGTAACACTAGAACAGAAGATATGGCTGTAATTCATATCAAATACATTTCATGTTTTTTTT
Organism: Bagroides melapterus; assembly: GCA_028566695.1. Taxonomy (NCBI): domain Eukaryota; kingdom Metazoa; phylum Chordata; class Actinopteri; order Siluriformes; family Bagridae; genus Bagroides; species Bagroides melapterus. The sequence goes on from JAOTRN010000001.1 coordinate 7,802,859, forward strand.
CTCGAGTTAATTAATCGAGAGACATTTATAAAACACTTTGGAAGGTCCTGCTACTGGGAAATAACCGATTTAATAATACATGCCCCATTGTTTTTTTTAAAATTTTGTTTTAATTCTTATATAGCGACAGATTCAGACCGAGTCTGCCTCTAACAAAGTTTTCACTAGCCCAAATATATGGCAATATAAAATATCAAAGAACCAAAATAAACTTCAGAAAGAAAAAGGGGAGACGTTCCTAGAATATCATTTAAGTGTGAGTCCGGTTCATCTAAAGCTGTTTATATCAAGTATCGAAGAATACCGGATTTAAAAATACATCCATGTGTTGGTTAATGGAACCGAGTTACTTTCTATCGCTCAGACGTTTCAAAAGATACAGTAGGTCTGTCGAGCCATTTTAAGGACAAAACTGTGAGAAAAACATTTAAAAATAATATTTTGGTGCCACAAGAATGAGCCTGTTTAAAATTGCATGATTAAATAGAATTCATTTTAATCTACATTGGATTTCCAAATATTTTAGCCTCACTTGTCCTAGTACATACTAATGCCAGGTTCTCTTTCATCATCCTAAT
>JAOTRN010000001.1:7810778-7821963 GCA_028566695.1 Bagroides melapterus
CTTATAGAACAAAATCTGTACTACAGATAATATGGTGCCTAAGACTTTTACACAGTACTGTGTATATATATATATATGTATGTAGACAGTATATACGTACAGTAGAGTGTTTCTCCAGAACCACGTTGCTACAGTAAGTAAAACGACACACAGCTAAGGACGGTTCAAACAATACGATACGCTACAGGACAGATACAGAATATATTTCGTCGAGCAGTATGCAGATAGCATTGTGGCATTGTGCACATAGAGATTAAGAAACAGTACGAGGGTTGTTCACGTACATACACTTCGAATAGCGGCATGACTTTTTGGTGCAAGACAACATGAAAGTGTCTGTCTAAAAGCAGAATGGTTTCAGTGGTTGTATGGGTTGGGTTTTAAACAGATTTATATTGAATGTGTGTGTGTGTGTGTGTGTGTGTGGGCCAGTTTGGTGCAGTACAGTTAGCAAAAAAAACTTTGGCAGAAATGTAAATTTACAGAAATATTAAATAGAGTTCCATCCTAGCCTGTTTTTTGTTTGTCGTGTGTCGTTCCTACGCTTGTTGTGCCACGCCCTTTCTATTGTTCTGCTTTCCTGCCTTGTCACCTGTTTCCCCTTTACCCTGATGTTCTGCCCTGTATACACCTGCCTTGTTGTGTATCCAGGTCTCCATGTTGTAGTGATGATGTCGATACTCTGTGCTTTTGACATAAGAATAAGAAAGACCTCAGAATTGAATATTAAAACATTCATGTTAGTGGATTAAAATTCCCATTACTGTAAAGAAAAAAAAACCTCACAGACCCAGCTCTGCTTCATCCCTGAACTGTGATGACTTTCAGAACCATGAATCTTTATCGAAATCATATATGTTAGACAAATACACGCTAATTATTTGCGTCAAACGAATCGTTTAACGACACCGCTTTAGCGCCGCTTCGAAGCACGATGCACACAGGTTAAAAAGAAGACACAAAAAGAACATTTTCCATACGGTTAATGCTAAAAAAAAAAAAAAAATCTGAGTTTGCTTTCAGCAGCAGTCTGAAAAGCCAGATGGATGGTGTCTCTTCCCACAGCTTCACAGAGCCATCATCTGCCTAATAGGCAACACTAAAATAACACAATTTGTGGCCAAATCTCCTGTAATAACAGCTAGAACAGATGCTCAGCTCCAGTTTCACTCGCAATCCGAACGTTATGTTTGCTAAATGTTTAATATAAATACTGCATTGTCGCGTTATGATAAAGCGCAACCTCGGTTTACGTTCGGCGAAAGAGAGACGCGAAAAGTGTCCCTTTGTTTAATAAAGAAAAAGATTAAGGATACATGAAAGGATGGAGATGAAAGACCTTGTTTCCAGCTGAGTAAAGGAAGCAGCTTACCAGGAAATTGATTAATTCTTTTGCATGAAAGCGACAACATTTTGTTTTATTCATCGTGCGTCGGAGCACGTGGCAAAGTATAAGCAGAGAACGCGGGTATTGTCGGTAACACGGCATAAGAACAAAGTAAAGCAGGTTGAGATTTAGATGCCATTTCTAGAGGTGTTCTATTTTTTCTTTTTTTTTTTTTTGCTCAGAAATTCTCAGAGTAACTTAATTCTCCGCTAGCTCATTAATCTCCCAGTTCAAATTTCCCCTAATGTTCCTCCGTGTCTCTTTGTGTCCTTTATAAATGACTTTATGAAGTCTCCGTCTCTCACCCCCACTAATTAGAGAAGAAAAGTTGTCCCTTTCTTAACACTTTCTCTAAAAAAAAAACACGCAAAACTGTCACGAGCGAATCGTTCAGAAGAAGAAGGAAAGATTTCTAGTGTCTCGTTCACAATTACATCCGGGCTCCTAAAGAGGGGCATTTTATATATATATATATATAGTTCTGTTTATCCGGATCGTGACCATCTGTGTATAGAGCCTGTGATTGTCGAGGTTTCTCCGTATACACGTCGGCTAATCCAATCATGTCGGCGCATCACGAGTGCACATCAACGCAAATTATTTGGCAACCAGCCATGAAATTAGGTGCATGTAGATAGGTGTCCTTCTGAGCTCCGCGAGCAGCGTGCTGTAATCATCATCCTGGCAAAACAGCGTATTTTATTGCTTTTGCAAATATGTCTGTAACAGGGGCATCATGGAGGAGATGGAGCTGTGATAGTTGTTACTTGTTGTGTAGTCACTTTTTTATTGCTTCAGTCACACATTCAGAATTTGTGCCACGGCTTACAGCATGCACCGAACGTCGAACCTCTTAACTCTCGCAGTGAGACAGAACCTAGTATTGGAATTCACAGCTTTGGGCTTTGTGTGTGAAACCTCGCTAACCCGCGTGGTTTATAGTACGTGGCTCTGTTGTTATTCAGGAATAAAGCATATAGAAATAGCTAAAGGTCCTTTTGGAATGAATTCATCCATTAACATTCATAGGTTAAGATCACAGAGTCCTTCGCTGATCACGTGGAGTTATATGTAGTCGTGGTTATTCATTATGAGTCGAGTTACACGAGCACTGAGGATCGGTATTTAGACCCGAGATTCAACTACTTAGAAAGGCTTAAGCTCTTACGTTATTTATTTATTTAAATTAAAATTTGCGTTATATCGGCTCGACCGAGGATCGCACTTCATTCCGTGCCACCGCTCGATATAAACACAAAATGTCAGACTGAAATGAAGTTACGAAATGAAAGTAATTCGGAATTAAATTCATACTATTGGTGGTTCCGCTGACATCGAGGGAGACGTCGTCTCAATCTTTAGTCGTCGCTTCTCAAGGACGTTTTATGCATAAAGATACGAATTAATTAAATGGGTGCACCGGGGAACCGAAAGAGAGTATTACCTACGGTATATGACCTCGTTCTCGTTCGTTTATATACCATCATCTTAGTCATGTTGTCATTTTTCATTATTTCAAATTCTCTTGCTTTTATGTTGCAATCTGGCTCCACAGCTATTACCTCATTTTCTATCCTAAAAGCATTTAAAGGTGGCAGTCTTTTGAATTCTGTCTTAGACACATCTACACATGAAAACTCTCTTGGACTCCGCACAGTTCATTTACATAATTTAAATGAAGAACCCAGAAAATCAATTTAAGCACATGCCTAACCCACATCACTTTGCCTACACAAATAATGATGCAACTTTTGGACACGAGTCTCCAACTAATAGCTAATGAATTTAATCGCGCCCTGAAATCTGTAGGAAGATTTTACGGTCTGTCATTTCGTCCATATTTGCAGGTTGTATTGTACTGTAATAGCTGCTTATAACATCAGCCGCTTTTAAAAACTTTTCTATTCGTATCTTTCATTGCCAGCATTCTGCTGTATATGCAGTTTGTAGTGACTGCCCATCCTGGTGAGTCTGATAAAGTCGATCTCATTTTGTTCCTTTTGTGCTTTTCGTGATTGGAGTCAGACCTGCTGCGTAGCTGTTTTAACAACAGCAAGCTTGTCTTGTCAGATACCAAGTGCCCATTTCTGGCCCTGTAGACCATCCAACATCTAAAACATCCAGCCCTCGTGTACCTCAGCCTTCAGCGATAAAACACAAGTGTAGCAGGAGACAGGACACGGGAAATGTTGCGGTTAAAAACCTGCTTATGGGCTTATTGAAAATGTTTTAATACTATGAATCGTAGCTATTTAAACTTTATAATTCCTGCTACGAGCGATGGTCACCATGTACTTGAGACTTGGCGTTGATTACATACAATACATTAGACATTTACATTTCCGTACATTTGATTATATTTGCAAAGACATATTTAAAGCAAGAGCTTAGAGGGTTCTGGAATGTACAGTATGTGTTATGTAACCCTATAAATAGCAATGACACCTGACATAATGACACTTCCTGGGCTGTTTGAGTGACAAGACAAGTGACAAGATTTTTCAGCTATGAAGCGAACTGAGATACAGAATCAGTTACCATGACGTTCTAATGTAGGTCAGCTAGAAAGTGTCATAACCAGCTGGTATCACGTGTCCCTCTGAACACAACCTGTAAGTAAATCATTTCCATGTTTTTCTATAATCCATTGAGGAATCAATGGACGGAAAGTTGTCAATGTTAGTTTCGTATTCTCGTCTGCTCACGTAATTGCTTAACTCTAGCTTAATTACAAACTAATGTTCCATATCCCTGTGCAGTCTGAGATATAACGACTTAAAAAAAAAAGACAGTAAAGTCGCAGAAGAACGATTTGTAAAAGTGTTCTTTCTAGTGATATGATACATAAGATAGAAATATTAGACATCGAGCGACGGTATGAACGTACAGCTGTGCTCCAGCGTGCCAATAACAAGCTTGACATCACAAGGAAAATAACCTGAGCTTTCGCATTCTGTAAAAATTCAATAAAACGTTTTATATGGAAAAAAGGAAGCGCTACCGGTTTCTAGTAGTTCATCTTGTTCTGAAGAATTGCTTGATTTTATTTAGAAAAACTGACACACAACTACATGCTCTGGATCCCAGGAGATTACGAAGCCTTGTTAACTTCCAAATATTAAATATGATGTGAAATGGGTCCATGGTTTTAATTAAACAATCACATGCATATTGAACTGTGTGCATCATCTGCTTCTCTTTCCTTAATCTTGCTAAATTGGCATTCCATTCAAGATCATGCTAATTCATAAGATTGTCCTGGATACCAAAACCTGATCCTGGCGTACAGATGTGTCCGGGTGGACCTATCAATATCACGCTAATTAAAGAAGATGCCACATTTAAATCCACTCTAGAATCTGTGGGACATTTCACTTACTGTTGCGTATCCTCGTTCTGCACGCGGGTCTATAAAACAGAACGATTAAAAAAAAGTGCCATCGCTGATAGGGAATTTGTGGTTTGTCAAGAATCACTTTCTCTAAAAGAAAATCCTATTGTTCAAAAGACATATTGTGTTTACCCTTCTCCAGCCTTTTCTGAAATTGGATTTGGTGAAGGATGTCAGATCATTAAGGATGTGTGGCCTTGTCCTGCAGAGGTCAGGTTTCTAATGATGATTGAGACCTGGGAGTCTGTCCATTTCACCTATTTTTGGCGGTCAGTACTGAGCGGTGGCTTCTCTCTGTTTTGTCAGGATGCGATGGCAACTGGTGGCCAAGCTGTGGTAGAGGGAGCTTGACCTTTTTTTTTGAGGCAATCATTTGAGAGTAACTTATCGATCTTCCTGGTCACTGTATTCGTCCTTTGGGACCACTGCCTTAGAGGACACAAAAACCATTGGCAGTCCATCAGCGGTATTGTCACACCTATTGGAAAGTAGAAGAGACATTTTAATGGTCAAAACACAGCAGGTATTTCCCATTGTGGCATAAGACTGTTGTGTCTTTTACTAAAAACCCGCGAGGTGCAATAACCGGATTTTCTAAAGAGCAAGAGTTCTTAGGATAATATCAATAAAAGAAGCGTTCATTTACATCTGTATCAGGAATTTGCCTCTGTACGGTCGGTTTGTTGCTGTTTTGTCTGATGTGAATCCCAGTCTAAGTCTATAACACCAGTAAGGCTTAACAGCAATACTGCAGCTCTACCGTAAGAATGTCTTTACAGTCGAATTCAATACAGCTTTTTACTGACGACGACCATTATAACACACGAATATCTCAATAGACTTGACCTTTACCTGATAATCACAACTCGCAGTGTTTTATTTTTTTTTCATATCCCGCTTTTATATAGTGACCTTTTCTAAGGGTTTGGGATAAAACAGCTGTTGATGCATTCACAGTGATCTGGCATAGAAAGAGGACTTTTTCCATACAAAAGATTTACATACAGTAGTATGGATCTGTTTTATCTAAATAAACCTTGATCAAATGTGTCTTTGAAGAAATGGCCTGATTAACAATAAGTCCTGATCTCCAGACTCGGGAAATGAAAGCAGATATTTTTAAATTCCATATTTGTCTATATGATAGAAAATTTGAAGTGTGTAATCAAAACTTCTTTCTAGTTTCAACCCAAAGTCTATGTTTGTTAATGTTATCAACTGGTCACTGATGGACACTCGAGAGCAAAACTGTGTGCAGCAATTGCAGTCATAAAGCTATCACAGCAATTGTAGCCCTCAGCCATTGTAGCAAAACTGTTTGTATCAATCGCAGTCCGAAGCCATCTTCATGGTTTCTTAATGGTTCCATCCACAGTAATTTCATGTAACTCTAGGCTGTCCATGTGCGTTCATCCTCAGCAGCAGCGAGCGGTTTCAAAATGATGAACCAGAAATAGGGCATGGGGATGGATCAGGCAGGTCTGGAGAGCAGAAGGGGTCAGGATCACTGGTTTCTCAGGAGCAGCATGTGTAGCTCATCAGAGATAGGAGAGGTTGACCGCATCCAAACATCCCAGTTCACCAAAACACTCAATACACAAGAACCCTTCAGATTTGCTCATTTAGCCTACAGAAAAACTATTCACAAAGTGCTTGACTAAATAAAAGGCTTCAACACAGAGACTGTGTCTGAGTCCTGAACGCTAATTGGAAGGCTGTTCCATAACTGCAGGGCTTTGTGAGAAAAGACTTTACCTCATACTGAAGGCAAACTGAATTGAATTAGGTGTGACTGATCATAAAGGTATGGTATTGCAGGGTGTGAGACCATTCGGTGCTTTATATAGGTCAATCATAGTATTTTACAAACAATAGAACGTTTGATTAGAAGCTTGTACAGCGTGGAAAGATAAGGGTGATGTGCTCATATCTTCTGGTTGAATTCTGGACTAAATGGAGCTTGTCAATGTACCTACTGGAACATCTAGATAAACAATAAGCCATTCCAGTAACATTATATTACTTAGATTAGCAATATTTCTAAGATAAAAGACGTCCATCATCTACGTCTTCTAATTTGTGTTGGGCAACTATTATGTTTGGGGACAAACTGCTGCCAAATGGTGATGTATGAAGGTGTTCAAAGATCTCGGTCAGGTGTCAGAATATCTCTCATATTAAAACAAAGTCTCTGCCAAAACAGATTTGGGTTGGAGCTTCAGCACAGGCATGGACACCATAGTTCCATGGAGCCTGCATCTGACTTTATTTCTGCCGGAGGCTCCCAGTGGGAAACTTAGCCATCTGGAGGAAAGCATGGCTAATGAAATTGTTATGCAACACCAGCAGGGACGGGCAAGATTTGTTGACTCTGGAAGACAGTGTGCGCAAACCGCTGGGCATCCAAGTGTTATACTATAAACTCCACTGCATGGTTTGTGGCTTTTATTGTTCGCTATCTTTGTGCCTCTAGTCACTTGGTATCCTTTTTTCCGTCTAGTCTGAGCACCCATGGAAGAAGACCAAGGCAGTATGAAATCCTTTCACGAGTCTCACAAATGTACAACGGGCCGTAAAATAACTTCAGATCGCGATAAAGAGAAACATGAAGCCCTGTTGTATCTGATTTGGGTTTCAGATATTTTCAGGGTGTACAGCAAGCTGTGTGTGCATTTAAACGTTTTTCTGTCTCAGTACCGGACACCTAGAGCTGTCATGTTGTTACATCTGTTTAATTCTCACTTTGTAAGAGTTAACACTCTGCCATGATTGCAGGGGGATCCCTGGGAAGAAGTGTGGAACCATCATCCTGTCAGCAGAAGAGCTGGGAAACTGCAGGGTATGTATGCAGTGTGCTTTTTATTCGCATTGACGGTTAAATTAAAGGTTAATAGATAGATCTGTGTGTCGCTATGTAGATTTATGAATACACAGTACTTGGGTGTGCTTGTACACCACTAACCATCACTGACTTCCAGATTCATGAGCAAACTGCAGGCTCTTTCTACAGTAATTATAACCCGGTTGGTCTGTTTTCACTTTGCTTAATTTTTACCCACATTCCTCATCTCATTAGATGCTAATTGCCAGAACTTACCTCCCTTCTTCCTCTGATTTTTTTTGCTTTTGTCGTTTTTTTTGCCATCAAAGATTTCTCCACAGCTACACATTCATGTGCAGGACTTAGTAGGCAAAAATCCACAGAACATTGGATACTTTCACGTAAACGAGTCCTGACGGTAAACGTATGCTGCCGGTGGTCAGTTTATTATGTACACCTACAGTACATCAAAGCTGTACGTTTGCCATATTATCAGGTCCATTTACCGCGTAAGTGCACTTTGTCAGTATTTTTAAACTCCTCACTGTCAGTGCTGGATTAAGATACAGCTTGGCAACCAAACATATCCAGCCAACAGTTCTGTTATGGTCAGAGACTGACACTAAAAATGAGACAGAAGAAGATTCAGCGAGTTACGGTCTACACTTGAACTCTGTGTAGACTAACAAGCTGAAAACAAGCTTGCTTCAGAAATAGCTCCTGCAATGGAGCCACTTTTCCCTGCAAAAAAAAAAAAAGATTACAATATCAAATATATGCTCATTTTCAAGCTTCATTCTAGAAATAAATACTTCCAACTAGCAAACCTATCTGCAAGGCAGTTTGAGGCTTGGAAACGTCTAGAAATATATTTAATAGTCTTATGTTTAGTTTAGTGTAGTTTATGATGTACAGAAGCTTTTACTGTATGATAGAGTGGAAGATTGGGAGAGGGAAATAGGGATTTGGAGTGGATAATATCCATGCATCAGAAATATGTGTGTACCACAGTGACCTAGTTTCCTACGCAGAGGCTGAGAATGAGAAAAAAAAAAAAAAAAAAGAAAAAAAAAGCCCCTGCACATTTTTTTGGGCTAGTTTCAGGTCTTTGTGTGGTTCATGAGCTGTACTGTCGTTGAGCTGGAAGTAGTAGTTTTGCTCAAACCTTGAGAGCCTGCTTCATGGAGACAGTAACACTTGCTATATCGAATTATAATCAATCAAAGTTAACCCCATAAAATGACCTGCCAGATTGTACGCTCAATTCCCAACAGCCTGTTATAGAGTTACTTAAAAAATTCATTAGATTGAAGCCTGTAGTCTAAATCAACTGTGAGATCCTTACGACTTCATTTAGCTTGATGCTGTCATTATTAAGGTCATCCTGCCTCATCAAAATCTATATCAAGCTGTCCAATCAAATGAATAAACAATGAACAATGACATTTCTATAAAGGTTTTAACATAAGCGACTTATTTCTACTCATATAGTGTTTAGATGTGTTTACTGTTTTTTTTTCTTACTAAAACCTCATCAATGGAAATGATTTTTCATCATTGCGTGCCAGTTATCGACAGGATCCGAAGGCGTATAAGGCGGTTCACACGCACCACTGGAATTACCAAGCACATTTAAAAACAGATCAATCCCAATCTTGTGAATATCAGGTTAATTTGATCACGGCTGAGAAAAAGAGCACGATCTGAATTAAATCACAAATTTATTTAAAGAGGTTAGTGGTGTGGTTAAAGCGTCCCGCTCTCTTTGAGCTGCTCTCTGATATGAAAACGGGCACCGGACATCGTTCCACTGAAACACCTTCATTACAATATCAAAAGGATTTCTATTGCCTGCCTGGTTCTGTAGATCAATAACAGAGCTCATTTGTAGTTTTTTTGTTGTTTTTTTTTATTCTCTGCGCTGCCCATCGTTAACACACAAAAGCTTTCAGTCCATCTTAAGAACAAGGAGCTATTAAACAAATCATGTCGACTAGTTATACAGCTTCTCCTGATCCATCGCCACGGTACACAGAATATTCCTCCCTGCAGTTGAGCCACATGTAAGACAGCGTAAAAGGTTTCAAAGAGGGAAAAAATGGCTCGGAATAAAATGAAGGAATAAAATATAACAATGCCGTGAAAGGAACTGGATTAGTGATGGCGTGTCGTGATGTGGCTCGATGTGAAGAGGATTTAGCGTACTTTTACCTCCCCAAAAATTGATCCGTTTTTCCAACAGCACAAGCACAAGTGGGTTCGTTACCGTAGCTCCAAGTCACCAAAATAAGAAGAACTAAGATTTAAAGACTATAAATTTAAAGGTGACTTGTTGCACAGTGAGATGTCTTGTTGTACAGAGGAATTATCCGGTCTTATGGACACGGCTAGGAAGGATTTCCTGTCGCACCGTGGTGGAACGAGTCTGAGATTGAACGTACTCCTTCATACGTCAAGGAAGACGTTCAGGATGTTGAGGTAGCTTAGACAACGTCCTTCTTTCTGACACTACGGTCAGCGAGATCAGCTCCACCCTCACTGGCCTTACTGGTGAGTTTGTTCAGTCTGTCGGCATCGGTTCCCTTGCGTGCTCCCCCAGCATGCGACCTGTAGAACATCTTCAGCATCATCCTGCAGAAAGTCTGGTCCTCTGAAACTACAATGCTCTGGCTGGCCCTTCTTTTAAACATTTAGAGACACATTTCATTTAACCAACTCACCAGCCTCTCTTTTTACTCTCAAGAATTTAATAGCTTGTGATGTTAGGAAGGAACTAAGCAGTGTCTGAAACCTTCCTGGTCCTGAACGTTTGAGCTCTAGTTTAGAACTTCCTCTCAGAACTAGTATTTAAGAATGTAATTTCTAATGCTGATAGATGATATTTTAGATAAATACGTATGTGTATACGGTACGTGTAGAAGACCGTGAGCATATTTTTGCATAAGAATCAGTATGTGTAGATTTGAAATTCCTTTAGATGGCTCAGAGCGTTAAAGATTTGCTGTTGTGAAGGATCAAAGCTCTTCACCGGATGATAATCAGCCTCGGTTATGGGCGACACGCCGCATGAATGTGTTTGTTAATGCAAAATTCTGATTTGTCAAGCTCTCAAGACGGCCGCTTATGTGTGTGGGGGATTTTTTATTTCTCTGTATTTAAGCAAGGATAGATTTTATCAGCCGGAATTCTATACCAAATTTCCACATGAATGTTCAAACATTTGTATTCAAAACGTCTTGCTGCACTGTTGAATATTGACACTTGGAAAACACGGAGAATTATAACTTTACACGAATAGTCAAGTTGAGAAATAGAAAGTTGAGTTAAAAGTGAAGAAAGTGTCCATTCTTTAATACCGTCAAGCGTAACATATAGGTAAGGACAAGTTACATGAAGGTTACATGGCTTAGGGTTAGGGTGAAGATTCATTTATATGTATTAATTATTAATTATTATAGGGATGAGTCAAGATGGAATCGGAATAGAATCAGCAATGGGATATTCTCATTGTCTTATACCAACATTTTAAAAAAGATTCTATTCCACAATTGTCTGTGAAAGACGGTCAGAGCTTCTGTTACAGAAC
>JAOTRN010000001.1:7924085-7936327 GCA_028566695.1 Bagroides melapterus
ACCATTCCAAAGTGATAATTGTTGTCCAGGGTAAAATGATGTAGCTGTAATATATATTCCTTTCATCTTTTTTTTTTTTTTTTTTTAAATTAAAGCTGCTTAAATTAAATTAAATTCAATATTACAGTATTTGTAAAACACTTATATCCCAGATAGAAATCTTGCATTACGTTCCATTTTAAGTAACTATTAAGAATACATGTGTTTTATCTGATGCTTTTCCATTCTAGATATACTTTTATTATCGTTGATTAAACATTTAACTGTTATTTACTGAGTGCAGAAGCCAGACCTGCTGCAGAATAATAAGCACTTTTATAAATTGATAAGCTGATATTTGAGATACTTAATCTCTAACGGAAAAGGTTAACATTTCCGTGCTTATATAATGTGTACTTGTACAGCATAATGACCTTTACTTTACAGAAGGTCATCACATACAAAAAGTGCAAATTAATAGTAACTCTACATTTCAAATGAAATACATGCCTGCTGCTTTGAATAATAAAAATATATTAACAGTAACGTTAGTAAATTTACATTTGATAAATGGAATAGAATCCAAAAGTATTCAGACTCCTTTCCTTGTTGCACATTTTTAGTGATTTGTTTGTTCCCTGTAAATCTACAATTTCTTGCTCATAATTAATTTAAATATAAAATCTAAATTCTCTTATTTATAAAATTATGCAGACCCTTGTAGTATTCCTTGTAGTAATTATGGACATTTGCATCCTGTTTGCTTTAATGATCCTTGAGATGTGTCTAGAACACAGAATTGATTTGGTATATTTTCACACCAGAATCTATAAGGGCTCCCAATTTATACTGCATTGTCAGGACAAAAACCCAAAAAGCCAGAAGAACTGTCTGTGGATCTTGGAAATCATATTTTGGCAATGTATAGATCAGGGTGAAGATATACAGTCAAGTCAAAACACTTTGAATGTTCCTAGGACCACAGTGACTTTAATCATTATAATAGAAGATTTAATTGTCTGGCCATATTGGTCATGCAGGAAAGAAGGACTTTAGTCATGGAGGCAAGAAAGAACCTAAGAGTCACTGTGAAACAGTTCCAAAAGACTTGTGCTGAGACAGAAGAACCCGATGGACAGGTAGCCATCTCTGTAGCACTCCATAAATTAGACTTTCATGGCAGCATTACAAGAAAGAATCCAAGATTGAATAAAAAGGATTCTGGGACCAATGAACATTGAACAAGCACTATGTCTGGTGAAACACCTGCTGAAGAACCTGTTTCACCTCTATTTTACTTTCATTATTTGTAAAATAAAACCTATGTATATAGTTTTGACAATAACAATAATAATATATATTTTTTTTAATTGCAAGTATTACATAAGATGGAAAAGCCACTATATTAGAATTTATTCATGACCTTCTGAGTGCTCCTGAGTGGCAATATTACAACAGTTAGCATTTAATACACAGCACTTAATACACAAGGGTAGATAAGCAATTTCTAGCTACTTATCTTTGCTTACTCCCTATCAAAATGCTGATGGCTATAACATTTTAGTCTGGGTAAATAAGTGACGGAGAATGAAATAAGGAAAGTGGTGTTGGTTAGGGGTATATAAAGGGGTAAGTTCTTCTTATGAACTGTACATAGGCACCATGGGCAAGCTTCTGATCTTTGTTGGTGAGTTGAAACCTCAGCATGCCTTCACATTTTAAAATATGTACATGTAACATTTTATAATATCTCTGTTAATATCTCTAATATATCTGTTAAACCTTCTGCTGATTTTAATTTGGTCATACCTTAAAATATATATTTAAATGCAAGGTTTGTACTATACCTATTTTATAATTCTGTATATTTTTATATTATTTCTTTGTATGTTTTTGTTTAGAAGAACAAGCTTGAGTATTGCTAACACTGCTAGTACTCTACTGTATTGTCAATATATTAGCTACCTATGATTTGAGTCTGTTAATATATTTCACAGCATAATATATGTTGAAGAATTGCAGAACTGTGCCTGAATATATTGAGGTATAAAGTGTTTTCTTTTTATTTCCAGGACTGGCTCTCCTGCTGCACGTGCAGCTAGGTAAGCGTATTGTTGATATACTATACAGACATGTGATTTTCTGCGCATATAAAACTATAGACTAATTTATCTAACTCCAAAATCCCTTATCCACTTCCTTTTTTTTAATACCACCTAGGATCTTCCTATATCCTGTCATGTTACTTCACCAACTGGGGACAGTACAGACCTGGAGCAGGAAAGTACTTCCCTACCAACGTTGACCCATGCCTGTGTGACCATCTGATCTATGCTTTTGCTGGAATGAACAACAATGAGATTGCAACCTATGAGTGGGATGATGTGAAGCTTTACGGAGAGTTCCAGGCCTTGAAGAATCAGTATGTTGATTTATTTTGATTTGATATCCACCTCAGCTCGTTGGTTAAATTTTAGTATTTCTAATTCATAAAGTAATTTTTTTTTCTGGAAACCTAAATCTTCTTTATGTTCTGAACAGGAACAGCAACCTGAAGACCCTTTTGGCTATCGGTGGATGGAACTTCGGCACTGCCAAGTATGTAAAATCCTGAAACCTGATTCAAACGATGTAAGGCTGCTTGATCACTTAATCACTTGATCACGTTTTTTGCTACCTTAGGTTCTCTGCTATGGTGGCCACCTCTGCTAACCGCCAGACTTTCATCCAGTCTGTGATCAAGTTCCTGAGGCAGTACGAGTTTGATGGTCTGGACATTGACTGGGAGTATCCTGGTTCCCGTGGAAGCCCTGCCCAGGACAAACAGCTCTACACCACTCTGGTTCAGGAAATGATGGCTGCCTTTGTGGCTGAGGGCAAACAGACCAGCCGTCCTCGTCTTTTGTTGACCGCTGCTGTCTCTGCCGGCAAGAGTACCATCGACTCTGGATACCAGATTGCCCAGATTGGCCAGTACGTATAGACACCTTTCAGTTATTTTAACAGAGAATTAATCTTATTACAGGTTTCTCCAGTAAGCTGACCCCTACACCTTTCTTTCACAGGGTTCTGGACTACTTCCATGTCATGACCTATGACTTCCATGGAACTTGGGAGCAGCAGACTGGTGAGAACAGCCCTCTGTACAGTGGACCAGCTGACCAGGGATCTTACATCTACTTCAATGTGGTAAGTGTACCTCAATACTAAAGCATTAATATAGTAAGATGTCTGATTTTTGTCGAGATCTGAATTTCTTTCTCCACCACTTCAGGACTATGCTATGAACTACTGGAAGAGCAATGGTGCTCCTGCTCAGAAGCTGCTTGTTGGATTCCCCACCTATGGACACGTCTTCAAGCTGGCTAGCTCTGCCAACACCGGTGTGGGAGCTCCCACTGCTGGACCTGGACCTGCTGGAACTTACACCAGGCAAAGTGGATTCTGGGCTTACTATGAGGTGAGATTCGAGATATCTTGTAAAATACTTCAAGACTCTTTTGTGCAATCGCACATTTCACTTGATCTCACGTACACCATCGATCCTCTTTTCAGATCTGTACCTTCCTGGCTCAAGGAGCCACTCAGGCTTGGGATGCCCCACAGCAGGTGCCATATGCCTTCAACAGCCAAAACATCTGGGTTGGCTATGACAACATCAAGAGTTTTCAGATTAAGGTATTTTCTATGTGAGGCTCTAAAAGTCAAAAAGATTGGTCAAAGGAAGTTTTGGATGATACATGGTTTGTGAACATATAACTTTTTGTCTAGGCTGCGCAGTGAGTTTGTCATTATTTCAAACCCTTATAGATTGACTGGTTGAAGAAAAACAACTTTGGAGGTGCTATGGT
Source organism: Bagroides melapterus (assembly GCA_028566695.1). Lineage (NCBI taxonomy): Eukaryota > Metazoa > Chordata > Actinopteri > Siluriformes > Bagridae > Bagroides > Bagroides melapterus. Next base: position 7,927,916 of record JAOTRN010000001.1, read on the forward strand.
GTGGTCTCTGGACCTGGATGACTTCAGTGGCACCTTCTGCAACCAGGGCAAATACCCTCTGATCAACACCATCAAGAGTGGCCTGGGAACTGGCCAAAGTGAGTCCAAATATTTTGATAGAGTAAATGTAATGCATGAATAAGTCATGTTGCTGTCATATAGTATATTACCTAAGTCATATATTATTACCTAAACACACACACACACACCCGTACCATTTATTTATCTCTTGCTTTTTATCTTCTAGGTTGCTCAGCTCCTGCCCAGCCTCTGCCCCCTGTCACTCCTGCCCCAGCTACTGCTGCCCCTGCTCCTCCCAGTGGTGGTGGCAGCAGTGGTGGTAGCAGCAGTGGCTCAGGTGGTATTGGTTTTTGTGCTGGCAAAACTAATGGCCTTTACCCCAACCCTACCAACAAGAACCAGTTCTACAACTGCGACGCTGGCAAGACTTATTTGGAGCACTGCGCCACTGGCCTGATCTTTGATTCTAGCTGCTCTTGCTGCAACTGGTCTTAAAGCCAGTCTATAAATATGAGTGTCTCTAAGCTGCTCTTTGTTTGATTGATCTGATTGGTCTTGAGTCATGTTAATCTATATTCTGAAATAAAGATAAACCAGCAAAGCGAAACAGTACTTGTGGTTTCATTTGTTAATTCAGGAAAAAAATGTCCATGTCAAAGTTGCTATGAACAGGACTAAAAATCCTATTATAACCTGATATCTGCCTCAGAGATGCAGAAAGTAGGGCTAAACATGTAATACTCTGAAAGATATTAACAAAGATACACCTATCATTCTCCTTTCAACTGAATGTATATTGCTTGCATCTCCTAGCCATCATATTAATCTAAAGTGCAGCACAACCCACTTTATAAATTCTTCAAGCTTTTAATTGTGATTAAATGTACTGGTCAAGAAGCTCAATACTTGTTTGCATACACAATGTATGTGTGAATCTTTAGTCTAGAATTCAGATTCTGAAGAAGACTATACTACTTACTGTTGCATGGGTCCTATCCAATTCAAATAAATAAACATTCATACATTTGTTGATTTTTTTATTACAAATGCCAAATAATAATGTTTTTATGCTAACGATTTTAAACAAAAACAACACTAAATGAAACGCTAAAACATGAAACTGCTAAACACTGTAAATTTTAACACCATCAATAAAAAACATTCCTCCATTCAGTTTGACAAAGAATGTATACATTGTGGAAAAAAGGAAAGATTCGATAAGCTGCCAAGTAAAAACATCTGAACTGAACATTGATAAAGTGCCAATGATAAGTTCAATTCCATCATGTGTCGATGATGGCTGAGAAGGTTTTTGTCATGAAGTGGGGGTGGAGGCAGATGCAAATGCAGACGATTTCTCTAACACGCATTCGAACGCATCTCTAACACTCTAACCGTACTCTAACATGCATTCAAACACAGGCACGGACATAAACGTAAGCATTTTAAAATATAATGCTCCAACCACCTAAAAGAAAAAACAAGGAACAAAAATAGGGTGACTAATAGGAAAATACAAAACAGGTGAGCACAAAGTTCTCTGGTGGCCTGGGAGGAATTGTTCGTGGTGGCCACAGTAATTATATCTGTATATATACTAAGTGAGCTAGATCATAAATGCTCACAGAGCACTACTGTGGTTTACTGATACAATACCCTCCCCACAAAATAGTAACAAGTTGACCTAAATCTGACAAAAACAAAAATATAGCTCAACATTACAGTACCTTATAATCTGGTGGTGTTTTGGTTTGTGATTACAAAGAGATTTGTGTCTTTTGTCTCTCTGCGGACATAGCGATCGGTCCTGTGTTGTTCCAGGTAAGGACCCCAGTCTTCAGTGGGCACAGACACTGATTTGATCCGCTATAGGGGAAATACTCATATTCCTCAAATGTCTTTGTGGCACCAAATATAGAAGTCAGCAGTGATGCTTTACACAACATTGACAATAGTATGCTAGTGTATTCAAAATATCTGATATATCTCAGTTCCAGAGCTACCACTATAGCTACTTCTATAGCTTTTAATGTGAGCACTACTATTATGTTTTACTAGTAGAATATCGATCCCCTCCTACCTGCCACAAGCTTCCGCTGGCTTGCATTATCCTCCAGAGAGCCACAATTGGGATCCACATGAGGCAGAAGGCAGTCATACACCAGCCCAAAGCAATGCCCCACTGCGGATATTCCACTGAGCCGTATGTGGGAGCAGTGAACGTGTACAATGACCAGACAAGAATGACCTGCAGGATATGAAGCAGCAATTGTTTTGTCTCAACGTCCCTCCAAAATATTAATATAGATAACATTCTATTAATACTTTCAACAGTTTACATATTATACTCACAAAAAGAACTGCAGGAGTGATGAAAAACCAGCAAGCCCTCCACCACATCCAGAAGAGAGTGGTCTTTGTCCCAATCATCATTTCGATGTCTTGAATAAACCGATTTCCACCTGAAAGCAGTATTTCAGTTCAGAATTAAACTGACCAGTGTAAAATTATAAGTTCAATTAAATAACAAAACATCTTTGAATTTTTTATATTGACCATATAACCAGGTGAGACCGAAGACCTCCAACAATCCAGTGATCAGAAGAATCCAACCAGAACAGAAGGCATCTATCAGATTCACCCAGTATATACCTGCCTTTAAAGACAAGAGATCTGTATCAAATGTTTTCCATTTTATTTCTATTTTTCCCTGACTATTTAGAAAGGAAACTGAAAAATTGACTTACTCCAGTGACACACGGCAGGCCAAGCAGGAAAAGTATGATACAGATGATTACGGTAATAAGCCCCCGTTTAGATCTTAAGATTCTGGGGTAGGCATCCTGGAGACATGTTGTGATCACCTCTACCAGACAGATTAAGTTTAAATCAGAGATTTGAGACAGAGTACATTTTTTTTTTCCCAACAATGACAACACCTACGGAGGACTACAAATGGTTGAAAATGGACAGCAATACCTTTCTGAAAATTGTGACTTTAATAACACACATGCACTTACATAGCGTATTTGTATGTTCTGCCATAAAAATCTCGTCTATCTTTTATTCGTTCTTGAATATAAGTAATACGCCTACCTATTCCAGCAAATTGAGAGTCCAGGCCAAGAGTTATGAGCATGAAGAAGAACAGGATAGACCACAGAGGAGATATAGGAAGTTTGGAAAGGGCATCAGGGTAAGCAATGAAAGCCAGCCCAAACCCTGCAATTGAGCAGGAGAACAAACATAGTCTTACATCGTGTTGATGCTCATTAATCAGCCAGTGATCCTGAAATGCAACCTGCTTTCAGAAAACCTACAGTATACTTCCAAGTACAATGTTCCAAAGTTATCATCATTCACCCGGTCTAGGTGTCCACCTTGGAATCCATTAATAGTTAATAAATAATAGAATGAATAAAAGCACCTGATCTTCTATTAACAAATCATTTCATTCTTTTATACAAAGAATCTGCTTAACATGTTAACATCATGCACATAATCCAGTCAGAATATTATAGAGCTTGATCTAAATCAAGAAATCTGTAGACTTTCTATGTGACTGGATCTACAAATAAAACTGAGCTGGATTGAATTACAACAGAATATCAAATACACTTGCAAAGTAAATGAGAAAAAAGGAGACAGATAGAGAAATAAAGCTTACCAGCCTGTGCAACCTCTGAAACTGGTTTCCCATAGATATGTGCCATGTGTCCAAGGACGGAAAATATGCCGAAGCCAGCAAAGATACTAGTACTGCAGTTTGTGACGCACACAATAATGGAGTCTTTGTAGGAGTTGTTATAAAATTTGTTGTAGGAAGCCAGTGCTGTTAGACCACCCCATGCAATAGACAGTGAGAAGAATATTTGAGTTGCTGCATCCTTCCAAACCTGCGTGAATAAAAAAAAAGTAAACTGTTATCCTGCAGAGGCACTGCAAGGATTTAAAGTCTTTTACAAGTTAGAAAGAAGTTGGTGTTAGGGACTCAGATTTGAATGCTGAATCTTGCCTCAGCTTCAGCCAGTTTTCTAAGATTAGACTGGGTGCCAATGTAATATTCAATGCCATCTCTTGCACCGTCCAGAGTAACGCCACGTATTAGCAGGATGAGCAGGACAGCATATGGAAATGTAGCCGTGAAATACACAACCTAAATGTATAAGAGTGTTAGATTGGAATGAGTCACACTTGACATCAACCAGCCTCTGCTGCAATGTTTTAGTCTCCACTGAATAGATATATAATATAATAAATATCTTAAGCCAGTATATTAACTGTCTAAAAATCAACTTTTCTTAATATGCTCTACTTACTTTCCCAGAAGATTTGATGCCTTTGTAAAGAGCGGCGGCGATTATGATCCAGCCCAATAGAAGACAGAGCGCCAAGTGCCAGACCACCCCCCCTGTCTCATCTATACTGCTAGTACGCTGGAGGGCCACGCAGCTAAATAACAGATTACTCATATTAAAGTCCATCTCACAATAAAATGAGCTAACAAATATTGAGCAAGTTTCTATCTAAAAAGATTTGTTAACATAAAAACACAAAACACTATTATTGAGTGAACTCAATCAGATCTGAAAAAAATGAAGAAACAAAAACTATCAGATATTTCTACCCTTGTGGGTTTTTTTTTTTTAATTTTTCAACAAAAGCTGAATTTTTGTTTGACAAAAAGTGAGAGCCTTACAATCTTCTTTTCAAAGCATTCAATCCTATACATTAGTTAAGAGAGCGAGAGAGAGAGAGAGAGAGAGGAGGAGAAGAAGAAGAAGAAGAAGAAGAAGATGCTGAGAGGAACTCACTCCCAGTACTGCTCAGTGGAGCTCTTTAATGATGCATTAATCAAGAACCCTTCTGTACGGTTTTGATTCCCAGCCACAAGGTTGTAAGCAGTCATTTTGCAAAGTTCTGCAGATAAAAAGCAAAATTCAGAATCTTATCAGTATTTCTTTAAACAACAGCAGACCCTGGGAGCTCCTGGCTAATAGTTAAGCATTGTGTGCAGGTGCTGCAATTGCCTGTGAGAGATTCAATAACCAACAGATGGTTAAATGTTTTCCAGAAACATTCTGTTTACAAGGAAGTTTCCATTAATCTGATTTTTTTTTTTAGGTTCAATGAGCTCAATATGAGGAGTAAAATTCTTTCCAATGCAGTTTATTCATGTTAAATTAGAAGTGCCACAAAATTCAGACGTTTCTGAGAAAACAGACACAACACCCTTCAGAGCATTATATTGAATAACGTATCTATTATTCGAGAGAAGTTTAACATACCTTTGACTGTTTTGTTGCAGTCTGTGTCCGACCAGCTTGAGCAATCGCTCCAAGGCAATGGGAACTGAAATGACGCAAACATGTAGTATATGCTGTATGCGATGATGACATTGTAGTAGATGGACACAAAACTGCTAACCAGCATCATGGTAATTCCAACACCTGAAAAAGTTTAGGCATTAGAAAATTAAATTCCTATATAGTTAGTGTTGCTTTCATTTGCAGGTTGCATTTGATTGTTTTTACAAAAGCAAACAAACACATTAATGTAGTGATCGAGTTGAGAACATGCATTCATTTTAATTAAATCTGATAAAACTGAAAAATCAGTTAAAACTGATAAACACAAAATTGTCCCAGAAAAAGCATATTTGGGATAAATAGTAGGACAACCACAATGCACTTTGAAATGTCAAATGTAAAACATTATCGTTCTCTAACCATTAGAAAGCTTCCAAAAATAAACGAGAAACTGATCTTATAATGCCTCAACATGTTAAACATTTATTACATTTTTCAAATCAATCAGTGACTTCTGTAAATCCCGATTGGTGACAAAATTAAAGTAACACTATGTTAAGTCACCATTTCAGACTCAGTGTGTCTCTGAAAACAATTCTTACAAAAGATATTCCCTCAGCTATTCCATCTCCAACGAACTCCAACTCTCACACCCCTCAGTGTTGATACCTTGTAGTCAACCTTGTTCAAATTCACCTGCTTTCTAAATTCCTGCGTTTTTGCCAACACTCTTTACTCCTCGCTTTACTGATAAGTCTAAGTGTTTTTGCTCTTCAGCTGCATTACTTCTTCTCTATTGGCTTATTTTACAGTCATCCTCAAAGTGCCTACTCTCATCAGGATAGAATATTTAATTGTAGAATAAAGGTCAATAAAACATTGCATTGATTTCAAAAGTGAATGAAAATAAAATTTCTCTCACAGCTTTATAAAGCTGCTTTTTCTAGCAGATTCTGACTAATCACATATTAAATATATTATACAGTATAAATATATAATAATCACTGATTAGGAAGCAACAATTTGTTGCCTACCTTGTAATATTGGCACAGATTTCCACATGTTAATGGGTCCCTGGCTACAAAACTGTCCAACAGAGCTCTCCATAAAAAAGAGGGGCAGCCCTGCGACTGCCAGCATGATTGTGTAGGGAATGAGAAAGGCACCTAAACACAGAATGAGAGAAGAGAATGAAGGGAAAATGTAGCAGACACTGTTGTTTAATACTGGACTAATAAAAGTGCTGTCTATAAGGATACATAACCCTACATAAGCCCTTCCTGCTGACTTGGTTACAGCTTCACAGCTTGTCTGTGATGAATTCGGCTATAACAGACCCCTAGGAGTGTAAAGTGTGTAAAGTGCTCTGCAAATCCATTCATCTCACACCCAGGATAAAGCAGTTAATGAAGATTAGTCAAGTTCTCCAATCTCCATTAACACCAACATTAAGTGGTACTGCCTGTCATGCCTGATGTCACATGCTGTCATAAGCAGCTGAGGTCAAGTGATACGAGTGTTGAATTACTATTCCCTGTAATTATAATGAGGTCAAGGAATTTTTTTGATGACTTGACAGTTTAGGTCAGGTCTGCTCTTTATCTGCATCTAATCTAACTATTACTGTTCATGTAGAATGTACTGTACATCAGCTGATGATTTCAACAGTCATGTACACATGGTTACATCTATATCACGACACAGTACTTTGTGAAGTAAATCTTTACCAAGCATCATAATGTAAAAGTCTATAAAAGGTCCACAAATAGGCAATATATATTCATATCTTAACTAATAATAATGAATTTATTACATTCATTAATCCTTGGCACATGATAAAATAATTCATTTTTGCTATTAAGAGTTTCCAATAGCCTCATATCTACATAACTATTTCTAAAAGTAATATTTAAGTGTTAATTTAATCATTAACAGCATTTAATGACAATTACATTATGAACCGTCGGTTTGGAAACAAGTCCTGAAACTGCCTAAAAGTTTTAAATAAGCGACATGTTAATACTTAACCATTACCAGCAGGCATGGCTACACAGGCTGTTAATGTATACACTGTGCCAAGGAGAAGTGGCTATTATAATTAGTCATTATGAAAGCATTAGTTAAGTAGTAACAGATTTGTGAAGTGCAGTAAAGTGTTGTAAGGTTCACTCACTCACCCCCTCCATGTTTGTACGCCAGGTACGGAAATCTCCATACGTTCCCAAGTCCGACTGCATATCCGATCACAGACAACAAATATTCCCTCTTATTGCTCCAGTTCCCCCTGTCTGCATTTTCATCTTTTCTTCCAACAGGAGAGTTCTTACCTGTATTGTTTTGCTGTAACAGGCAAAGTGCACATATTACTATAAACTACAAACATATATAATATAATGGATTAACATAACAAAATATTCACCATATTCAACCTATTAAATAGAATGTGTAGCTTTTACCTGAACATCTGCAACACGGTTTGTGAGCACTAAATGTGTCATGTTATGTTCCCTCATAGTCAAATATGACACAAAGTAACGATGGACATGAACGGGAGTGTAAACAGTACACTGAAGACATGGCACTTTTATAACCACAAGCCTCCTCCCTCTGAAGGCATATACTCACCTAGACAATGGATAGCAAAACATTACGTTAGGAATATGAACGTATTTCATGGAAACAACAGGCATTGTTTAACACTTTCTAAGCCCCCTTCTTTTTCGCCTTTTTTACATCCATTTATTGGAATGTTTGTGAGGGGTTGAGGTGCTGGGAATGGGTTAATAAATCAACTTAAACATCCAAGACTGATTTAAGGTTCAAGTCAAAAGGTAGTGTAGATAGCCTTTCATTATTCATACTAGTACTTTTACATTGCAGTGCAAAGATAGTGTCAAATATAGTCAAATATGTAGCTCCCCTCAGTAACTTCACGAACGTCAGAATTCTTTATTAACTGGCTTTATTGACCATCCAGGTGGATGACCATAGACTCAATAAATACTGTGAGAACTAATTATAAAGAGAAAACAAGAAAGGGGAAATACAAAAGACATGCATGAGTATACATTGTTTCTACAAT
>JAOTRN010000001.1:7936427-7960926 GCA_028566695.1 Bagroides melapterus
TATTTTGCACTTAACTGTAGAACGGTAGAGCTTAACTCAAACATGCACGCAAACTAAAACCCTTTATCACGTGCGTGAGTGAACCATCTACTCTTCAATTAGGTAGGATTCTTCTTCCACCAACACTTCTGCCTACACTTAGTAGTTGGTTAGTGGGCGCTACCTACACTTCGCCTTAAGTACATGCTCCAAGTTCCTATTCTGATTCCAATTCTTATTCCAATTCCTTTCATAGTATAAAGTTCACAATAAACGTGTCCAAACAAAATATAAAGCATGTTGCATAACGGAAAATAATTGAAACAATATAAAAACAATATAAACTGCATTCAGTGTCGGTTACACTCCCACCAAATAATTTTTTATGATTTCTATAATTATGCAAAATAATTCTTAATCAAAGATTTCATTAACTAATTTAAGGAATCGTAGGCATGGTATAAGATGTCAATCTGCTTCAATTAATGTAACGTAATCTTTTGAATGGGTCTTTCAAGGTAGGTTGGTTTAGTGACATGTTCGCCTTTGTCATTCAGTGAAGAATCACTCATCAGCAACTTCACCGTTCTCACGTGGCCATCTGTACCAGGGTAGACCTCTGTTATCTTCGCTAAGTGCCAGTGTCTGCGTGGAGCTGTATCATCTTTCAGGATGACGAGGTCATTGCCTTTCGAATCTCTACGATGTTTGTTCCATTTCTGCCTGGTTCGAAGGTTTAGAAGGTATTCTCTTTTCCATCGTGACCAGAACTCATTAAGCAAATACTGTACTTTACGCCACCTCTTACGCAGATACAGATCTTCTTTGACGAAATCTCCAGGTGGAGGTAAAATTATTGAGGACTTCATTGTCAAGATGTGGTTAGGTGTTAGCGGTTGTGGACCTGATGGATCATTCAGACTCTCTGTGGTTAAGGGTCTGCTGTTCACAACAGCCATGGCTTTTTTGTTTGCTCAGGCTAAAGATCTCCAAATATATCCAGACTGTAGTCTCTTACCATGCTGCCTACATCACAGAAAGTTTATATTTAAAAAAAAAAAGCGTAAATCTTCAAATTCTTAAGAACAACATGTTCTGGAGGTAAAGAGATAATTCTGAACTGTAAAAACAAATTAACTCATCATGTCTTTTCCTTTTGCTGTGACTTCAAATTAAAGCATTAGTCATGCAGACTAGACCAACATGCACAGCTATATGTACACATAAAAACAATGTTGTACACATAATTCTTAGCTATAACATAACACATAGTAAAGGAAATACTGAATCAAAACACATGCACCAACCATACACATGTATCACCACAATTACATTTGTTACAGCAGAAAGATCAACATAAAGTATTCACAATAAACATGGAGTACACAATCAAAAAAGTAAGAAATGCTTGAATATTTCTTGGAATAGTTACAAAGGAGACAAACACAAGGAGACTGCCCTTTAATGCCTTGTTGGAGGAATTATAGAGCGATGTCTGTGGCAAAACGGAGGCACAAAGCTGAGTCAGATGGGACATCCTTACGTGTGATCTCATTGCCTTCCAGACGCAGAACCTTTATCTTGGAGAAGTTTATCACATCCACCACACTGCAGAAACTGCTCAGGGAAAACTCTGGGATCAAGCCGAGAAATCAGAAACAGATTATTTATGTTTCAAGAAGTCCAGAATTCAAGAAGTCCAGAACTTTGCATATGAGATAGTAAGCCAAAGGCAAACTGAAAAATTAGATCACGTAGAAGCATTTAACTAGTTCACTGATCATATTACTAAGAAGAACAAAACAAACTAAAAATATGGGCTTTATAGAATTAAGCCTAAACATCCATACCTTTGATTTGGTTGGCTTGTAGATAGAGGTGTTCAAGGCTGGTGCTAACCGTTGGGATCCTCTCCAGTTTGTTAAAGGAGAGGTCCAGTTCTACCAGACCAGTTACATTGAAAGTGTTTCGTGGAATACCCTTATCTGTGAGGGCATTGTGGGAGAAGCGTACATACTGCAGGTTGGTGAACCGATTAAAGAAGTTGTCTGGGATGGCTTCAATGGAATTGGAGCCCAAATAGAGCTGGTGCAGCATAGCAGGGAGACTGTCTGGAACTTTCTTCAAAAGGTTTCTGCTCACATCAAGCAAGGTGAGGGACTTCAGGCCCTTCAGAGTGCTGCCCATGTCCTGGATGACATTGTGGTTGAGTAGCAAGGTGGTCAGATTCTCCATGCCTTCAAACGCATCAGGGGACACCTTGTCAATTTTGTTGTGGTTGAGGCGCAAGTCACGTAAAGAGTGTGGAATGTTAGATGGCACTTCAGTCAGGTTGTTGCCGTTTAAGTACAGGCGGTCCAGGTTCACCAGACTGGCAAAGGCCCTCTTTCCTATCTCCACAATCTGGTTCTCATGCAGCATGACCCATACTAGGTTGGTGCCATTTTTAAAGGCTTCGTCTGAGATTGTAGTAATTTGGTTGTGCTGAAGGTAAATATATTTCATGCGAGAGGGGATGTATGGCATCTGTTTCATGCCACGGTTGTTGCAGTACATGGCAATGGGGAAGGTTGGAGGGCAGTCACACTCAGATGGACAATCTCCTCCAGTGCTATCAGGATCCATGATAGCCAAGGGCTGCATGCGGTAGAACCAGGACAATTGGTCAACGCCATTGGCCAGAACAAGATGCAGGAATCCTGCCGTCAGCAGGAGAGAAGCTTGGTGCATTATCTTGAAAATTGTAAGATGTCCAGGAGCTGGAGAAGAAAGCATACGTTCACCTTCATAACTATTCTGACAAATCAAGAAAATCCATTAAATGAGTTAAAAAAAATGAAGTAAAAGTGAACACGATCTAAAAAAAAAATGAATATAGAAAGTCTAGAACAACAAAGATTGTGAATGTGTAGATACAAGCTAAGAACAAAGAAACATTACATGCCTCCCTACAGTGTTTCTTCATACATCGGTTGTGCATTAAATACAATTTTCAGAATACACAATTTCAAATACAGGATATCCCACTGAATTCAAGCAATGTAAAAAAAAAAATCTATACACAAAAAGAATTCAGTCTGTGAGTATAAGTCCTCTTGGAATCAAATCCAGAGGGAGGGAAATGTTAAACAAAGGGGCCTTAATGCAGATGAGTAGCAAAAACAAAACACTGTAATTTTACAATTTCCTCTAACATATTACAGACCACATAGGAACACACCTACCTGATTATTTAAATGGCACTCCCTCTTAGCCCACTCTGTTAGCGAGCCACTCTAACACTGTGACTTTGCCAAAAACATTGTAAATACACCCTCTCCCTTTCAAGGTTTGCTCCTCCACCCCCCTAAAATTCCTGAAGCCCCCTTCTCAAGCCCCGGCCAATAACTTTCTTCATCCTTAGTCCACCCAGTGGGGTAGCTGGTCTTGCTCACATTTAACTGCTGAACATCTTTGTAATATAGTGACTGCACTTCTCTTCCACATGTCAGATTTTTCTCATTATGAAATGAGTAGACTTTGAATAGAATTGCCCCTGTTATCAGTGTTCTCAGAGGACCATTTCCTGAGTTTGGGCACATCCAAGTTGCCAACCGGATTGACAAATGTTTTGACAAATGTGGACACAACATCTGGGCTGGATTCATTAAGGGGTATTTAGGAACTCAGGGGTAAATTAAGGAATGCATTACATTTAGATTTATAGTGTTGATTTTTGTACTATCTAGAGTGTCAGTGCACAAGTATAATTTTTTTGAATCCTTACGCTGGCTAGTGGCCAACCAAATTCTCTCTTGAGTCTTCATCTGATTTGCCATTTATCTGCTATGTCTTGCCTGTCCTGCTGGGGAATGCCTCATGCTTGCCCTCTTTAATGCATCACTGGAACAGATAAGAAAAAACCATGGAGGCAGGGAAACTGTGCTCTAATAAATGTTGACAGAGGCAGGCTTATATTGGAGGAATGTCCTGCAGTGTTTTCACGGCATGAATCCACATTCTAAAACAGATTTTACCGTAAAATCAAATCAAAGCACGTTTTTCATGCATACTACCAGTATTCACACATACAACCTATTAGAGCCAACAACAGAAGCATACAGATTTTTCGATTTAAAAGCAACAGCTACTTGATTTATACATACGACAACAAAACATACTTAGAGAACAGTGCCAAAAGTCATCCTACAGCTTCCCCATTTTAGTGGCCCCATCATGCAGGAACTGATGTCCTATTCCCATATGGAGTTAATACCAACATCGGGAAAGACTTAATATTCCTTCTGCTCTGTGCCTTTGGATCATAAACTCTCTCAAGGTGCAAGCTTTGTGAATGATGTGTGGTTTTGCCGTGTGTGGCAGTAGTACATGAATCATAGGGGTCCAGCATCAATGGGACAAGCAATCAGCAGACAAGAAGTGTGTAAGGATTAGGACCTTAGGATTGACTAGATTCTAGATCTAGGCTAAAAACATATTTTTATTCGTTGGCTTTCCCAGCCTCCTAACCTGGCGATCTGTTTAATGTTTATTGTTAAGTAATTTCCTCGCCTTACATCTTTTATTCTCATTGCTGGATAAGGTAATTTTTTTACGTGTTGTAATTTTGCTTGTGTTTTGCACAGCACGTAAATGTGCTCTATAAATAAACTTACTTACTAATTCAACATTTACCATTCCCAAACAACGCATGAGTGAATTTATATGCTAGTGTATTTTAATCATACATATGTTAGATCAGTTTGCGTCTTAACATATTTTCCTGAAATGAACAAAAGCAGTTATTGTCGTTTGTAGAATTTGTCAAATGTCCTTATCCAGATTGACTTACATTTTTAATGTAACTAAGTAGTTGAGGCTGTCCTGGAATTGCTTGCTTGATTTGAACTCATGACTATAATTGTGGATTTCTTCTGGGTTATTGTGCTTCATACGATTTTCTAAAAATACATGATAGTAATTAGTAACTCTAAATTGTTATTGAGGTGTATTCCCACCTCATGGCCATGTGTTCCTGGTATAGACGTCAGATCCGCAATGACTCTATGCAACGTAAAGCAGTTATTGAATGATCTGAATGAAAGAATAAAATTAGCCATCATAAAAAAAAACTACCTAAAGGAAACTACCGGAAAGCAAACAGCGTCAGAGGACTTTCACAACCAGGTAACCACCTTTCACACAGGTATGTGTCTCTAGAAAATTATTTCATCGGCATGTGGCTCTACCAGAATGGCATGATAATTATATAAAACACACTGTCCAACATATTTGACTGGTGTTTACATATTTGAAGCAAATCATCAGGTCATGCGCTGGTGCCCCAGTTCTTACATAAAAGCAGGCTGCAATTAACTGAACAATAAAAAATTGCAACTAACTGGACCAATTTTACATTCACATGAACACAAACAACTGTAGTGGCCAGGGAAAACATCTGTACAACACTTTCTTATAAAATAATAATAGAATATTTGAAAAAAATAACAAAACGAAGTTATAATATGCGCCAAGTGCCCTCAATACAGTTCAACATGACATTGATTTATTTCTATTTCCTTTGAGTTTTATGCTACAAAGATTCTTGTCCTTCTTCTTGAAGGCTCAGTTAACTAAATTTGCAAATACACAAATATAAAGCTGAGTCTTTAACCAGGTAAGTTAAGGCTGTTTAACTTCATGCTCATTATATAAAGTTAAGCAGTTCATAACTCAGGTTTATCTCTAGGGGCCAGTAAGCAATGCTCACAAGCTGACTGCATAGCTGCAATGTATACCTTTGACCCCTAAAACAGCACCATAGGAGTCTCAACACAAAACACATGTCCATAACATTCAGATGCCATGCACATACAGCACACGCTATTATACACGTGAGAACCAAAAAGTTCAGTTCAAATACTGAAATCTTTTTACACTGAGCTTGACTTGTAAGCAACTTAAAAAGCTGTACACTTCACCCTTATTCATTTATATAATCATTTATTTATACTTATAATCTGCCAAATAGTATTTCCAGCAGTTACAGGGTTCACAAAGCAGCAAATGATTTATACAGATGGAATACAATAAGGTCTTCAAATATTTCAAACTCTCTCACAGCTTTATTTAACCAAAGCCGAGTTTCCCAGTGTTGTTCAATCAAGCATATACATTCTTTCCCGAAATGGGAATACACTTCCTCCCTGCCCATATGGTAATCATTATCATCCCTTCAAAATCACTTCATTCTTTTTCCAAAACATAAAAAAAGCAAACAATAGACCAGAAACATGTGAGCAACAAACCGATGGAAAATCCACTGTAAGACAGTCGATAATCAAACACGTGCAAAATACAATGAAATTGCATTTAATAAGCCTTAAAGCCTGAAGCCTTGAGGTATAGGGCGCCCTCTGGTTCTCACACATGGTAGGATAAAGAGAATCAGGCATTTTTGAGTCATGAGAACACGAACAGCTTTAAGTACTTCTCTCTCGTGCAGAACACAAGGCTAAAATGACCTTACTGAAAAATATTCCTGCAGAGGCTCTATTTTTTTAATGTGCCTGTATAAAAGGTTTATACTGTTGTACTTTCGGTAACTATAATTATTTATCCATGGCACTGTACAAGAAAGTAACAGAAACGCATTCCGTCAATTTGCTGATCTGTGGATTAAAGAGTTAAACTGCATTTCAGACTGACACATATTGAGGAAAGTAAATAAGAAATCTGAACGAATGCATTTTCTTTCAAACCTCCTCCGACTGATTCATAATCCTCTGGTTTCTGCTACCACATGTTTCATTATATGACTAAATGCTCTTGTGTTCTTGTATTGGAAGTGCAGACGAGAGCAAGATGAGTCAAATCCCATGTCTGCTCTGCACAGAGTAAAACCTACCACTTTCAACCAGCCTGTGTGTGGCTTGGGCCAACCGCAAACCTTCCACACAATGCTCCATCACAGCCAGCCGGAGGAAAACGAAACGTTCAATTAACCTGCATGCATCCAACAAAAAAGAAGCTCTGTTGTTTGTTGCATATGCATACTGCATTGTGCATGCAGAATTAAGGAGTTTATGCTCCTGTGTTTTTTTTTTCCTTTTCATTTTGTCTTTGGGAAGTGTGATAAAGAGTTAAATTAGGAGCACATGGATACAGAGGGGTGCTGCAGGAACTGGGGTTTCATTTTTGCAAGCTTAATCAGCAGTGGCTAAATCTTCCACATGTTGTTCATCAGCTAGACACATTCTGTGACGTTTTATTCCAAGAACTGCTGTTTATGCTGCTGAGCTTAGATTTTAATTGCATCATGAGACGTTATGCACAAAAAATTCTCACAAATTCTTGTATCGGATCATGTTACAGTATAAATACACAAAAACACATCCCCTTACACAGAATATAGCTAAATGGTGAAGTTTAAATGTACATGTAATTCATATAAATCAAATACCAATAAATACATTTCATTTAGGCATTTAGACATACAACATTTTATTACTTCCTTGTCACATTTCTTCCCGGTCTATGTTCATGGAGAAAGAGCCTCCAAAAACACTGCATGGTTAATTTCCTCCTGTTTTCATGGAAAAGAAATTAGACTGCCAGACTGCTGTGCTCTGGGAGGAATGGCATGTGCTACCTTTTTCGCAACCACTTTGTCTCAGACAAAACGTAATACTTTCAGGTCTGAGATGGTATTTTCTAAAAATCATGTTTCAGGACAAAAAGAAAGAACTAAGAGCCCTAAAGAAAAAAAGAACTAAAGAACTAAAATCATTTTATATGATTTTAAATCTACATTTTATGGGTTAATGTAAATGAATGTCTGTAAAAGTTGTAAAATACTAGACCTGACCCAAAGAGGCCCCCCAGTGTCTCCAGGTTTCTGAATCAAAAAGTCAACATAGCTAATCTGAAGATTATATTAGATTATATATTATATTTGTGTGACTACAACCCAGTCCCAATGTCCCACCAATCACAAAGGCACTCTTTCTTTCACATTGACAGGTAGAGTCATGCCCAGGTAGAGCGTCAGAGTACATCCATCCAGTGCACAGGGTTAAGTCTAGAGTGTGCCTCCTGCCAATAATAGACTAGTTAACATCAGCAGATCATCTCTGGACCATTTCCATTTTCCCAGTACCTCAGACCACAAATGCTAATCAAGTTTCTATATACTTTCCATAGAATCAGGAGTTTTGTTGAAATTCTCCTCTGTTTGACACGAGCATCTCCCAACCAGTAAAGACCCACTTTAAATCATGCCCCCACTTGTTATCAACTGGCTACCCCACTGACAAGAGAGATATCAGCCCCTACCTTCTATACTCTATCCTGAGTACCACTGTGATGCCAAATACCAAGAATCTGCATGGTGGCATCATTCATTCAATGGAGCCATGGCAGCAAAGCAAGGTCCAAATAGATAGTGTAAAAAGAACAATCGTTTAAGGTCTACTGTACTGCTGTACTCCTTGGACGGAATGTTCAAAAGCTCTCTGTCCAACATATCAAGTTTTTAGCCCAGGTATAGTCTCAATTTCATTTTGTACTTGGCTTGTGTGCAGGCCATAATCTTAGCAGTCAGATCAATATGGGCACACCTGCCCATGCAAATGAAGCGGTAGCTCAGAGACCATTCATCCACCCATCCAATCTGACCTTTGATGGGTATATCTGAAGGCCTTTGGGACATAGTAATAGGTCATACCCAAGTTTCTCAACTTTCCTTACAGTACTACAGGGTCCTTGCCATCAGCAATTTAGAACTAGAGCAAATTGAGCACAACTGCTGAGTGCCTCTATGGGGCCAGACTGCTCAACTTGAGCATGGCTCTTCTGAAGGCTGGATACTCCAGATGGCCCTTAAGTGACATACTTGTCCCAGGTTGCTGTCTGGGCCGCTCCACCGAGTAGAGCCTGTGCCTGGAGCCCCACTCATTCTTTGGTCAGCTGTCAATCAAATCAAAGTACAATCCAGCAGCATTCTGGAGTATCATAATTGCAAGGATTGGACCACCTGAGCAGGGGAATCTCTCTTATTTCCTTTTACATTATTCTGATCATCTAACCATCTATTCTTTTACATCAGTTTAACAATCTAAGAATGAATTGGAGCTCGTGTGGGGTTTCTCTCAACACACTGACGCATTATTCTCCATACAACCCTCAAGTGATCTTGTGAAATTCATGATTTCTGCCCAAGATTATATCATCCAATTTTGTGAATCATTTATCTGACACTGTGGCCTTAACTGAAAGTGAGCCTGCAAAGATTCCATTGCTGCATGTGGTACATTCCCTATGGCATTATTGTGGCCAGATTATGACCATCTGTTTCTCAGACCAACTGTTTATCTGCAATGGAGTATAGGCACAAGAGGTTACTTTGTCTAAACAGAGGCTATATCACCAGTAGGTGGATTTCACCATGACCAAATGATGGGCTCCTCCTGTGGCATGGCATTCTATGAGAAGAAATGCATCTATTCCTCCTTGTTTTTTTTAAGATGTGCCACTCTGGAAATTCTGTGCTACTGTTATTTTATACTATGGAACTATGTAGTGTGAAGGTTCCAGGGACTGATGGTGGTTATGAAATAATCATTTGTCACATCATTTTTAAACAGGCTGAGCATACATATGCACAAGAACAGGGAAACAGTGGTTAAGGTATGAAACACTGTGAGCTTAAATCCCAACGCAGCCAATGTCCTTCAGTTTAAATGCATTCTGTCTCAATTGTAAGTTGCTTGGGATAGAAATGCCAGCCAAATGAAGAAAATGTTTATTATTATTTAAAACTATTCTTTTTAATCATAGTCAAATTATTACATCACTGATTGATCATCAGTGTATTTCAATGTTGTGTCATCTTGCACACACAGTATGGGTAAAAGAGTATAGGCATGCAGGACAACACTGTTAACACATCAACCCACTAACTCAATATTTAACATTAGAATAATTCCTGTTTATTTTTTGTACACTTTATATAAGAGATTTTTCAGCTGCAGTCTATTTGATGATGACCTAACACAAGGCTTCAGGCTCCTTTAAAACCACCATGAATAAATATTGTTTCTTTGGAGAGAAAGTCTAAAAGCTCTTTTGTTTTGGCTGCAGACATGAAACATAACTTATCAAAACTGAACTTTCCCACTTTGAATACTTCACAAATGTTAATTTTTTTTTACATATTGGATTTCTGTGGATATGCCAGTAGAAAATTAAGAAAAACTATGTAAAAAATTAATTCAATAAATAATATGAACCTTGAATGGCAACAGTGTGTGATATGAAAAACAGATGCATGGCATCATACATAAAAATGTTAAAAAAATAAAAAATAAAAATAAATAAATATTTGCAGTGACACAAGGTAAAAAAAAACCAAAACAAAAACAAAGCCATATTGAATTTATCATTGTCATTGTTGATTAGTGTGGGTAGGGTACACTCTGACCGCTCTATTATATTCTATTACTGAGGAAGATTTTACAGCTAAACCACACACACATGCACACACACACATAAAGGGTCTGTTTGGCTCCCCAGGTCCACTCCAGTTGTAGTCCTGAATAAAACTACTGTGCATGGGTGTGTGAAGGGGAAAGCAGTACACAGACGTTCTCTCTCCATTCCATTCTGCTCCAGTCATGGTTTTAGCCAGTGCCAGCATTTGCAGAGTCCCAGTCCAAGCATTATAGTTTCAGGGCTGGTGTAAAATTAAGGTTTTATTGAGAAAGAAGTGTTTGTGTGCATTTTCTATACAGGTATAGAAACTTTTGATACTTGAACTTGTACTGTGATGCAGAAAGCCCCTCAAGATTGTGTGTATATGCCAATTTTCTTGCCTTTTGGGGACTTTTTTATCAATATTTAAATAAGGTACCTAATTAAAATGATGCTCACAATGAATCAGTACAATGTTTCTACTAAAAAAAAGATCTCTTTACCCTTTTCTGTTTTAAACAATTGATTTCAAAGAAATTGGCTACAACCCAAAACCTCTGTAATGAATACTACAGTATGTCTAAATACTAAACCATTCGTAGCTACTAGCTAAGATGGCAAAATACCCTCCCCAACATCCCGAAAAATAAAAAACATATCGATAATGGTGCACCATAAATGTTACGGTTATACTGTTCAGACAGACTTTTATACCACAGCCATGATGGAACACATAAACCTAAACTATTTTTTTTTCCAGATCGATGTTTGAAATTTTATTGTCCACCTACGCTAATAGGCCAACATTAATGAGGGGCTCCTTGGCAGCTCTAGGGCCCTAAGCAGCCTCATATGTCACTCATTAGGGAATAAAAACATTTGCTGAATGAATAAAAATATAACCAATTGTAATTTGGCACATTCCTGGAATTCGTATAAGCATTAAATGAGATTATATTAATATGCATGAAGAGAGAACAGGTGCTTATCTTTATTTAATGTCTTGCAATCAAGATTTATAAGGGTAGAAGCCCAGCAGTATTCTCCACTCCATCATTCTTTACCCTTTTTCAGCCCCATTTCTAGCCAATGTTGCTCAGTAGCCAGACAGCAACCATAGGCTACAAATGGAGAAACAGACAGAGGGTGGGAAGTTGAGGGGTATGGAATAGAAATCCTGAAGGACTCCTGAAAGTAATGAGGAATTCTTCAGTGGCTCGGTAAAACATTGCAGTATCCCGTGTACGCTTCTGCAATAAGAAAACAGCCAAACCTGTATCAGAGACTCTGCAGACTATAACCCGTCAGCTGGAAAGAGAGGTATGCACATTCTTGCTACATGTGAATAAAATTATGATCTGTTTATTGTGGTTAGGCTGCTTCTCACATGTCTGAAATGGGAAAAAATGATGCCGTGTTGGAGGAAAAAACGAAGAGCAGTTTTCAGTCATTTAGGTTTAGATTAAACTATGCAAACAAAACTAATTAATGTTAAGGAATGCAAGCAAAATGGTACATAATTGATTTTTAAGACATCAGAAAAGAATTAAGGCAATATCCATCTGCATTACACTGGGAAAAAGCTGATGAGCTACAGAAAAAAACAAGCCACAACTAATATTATTTTCCAAGTGGTATATGTGCAAGCTGCTATTTAATAAAACTAGGCTTCCCATGGTTTCTATGTTTCTAAAGGTGCATCCTGTGCACCCTGTAATAATAAACCATATCAGGAGCACAGTGTGTCATTACATACTGTTTTTGTTTATCTTATTCAGGCCGACCCATGGACATCAGGTCGCTTCTAGTAATACTTTCGGTGTGTGGGCAAATGCAGGCCATAACTGTAGACACTGATTATGGTGGCTTGCCTGTGCAGATTGAGCGATTTCTAGGGGAGCCCACTCTTTTTACCCTCAGGAATCGCATGGCCTCCAGTTGGTCGTGGATGGTGAGCAGCCAGAACTGTTCTGCGAAATGCGACTGTGCAATTCAGTGGCCCACGGCTTTGTACTGTGACCACAAAGGCCTGGAGCAGTTTCCTGAAAGTCTTCCCTCCAGAACACAATACCTTTTCCTGCAGGGTAACATGATCACTGGTTTTAGCTCTACAGCCTTTGCCAATACCTCTAATTTACGCTGGCTCATTCTGGACCAAAACCAGCTCCTCAGTGAGAGACTTGATGGTAGGCCGCTGCTCAATCTGAGCCGATTAGTGAACCTCTTCCTGAACCATAACAACTTGACCGAGGTGCCAGCAGGACTGCCTGGTGGACTCAAGCAGCTAAGACTGGCTTATAATCAAATTGAGAAAATTGGCCCTGGAGTATTCGAGAACTTACAGAACCTAACACTGCTTTTGCTTCAAGGAAATCGTCTGAAAACTATTGGAGAAACTGATTTCAAAGGTATGACCTTAAACTGAGGTATACTGTAGTTTTTATAGCACTGATTTGTAACTTTCTGTACCCTAGGCCAAATCGCTGTTAGTTACTGAATCCTTAAAAAATTCAATTGCACTTCCAAAAATTCCTTTTTTGAATTGGAACTGTCGTAGTTATATGTAAACACAGGTATCTTAGTGTTTTGTCTGTTTGTCATGTCCATCACCAGGCCTTTCACTTCTAAATCTTTTGGACCTCAGTCAGAATCTCCTGGACACTTTCCCCAAGCATCTGCCTCCATCTGTTCAGCAGCTATACCTCTCACACAACGCTCTTATGAGCATAGCTGAGGACAGCCTCCAAGGATTTAACAGACTCTGTTATTTACGTCTACGAAACAACCGACTGAAAAACGATGGCCTGGCTCCTGGTGTCTTCAACGTGACTTCTCTAGTGGAACTGGACCTCTCCTTCAATCAGCTAACTGAAATCCCTGTTGTTCCCACCACCTTGCAGTACCTTTACCTAGAGGTTAACCAAATCAGAGGTGAGATACTAAAACGCAGGTACATGAATTGGTTTCTCCTTGAATGTCCTCTTGGAATGACATCATTTTTTGGCACCTTATAAAAATTACATCTTCTACTTAGAAAAGCAGTGGAGGAAAACATGATTCATAAGCTATTATGTCATAGGGAATTTAGGACCAGATTCTAAATATCCCAAATAGTGAGGCTTTCTGTGTGTGAAATTCAAACTTTCAAACACATTTAGTGTGTGTTTGGGAAGATTTATAGAGGAGGTTTGTGTATGCACTTTTTTATTTTTATTGAATTTTATTTGACTGACGAGTAGCTTCAAAAATATGCAAAGAAAACCAAAGTAAAATAATATGGAGATATCGTTTTAGGAAAGATTTAAAGTAATACTGTTTTGCAATCCCATGCAACCTATCTACAGCAATGTCTATACATTAAAAATGAATATTTTGGGACAAGCATTCTTTTCATAGATACAGTATGTATTAACCTTTCACTGGAACGCTCTGTATGAGACATTTTCCAACAACATACTTTAACCTTCACTATTTGAAGACGATTCATGCATAATGAACGCTTTACTTCAATTTTTAAAATATTAAGCATTTAGTTAGATTAGACTAAACTCGTTTCTTTAAATACAATCAGGTTCGTGTTAAATAATATAGCGCTTAGCAAAATGATAGCAAAATCTTTAGGGTGCAGACTATAAGGAGATTTTCCGTGTTTTAAAAATAACTGTGTTACTGTACCATGTTACTAGGCGACTTGGAAGCCAGATTGTGTCTGGAAACTCGATTAGCATCTGATTATTTTTCAGGGGAAACCTACTGCACTTACAACACTCTCAGAGAATATTAATATATTAATCCACTTTATGCTAGTTAGCTGCAGGAAGAGAAGAACAAGAACAGCAGATGTAGACAATCCTCGTCTCTTTTAATGCTGTAATGCACATTGAAACGATCTGGAACTTACTTTAATAGTGCTCTTGAATTTAAGAATAAATGTATAGTAGCAATAAGAGTAAGAATCATTATCAACATCGTAATCAGAAACGCTGAGACAGATTGAATTTTAAGTGATCGAGCTTTACTGGCACTGGCACTGGCTTTACTGGCCAACTCGAGGTCAATAAAACAAACGGGTCAGGTGATCATTAAACCTAACAAACTGGAGCTAGACAAGAAGGAAGAGAACGAAGTACAGAAATACGGTCAATCCAGAAAAGGATAAACAGGGAACAAAGGCTTGGTTTAGTCAGAAGGTTAAGTAAACTGAGCTTAAAGTTCGAGACTGGTGTGCGTGTGAAAGTCTTGTTATTACGGGGAGACTGTAGGTGTATGTGAGATTAGGAAGAGGTGAGCATGATCACAAGTCCTGTGACTGTGAACGAGGAAGTGAGTGTGCACTTTGGGAAATGGAGTCCTGATGTCTCTGTTTGTAATTGTAATAAGAGTTTGTGGATTTGTTATTCCTGATAGTTAATTTGATGCATTAATATAATCATGCACTATACAGTCCCGCCTCTTTCATGAAGAAGTGTCTCTGACGTCATTGTTTCTACCCAGGACCTGAAGTCTTGTGCTGTTTGAACTCTGAAGCTAGTTGCAGTGTTTGTATGCTGGATATCAGTCATGGGAAACATCATGCTTCCAAGTCACATGCATGATGTCATCTCTGTTGACGTGGCCTTAATATTTTGAAGTGACAAAACCATGCAAAATATTATGGAAAACGTGATATATATATATATATATATATATATATATATATATATAGGAAAGGACAGGATCTTTCTCATGCTGTGAGGGTCATGAGTTGGGGGTGGGTGGTATTGAGGGGTGGGTTAGCTAATGAAATGGGAGCGATGGTGGGAGAGAGGAGAAACATCTGGAATCATCCGTGAACACTCCAGAAAGACCTGAACAGTGCCAAAATCACTTTCTGTTCTCCCCTTCTCTCCTCATTTTTTCATGAGAAAACTCAGTTTGATTAGAAAAATCACCACTACATAAGAATTTTGTATAAACAGCGAGCAGTTGAGATCTGACACTTCAAACAATAGAAAAGAAACAGCCTATGTTCCCCCGAGCTCTCCAACTGAATTAGAGCGTCGATATAATCGAAAATGCACACAAACTGGACACTCATTAAGCCCGTTTTTTGTTTGTGACAGCTGCTTTAATATTAGAATTAAAAAGAAAAACAGACTTTAGAACAAAAACAGGAAAAAGACAGAGAACATTCTGGCCTGCCCCTTTGGAAAGGGGAAACATTTGGTTCATCGTATTCTTATTGGCAGGAGAAAAGAATGAGGGTTTATAGTCCCCAAAGATCTTCAGCAGAGATGACACAGAATACAATCATCAACCAGACCAAACATTAATACAGTAACACTTTGGATACACTTCTTGAAAGTCTCAGACAGTCTCCTCGACTTTAACTTTAACAGACATCATCTTTCGGTGTCCAAAATAAGCCCACCGCTGCAGGAATACGGCTCTTTGGGTTCTCTTTTATATAACTCTCATATTGAATAGTAAAACACAAATACACCTGCCTTCCATTTTTATTTAGTCTGCGCTGAACTGAGCTTCGGTGCAAGTGTGACACTTTCTTGTGGTGCAGATGATGACAGTGTGGAAATGACTAATATATATGGGTGTTCAAACAGCAGAAAATGATCACAGTCATGGAAACAACGTTCAGAAATAACAAATACATTTTATTGCAGAGCTTTCAGTACTAATTTCAGTAATCCTCAGAGTTTGATATGTTTTCAGTCTGTAACTTGTCTGGTTAAATTATATGTGAAAACGCTGCTAACTGTGTGATTTATTTGGTTCTTTCTCTCTAGAATTTAACATCAGCAGTCTCTGCAGGACAGTGGATATAACTTCATATTCACATATAAAGATATTGCGGCTGGATGGTAATAAGATAAAGTATCATCAGCTACCTTCTGACTGGGTTTACTGTCTCCGAATCCTTCAAAATATTTATATTTGAGATTCATCTTTGTCTGTACTCCAAAAGCTCACATAAGATTTTGAACAATATAATATACATGAGGCTTTTAGACTAGAAATGAAAGGACATATTGTAAATGAGATCACATATGTATAAGGTTAGCTTTCAAATAAATAATAAACATGTTGATCTTTTCCTTAACATTTTTCTCTGTTCAGCTATTTTTCTTCTAACACAATTGCTGTATTGATATAATTTGTCCAGAGCACAGCTCTGACCAAATGAAATCTCATATAAGCAAAAGCAAAAGGAGTTGTCGTGTCATGCTTCCTCTGTCAAGCCTTAGCATGAAAATTGAAAATAGAGCCTAATAAAGTATAAACACATAGTTTAGCCATGATTCTGCTGGTGCTCAGGATTGGCAGGTCTTCATTGTAAAACTAGCCTAATGGCCTTCAGAGCTAGCTCAAAAACTAGCACAGAAGTCAAAAACATTCCAGCTTCTACTCAAACCCTTCCAGTGACCCTCCCAAACCCTGGACTAAACACCAAAAACATACTCCGTAAACATATTTGGCAACAGTAGTAATGTTCCCCCCCAAGCCTTGGCATGTAAGACCGAAAATAAGTCCAAATTATACACAATTAGGTTGTGCAATAAATTTTATACTCCAAAGACAAAGATAGTGCTCAGTGTTACTCAGAGTAAAACTGATTCACTGACCATTCAAAAAACTACGACCCTCTTAAACCATGTATTTAACTCACCAAATCATCTCCAGGTATTTAAAACTTTTCCCTTCAAGTCTTGGCATGTAAAATTTGAAACAGGTCCAAATTATAATCTGTGAGATTTAGTTTTCAAGTTGTCACACCCAAAAATGTTATGAAAGACCTCAAGGTTACGACTAGATCTTTCATGGCAAAAATCAGACTAATGCCTTTAAAAAAAAAAAGCCAGAAAAGTTTAAACTCAATATCTGACACCCAGAAACCCAACCCACCACACCAAGATGTGCTCAGCAACAAAATCATTTGGATACTGGTACTAGGGAAATACTATACTGGTACAAGTGCTACTATAATTAGTTAATGTGTGTTGACCATAGTTTTAAAACCTCATTACTGCTGTTGCACCACTGTATGTGTTAATTCACTACTTTTACTACAACCAGTCACTACACGTCAACTGTGTCTTTACACATGTATTAAAATACTTCCTGCTAACCTGATTGGTTTGAAAAGCTTCAGGATAATTAAAACGACATTTGGGTTCTATTTTGCTGATGAGATTGAAGCATGAGAAAAAGTTTATATTGTTAGGACACATGCATCAATGAGAATGCTCCAATCTCCTGTCTTTCATTTTATTGGTGCTTCTGCTATTCTGCTTAATGATATGTAGCCAACTATCTCCACCCTTTAAAACTTTCTAACAAGTCATGGGTTCAACAATATTCTGTGGCACAGAGACAAGCCCTTTAGTCTTGGCTGGTGCCATGGAGTCATTGTTTTGTTTCTAAAGCACAATTCCAGAAACGGAGAGTCAGAGAATGTCCCTGGACTCACTTTCACCGAAGGAACATAAACAGAACAGCTGAGAAACCACTAAATGGAACTAAATACTAAATACTAAATACTTCCACTACTATTTCTTTAAAATAAGTGAACGTTATACGGAACGGAATAACGTTGGTAGAAACCCTAAGTGGGATTGAGACCTCATACAACCAGTTTTGCTCTGAGGAGTTTAATTAGAAGTTCTATAGTGTAGTGAACCTAAGACCTTTCTTACATAATAAGATTGTGTCAGTTACTTAGGATATGAGGGTTGTTGCCAGTGCCACCATTTTCCCATGAAACTCTGTTGACCTGCTGCTGTGGGTTCATTTTTGATGTTGGGTTTATTATTCTGCTTACACTGGACTCATTATACAATTTTTTTAAAGCCACATGTGTTGCCCCTTTTTTTTTTTTTTTTTTAAGAGAAAAAGCCAAGCCATTCCCTAGTAAATGAAACAAAAAATTATATATATTTCAAAAAAATATATATTATTGTAAAATATTTATATATTTTTTAAAAATATTTATTTTTTTGTAAAAACAACAATCAATTGACTATTTCTAAGTGGAAAATTATGAGAAAGGAATATATATATATATTTTTTTAATTTATTTATTTGGCAATTTAGAAAAAATATGTTTTTAGACCATTGGTTAGTTTCAAACTGCTGTTTAGCTGTTTTTGTCATGTATACCTGACAACCCTGACTCCGTGGTAGCTAATCCACCTCAGAATAAGGTACAAATTATACCAAGGTCAGGGAAAGAACAGCAAACATGGAGAAGAGAAAATAACAGAGTGATGCACTGATTGGGTTTCAGTCACTGGAAATGTTTCTTGAGGTCACATGCCTCTATTGAATGGCTGCCATTTATAAAAGACTGCTACATCTTTAACATTTGGCATCTTCTTCCTGTTAAACCCAGAACTGGGTGCATCATCCTGACAGATGAACAGACTCTTTGGGAAACGAGTTCATTCTTTCCAGTCCTGGTTTCATACATTACACAACAGGGTATGAGCTCATAGAAACAGTTAGTGACACACCTCTAAAAGGGCATGGAGATATAAAATAGTAAATTGTTGAAAAGTAATATATTTTTGACAAGCTAAGTGGTATGCTATAGCACAACAAGCAGTGATGTCAACAGTGGTATAGAATTTGCGTAGAATATTTTCCTTAAGTTCAACTAAAGAGTGCACTGATCTCAGTATGGTTATTAAAAAAATACAAAATATACAACTTAGATTTCCCATAAAAAATTTTGTTCTTGAAAACTACAAGCCACTATTGCATGCAGCACATTTATTCCCCTGCGAGTTTATGAAAATGGCTCCTTACAATGAAGCAGGAGGAACTGATAATCAGGCTCATGCTCTAGCCTCGTCTCAGGCAGGTGAGGATGGTGGGAGGAACAACCACCCGGAAAGCAGTTTCCGGACCTTGTAAGCATCTGAGAGTTCTCAAGGTCGAACCTAATACCATGTTTACCATGCCTACTGGCAACATAATAGGGAAGAGAGCACTTTTTTTTATATACAATGATTTCACCATTATGTTTTACAGACTGTCAGTCATTCACTGACGTTACCAGGAATTAATTTCAGGGAGGATAAGGAAATATACAAAATAAACTCAGCCCATGATCTGTAAAATTAAATCAAGTGAATAAAGTGTCATGCATTCAGATATTTTGGGTGGATGCAAGATGACAGTTGAGGCAGTGATGTCATGAACGTGCTGTTTAAACTGTCTTAATATAATAAACAACGTAGCCGTAAAATATCATAATGTAAGACGCTAGTAAAGGAGGAAGTGGCAGGAACTTTGATCTAATTAAAAAACCAGCTCTACCTTCTGGCAGTAAAACCATTAATGCTTCATGGACTGTAACATCAATATCAATACCCCTGCGCTTATAGTGTTAGCTAGTTAGCTAGAATTAAAAACAAAAATGGGGAAAATCCATGATTCGGATTGGTTCATTCTTTTTCTCACCAAGAGCAGTCAGTGAAATCGGATTAATCAAAGTATGGGATTCGTTTATTTGATGATTTTTAGCATCACATGTAATAAAGCAGTTGAAGATGAATCAATGAATCAATGAATGACTCAATCAATTAATCAATGCACGAAGGAAATTGGAGACAATCCCGAACTCCCACATGTGCAGACCCGTGTGACTGTGTTTGCTATCGGTTAGCTAATCTTAGCGATATTTGTTACTTTGTATTGCAGATCTGCAGAAGGTTAGCAAATTATACAGTCTTGCCTAGATAGGAGGATATTCAGCTTCATAGCAGTAGCTGGGAAACTAGAAGTACTGGCTGGTTAGGCAGCTAACAGAAATACAGCTTCTCAATAAACTTCCAGTAATTTACTGCTGAGTCACTCTCTCAGTGTCACTTGGCATGATCTGACTTCTTATTAATGGTTTATAGGATAATAATGAGTTACATTTAATTGTTTTTGTTTGTTTTTGAGTAAATAAGACAGCCTGAAGTGAGCCTGTGGTGGTAAAGTCATTCCTAAGGCATGAGCCAGATTCATATCTCTGAAGAAAGACTGCCATTAAATCTTAAAACTCTTTCTGCCATCATATTTAGCAGTCAACATGTTCTCCAGGTACTTCATTAGTATTACGTGCATATGCTTTTTTTGTGCGCTATAATAACGTGAACGTGTGAAAAGCTAATCTTGGCGTAATTGATTCTGATTTGTAAAACTGTTGGATTTCTCCCCAGCAGGGACTGAGGGTTTTTTTTTTTTTTTGTTGACTTAGACACATTCAAAACCCAGAGGAGGTTGTAAAGTTTGTGTGGTTAATTTTGTCATAACTCCAGGGTGGAGAAGGTGCTTGGTTAGCAGAACCTAATGAAACTCAGTCTGGATGCATGTAACAGACCTCCATGACAGACAGAAGGCTTTACTGTGTTTATTGTGCAGTATAACTTGGACACCCAGAATGGACTTATAGTACTTTTTTTCTTCATTTTGACAATGCTGAGTGATCAAAACCCTGTTGACTTCAGGTCTTATGAAGCAGGCAAAAAAAAAGAACCAAACGTTTCTTCTTTTACTTCTATTTTTTTTTAATGGGTGGTACAAAGAAACAAGATTAGATGTTTGGGTCAAGCCTAAATTTGCTGTTAGGAAGGAAAACAGAGCAGCTGGGGAAGACGGATCTTCATGCTACGCTTGAAAATGACAATGTGCAAGGGCATAATTGTTATTAGGACAGACAGTGTGTCGGGTGAGAAATGGGAAGTCTGACAAATGTGAAATGACCTGCGACTTCCTATAAACAGAGAAGAGTTAGGTATTAAAAAATCTTTTAGATCTTTTTTAATGTGAGATAAGAATAATATTCTTAAACACACTTTCATGGGAAGCATTGTCCGTGTATATAGACATACACTGTGTGTGTGAGACTGTCTGGGAAAAACCAGTAGATGACTCAAAGGCTGAATCCAGCTTTGGGATTTAGGATTGTTCTGCCAATAAAACAGCATGTACATGCTTTCTTTCTTTTTTTTTTTAACTAATAAAATATCTTTCATGTAAAGATGTTGGATAAACAAAAGCAGTATTTAAATCAGTGTGCTAAAGAAGAGTAGAACATTGTTAGTGGTCATGATTTTAAAAAGCTTTGTGTTGGAAATACTGTGAAAATGTTCTCATGTTGTAATGGAACGTTTCAACTTTTCCTCAATTACAACAGCCTGTATCTTTCAGAACGATATTAGTAGTAAAAAAAAGGTCAAAACTTCACCATGAGACGGCTTTTCCCAGGCCAGCACACATGTGCACATACTGTAGGTCAAACTGTTGCTGACGAAGTTAAATGTGAACCTATTTTCATGTTAATCCCCTGCAGAGACCTGCATTAAACCTGAATGAAACAACACCGACTCTCACTGATGTACTTCACTGAAAAAAAGATCTTGCATGTTGCTTCCGTCATCATTTATAAGAACCAAGTGTTGCGGTTAATGCCATCATTTCTGGGACGAGAACAAGCTCGCTTGGTGGTTTCAAGATATTTGTTAACAAGCAAGTGACTTCACTGTTTGCTTCCTGTTATCACAGTGGAACATGGCCATATATCAACATCTGTAAAAAAGACAAATGGATGCGTTTGTCTTTGAAACACACACACACACACACACACGTATGAAAAAAAAAAAGTGAGGAAGCTTCAATTTAGGAGCAGTAACTTTTCTTGCCGGTTCATATGATGAAATCCGTCAAAGTATTCCATTGACAAGGTTAATATTGCATCTCGACAAGCCTGAGCGTGTCCGTTTGTACTTTTAAATCAAGTTAGATGCCTGCATTTCATTATCATCGTCATTCTTCGGAGACGGATTGAATCCATTAGACATTATTAATTACAAGAGCACAACAGAGTGGAGTTGACTGCTCTAAGATTTATTCACACTGGCTCTGATTCATGTTTAATATCACCGTATTTGTGTTTTTACATTCTTTTATTAACTGCCTGCATTTCGGTGATGAGAGTTCAACGTGTAAATTAACCCCTAAAGGTCTCAGCTGATTAATCTGTTCATTTATTATGTATTTTTTTCCACTATGATGTACACTTTATATACAATATTAATATTACAGTGTGGAAATGTAGGTTCTCTGTTGAGTTTAAGGGATTAATAATAAACTAAGATAGGTTCACATGTTATTCATTGTTATTAAAAAAAAATGTTGTGAGGACGTTATAATGTTTTGACAGAGTTGCCACACCAGATTTACCGGAAGTGACGCTTGTTTTGCCACGTTCTGTATTTAAAGTTGCTCTTTGTGCTTAGTACTTATTGAGTCCTACAACGTGCTGCATTAAAATTTTAATATGCACTCGGTGATATATGGTTTTGGTGAGAAAGTTCACTGCTTAATAAAATTGACTCCTGGCTCATCCATGGTGTACGCTGGATTTATGATTTGACCTCATTAATTTAGAGGTGAACTTTGTGTAAATTTCCACCTTCTTGATCTAGAATAACTAGTAGTGAGACCCAAACAAAGTTACGTGAAACTTGCTGTCATTCTGAGCAGCTCTGCTTTATCTCAGCCAGGCAGCGGTTAGTTCTATCCCAAGGGCACATGCTGAACTGTCATCAAGAAACAGAGTCAGGAACACCCTTGCCACATGAAAAAGATCAGTTCTAGACTTTCTAACAATGTCTCTTTTGTTTTGGCCTTCGCAGAGCAAAATTAAGAAGAAGAAGAAAAAAAAAAATGCAATCTGGAAATTATGACTGGATCAGCAGCAGATAGATAATTGAAACCACAAAAAAAACTCAATAGCAGAGAACGGTTTGGGAATTTTTAGTCCAAGAATTCCTTCGAGCACAAACACACATAAAAAATAAAAGATATAATTCTGCATGGAGTAAATTTGCATATTTCCAGACAAATAGGCATCGCTTTAAAAATAAAATGTCACTAATTATTTATTTATCAATGCTGAGACATTAATACAGTGTGGTTTCATGCAGTATTACTGATTTTTATACACTGCAATTTCTTATAATTCTAGAATTCAAACAAAAACGCCTCCCAGTAGGTGGTTTTGGTTAAGATAAAACTGCTCCTAGTGGTGAATAAGTGTATGAATGTTTATGTGTTAAATGACTGGCGTCCCACCCAGGGTGTATTCCTGCCTCCGGCCCAGTGTTCCACATCCGAGAGCATACGAAATGCGAGTGAGCGGATATAAGTTTTCCATATGGGACTGCAGCTGGGCAACTCAGAAATCAAAATTGAGAAAAATAAACACATGAATCTCAAAAATAAACTGCATCATTTTAATAGAAAGCAGATGATACTGCTCATCATGCTTACATTTGTTCCCCATTATACAAGCATCTCTATGGACTACACGAGTGCATGAGTTCTCCTAATCTGCTGCGGTGAAAGCTGGATGAGAATGTTCAGCATTTGGAAAGCAACTCCAAACCTTCAGCTGCAGGCAGGGTGGGAATTAAGGCCATGCACACAGAAAAGCTCGCTCGTACAGTAAAAAGTGCCGTTATTAAGATCAGGCACAATCATGCCATCTTTCAGAGTCTGTGGAACCCAAAGCAGCCCAGCCTTCCAAGTTTCTGTGGTATCGCTGGCCAACTTAAATAAAAGACACATGAAGCTGATTGAAAAACTGGCCAAGTATCCATGTGACACAGCAAAACAGAGCACAGAACCAGTGTCTGAACATGAGAAATCCAAGCCTTGCATTTTTTAGCTTTAAAAACACACACACACACGTACACA
Source organism: Bagroides melapterus (assembly GCA_028566695.1). Lineage (NCBI taxonomy): Eukaryota > Metazoa > Chordata > Actinopteri > Siluriformes > Bagridae > Bagroides > Bagroides melapterus. The sequence continues at coordinate 7,960,602 of JAOTRN010000001.1, forward strand.
CACTCATTAACCCGCAGCTCACCCAGGGGAAGGAGATGAGAACATATCCTCTTTGTGAGGGATGGGCATTTAGACTCAGGCACTTTCCTCAAGGGTAGGAGAGAGTGAGTGAGAGAGAGAGAGAGAGAGAGAGAGAGAAGGAGAGAGAGAGGCAGCACAGCTGACCTTCAAACAGAAAAGCAAGGCAACAGAGACCCAATAGGCAGCCTGCTTAACGGAGGAAAGCAAAGTTTGGTAGAACAGGCAGGAGAGAGTAAGAAAGGAGCCATAAAGAAGCCCTCAGCAAGAAAGTGAGTACCAACAGCAGGTAAGATTTAAATATATA
>JAOTRN010000001.1:7961026-7972217 GCA_028566695.1 Bagroides melapterus
GTATGTATGTATGTATTTCTGTTTTCTTTAGAAACTAATACTGAAAGATAAAACATCAGGGAAACATGCTGTGTGGGAAAAGGTGGGCACTTAGCGATGCCATGCACAGTGTTTGTGCTGTTTCTATAGAAACCCTCCACCTGGTCCCCTCTTCTATATTTCCATTTTGCAAGTTCACTAAGAATTTATGGACACCGGGACACCGATGACAGTTTATAAATAGAAGTGCATGTATTGTTGTGCTGATGCTTTATTTGGGTGTTGTTTATTCGTGCATTCACGGAGGTTCAGGAAAACAACCCTAAGTCCTATTCTCCCTAGCACAGGGGTGTGCCTCTACCCAACACTTTCTGCATTTTTGAACAACAAGCTCTTCTGAAAATGGAAATAAATCTACTTAAAAAAAAAGATAAGCAAACATCGATTACATGGATGTTGTCAAGCTGTAAGGAATGTCAGCGTATTCATTCTTTGTTCACCACATCACAGTATTCAGTGCGTTCATATCCTTTTTTGGGCAAGTCAGAAAAGTGGACAGCAAAAACTATTTATCATATCATTTCAAATCAGACACATTGCCGTGGTACATAACAGGAGCTGCTGAAGCTGTTTCTCATCTGTAGATCTGAATTTCCCCTGTCAAACGTTTCCTTGCCAAGGTTCGGTCTTTGATCGATGGAAAAATCTCTACGAGGAGCCCTAACATTCAATATCACATCGACGAGCAGGAGAGCACATTCACTTGCTTGAATGTCACATGTGTTATGAATAATTTGACCAATGAAAACCTTCCTGCTCTGGTACAGAAGGTATTTCTTACTTATGTAACTTTCCTAAGCAGAGAAACTCTCCTGGCAATGATTTGGATTATAAGATAGGACATGATGCCTGTAATGTCCTTGGAATTGTCCAGTCTGGAGATGAAAATCTGTGAAGTCTCTCATCTGCTGTAAGCTGTAATTTCTAACAACAATATTATTGTAGACTTCTGAAGTAAAGGCAATTGCGTACGCACAAACAATACTGGGAACTGGACATGTATTCAGATATATTTATCATGTCTAAGCAAACAATTTTCCTTCTTTGAAAGCAGCTAAATATTTTTATTGTGTATAGACAAATGCATGTTTACTTAAGCTAATTTCATATATATGCAAAAATCCTTCTCAGCCATCACATCAACACCCTGTGAAATATCTAAATCAAGACAGCTCTGAGATCTTTATGTGGAGGTTAGTACAGTACTTCACCACCTTGCATGACAGCTATTTTTCATTGGGACCCACCCAAAGCAAGCATGCAGCTGTCCTAATAAACAAACCCACATTTTCCCAGGATTCCTTGCTACCCAGACGCCTCCCCGACTTTCTGCTGTCCCGGATTAGACAGCTGTCACTCAGCCAGATGGCTGCAATCCAACATATGTTTGTGATCAGGACCCATGCTACATGTCTCATGCTGAGCTATGCTTGGCTTCCTGTTAATAATTCATAAATATATGAACAACAAATCTGAGCATGGGTTAACCTGAAATTTGAGAGCAATGATGTCGGATTTTTGTCCCTGGATCAAAATTTCCATCTTTGTTCAAACAGCATGACTTGACTTTGGCCCTGTAACATTCAATACAATGTCTCTTTGTCCTAAATCCACTCACTAGTGAAATATTCTCAAAAATTATTACACTATAATTTGGAACTTGTGTGTATGTGCTTGCCAAATGTCCTTTAATACTGAAAACAGATGTAATGAGATTAACCACCTCTAAAAGGAATTAAATAAACAAGGATAAACATTACATACGTTTTGTAAAAACCATTACATGTGGATTGTCGTGTTATGATTGCTCGGTGTGGTGATTCTTGTGGTTGCTCTGGTTAAAAGTTAAAACTATTAACGACAGGTATTTATCTTTACGACAAGCTGTTATGGTGCAGTCGAGAGTTAACCGAAACATAAAAGTTCTGGTTGTTTAATCAATGGGAGCTTACAACCTGAGAACTAATATTAAATAAATGGAATATGCAAGAAACCAAAGAATATCAGTTACAGAAATGGAAAATGATGATGTATGGCTCACGTCTTGGCATGATTACACGCATCTCCGACGATACCTGGAGTCACTCATTTCCATATGTTGGAACCTTTGAAGTTGTGCTCCCTTCAGCAGTCTGTGTATCAGATGTGTGATGAATGCAGAAACAGATGCTCACAGCAAATTTTATGACTGGCTGGTCGCAGGTTTCCTGCAGCATCTCCGAGGACTTTGTAATTCTCTGTTTCTCTCGTTGAGCGTCAGCCTCTCCGTGACTCTGGTCATACCTTGCACAAACGGGTCTTTATTTGAAACTATGCACCCAAAGACAGGAGACAGGAGCTAGCAACCTGGAAAATCTAGTGAAGAGGTTGTTTATTTAAGTCAAGAGTGTGGTGATGCATGTCTGCAATGCTTTGACTACAGTAACAGCATCAAAAGAACACTTGCACTTGTCTCTTCGGTCTGGCTTGTGCATGTGGCTGGGTTTTGTTATGTCACTAAGAATTATATGATATATTATGACATAATAATATTATTGACCTAGCCAAAGGATAGAGAGTGCTAAAATAAATTGACCTGGCTTTGTCTGGTGAATATTTGAGATATTATCAAATATCACACGTTAAATTATTACTGATTTATCTCCACGTTAGGAAGGATCTGTCTAATAATACTGATAGTGTCTATCTCTTCTTCCCTCTTTCACCCTAGGACGATGAAGGCTGAGCTAGGATACTGCTCTCTGCTTCTTCTTCTCCTTACCATAGATGTTTGGGGACAGCAGCCCAGACCCCGACCTCGACCAAAACCTCCCACCACCAAGAAGCCCAAGAAAGAACTAGAACCCAAGGAGCCCACTGACTTTCCTCCTGTTATCCTTGGTCCACCTTCTTCGTTCTCAGACTGCCCACGGGAATGCCTGTGCCACCCTTCCTACCCAAATGCCTTATACTGTGAGAACCGCAACCTCCGCAAGGTCCCGGTCATCCCATCTCGTACTCACTATCTCTACCTACAGAACAACTATATCGATTCAGTGACTGCAGACTCTTTTAATAATGCCACAGAGCTCAAGTGGATAAACCTTGGAAATAACCGCATTCGCTCTATAGAGAAACAAGTGTTTGCGAAGCTTCCAAACCTTCTGCATCTATATGCACAGAGGAACCTTTTAAAGGAAATCCCAAGCAATCTGCCTGCTAGCTTGGAGCAACTACGGCTCAGTCGTAATCAGATCTCAAAGATCGCCCCTGGGGCTTTCAACAAGATGGAACACCTTGCTCTTCTGGACTTACACCATAACAGGATCAGTGACAGCAACCTGGCCAAGAATCTCTTTAAAGATCTTAAGAATCTGTTACAGCTCAATCTGGCTCACAATATCTTGAGGAAGATGCCTGCAAATATCCCCAACACCATTGCCCAGTTGTTCTTAGACAGGAACAACATTGACGAAATTCCCCAGAACTATTTTAAGGACTTCACAAACCTAGCTTTTGTTAGACTTAACTACAACCACTTGACTGACAAGGGCCTCCCTAAGATGGTATTCAATATTAGCACACTGCTGGATTTGCACTTGGCACACAACAACCTGACTACCGTTCCGTTGTTCAACTCGCACCTAGAGCATCTACACCTCAACAACAACAATATCGAGAGTATGTTTCCTTTCTACTTCCTTGATTTCTGTGATTAATATCAATGAACAAAAAGTCAATGATCCTGCTATTTCCGTTTTGTCTCCACCTGTGAAACTTTATCAAATCTTTTAATTACACACCATTGCCTTCCATGCCTTCCTCTTCTAGGTATCAATGGAACAGAGATCTGTCCCTTTACACCGAGCGAGGACGTACACGACCTAGACAGCGTGCCCAAGCTGAGGTACCTGCGACTGGACGGTAACCACTTGACCCCGCCCATCCCACTGGACGTCATCATGTGCTTTAGACATCTCCACTCGATAGTGATATAGAGGACGTCTGCGATCTCGATGCACAGTGCTCCTGTCCACTTGACAGTACTGACTTGAATTAACAGTACTATGGGAAACAAGAAATAGCAATATACGATTGTTTGGTAGCTTCAGGAATGTTTGTCCAAGCTTTGAAAGCATATTTATTAAACTTCAAATAGGAACAACTGCTTCGAGCATGTCTGCATTAAAGATGTTACGCTTTTGATGTTATGTTCTTGTGATGCAACAGTATTAACTACAATTAAATATCATTGAAATGAAGGTGCATTAACTGACGTGTAGCGTTATGAATAACGTAGTGAAAGAGCAACACTGCAGTCAAAAGGAGGCTTATACACTCGCTAGTCACTTAGGGACACCTGTACACCTGCTTACTCATGCAGTTATCCACAACGTGAATACAAATAAAGCTTCTGTTAACGTTCACCTAACAGAAAAACAACCGGAATGGGGGGAAATGTCATTTAACTCTGGCACGTTTAGTTTGAGAATTTTAGAAAATGCTGAGCTCCGGGGAATCTCGTATTTCAAGAGTTTACACAGAATGATACAAAACATTTCCAGTGAGTGACAGTTCTGTGGGTGGAAAGTCAAGGAATATCAAAGAGATCAGACAAATATGCTTAGAGTTAGACTCAAATAAAGAACCACGTCTCAGACTACAAGGTTAGAACGTCGAGATGGCTGCAATAACAGAGGACCACACAAACAGGAATGTCAGGCTACAAGATAGAGATTTTTCTTCATCCTCGAGGGACAGGAATGAAACCTGACTGTTGTTCTGTAGCCCAACAGCATTTAATTTATTCTGAGATGCTTTTCCACTCAACATGGCTATAAACATCAGTTTTGACAGTTACTGTCTGCTCAAACCAGTCTCCACATGGATTAGCTGACTAGACGATTACATAAATGAGCAGAGGTGCAGGTGTTCCCATTACAGACGCCAACGAGTGTATGACGAATGATAAAAACAAAATAGTCACTTTAAAAGAACTGGGAACATCGTGACTACCATGTAGTTTAAACTATGTTTAATGTGCCTGTGGTTTTTAAGGTAATAATAGTAATGATAATAATAAAGAATTTCTTTCGTCACCTGCCTTTTTGCATCTTTTGAGTATAAATAAAACCTGCTCTTAACTATGGGTTTCTCCCTCAACAATTACCTGCCTTCATTCTGTGTGTTGATAAAAAATGTAAGGAAAAAAATTTCAAAGACACTTAGTATGTAAAAAGGCCCAAGAGGACATTAGGGCACAAAAGGAAGTCCAAGAGAATTTTTAACCGTGTATTTTGAATCTTGAGTGAAACACAAGCACTTCCAACCTGTGATTGAGTTTATAGTTCAATTCTACATACATTAGAGAAGGATTACTAGTGTCCTTCTTATTTCCTGTTAACGAAAAGAGAGATAATGTAACATCTATACAAGGTGATCTCATATCTAAGACAATCTGAACTTTATGTAGTAACTTTTCAGTACACAGATGCTTAACATCGCCATCTGGTGGCTAATAAAAATGATCAGAATGACAGATTGTCACAAACGTGTTAAAATATACACGGTTACTTACCAGATTGTGTGTGTGTGTTTAAAGTACACAGGATATGAAGTCACATTATGTGCCTGTTCCAAGTGCTTGTATTTAACAAAGATTTCCAAACACGCTTAAAGACAAATCAGCAGAGGAAGTGGCGTCACTTAATGTGATGTAGATGTTATCTCTAAAAACATTTGCAACATTTAACATCAATCAAATTAAAATTAAATCAATCAAAACAAAACAAAAAAAAAATCAAAACTTTTCAACCTAGTGAGAATTTCTCCATAATTTTAGATGCTCCATGACTAGACTTTGATTAGACATTTTATCTTTAGGAGGTTTTTACACTTGGCATCGTGTAGGTCACGTTCCATAACGACTGTACACATAATTCATTCACACATCAAGTATACAAAACTTTTTAAGACTGTACATTAATAATTGAATTGAAATATAAACTTGTGTACACGCCTCACCGCTCACTAATAATACAATATATTTGTCTTCCTGTCAAGTGCTCACCACGCCTCTTTACGAGCATTAAGCAGACAGGTTTGATGAGAAATGTTAATCGACATGTCAATGTCACTTAATGTAAGAAAGTTAAAGCTCTGAGGTCATAGTGCGGACTTTCACAGCAAGCAATTGAGTATAAGCAAGAAGGAAATATATTAATATATATTACACATGTGCTATAACATTGACTATGTGTTGGGGTGATTATGTAAGAGGAAATGATAATTGCAGGAAACAGAAAGTACACACAAAAGTTGTGGGTTTGCATTAGGAGAAATATTGACAAAGAGGTGAGCAAACCAGTTTTGGGGGGGAAAAAAACTCCAGTCTAATACGTAATAGCTTTGACAAGCAGGAATACTTAATAATTTTGTTTTTATTGCTATTTTAATTACCTGCATTAAAAAAGGGTCTTGTAAGTCTTGTAAGACTCTGTAAGTTCAAAGACCATTTAACTTAAAAGAATTAGAAAAGAGTCTAAGGCCTTATAAAATGGATGCAATTATTTATGTATTTATATTATTTTTTACTATTTTATTTCTTAATAAAAAGTGCATTTGGGTTCCTGTATGGTGACTGATCACATTCACAAGCTCAGGCATGTCCATAAAGAACATTTTTCACAAGCACAAATCTCTCAGTTAGGGGTAAAGAAAAAAAAAAAAATAATAATAATTTCTGAAAATAATCTCATTTTTAACAAGCAAAAATCTCTCATTTTCTGCAGCCTAAATACTGTCCGTGCATCACACTGCACCTTTTTCGTCGCTCATATTTATGTTCGTCATACTTAATGTGAGAAAACCTTTATAATATAATTTTTTTTTTCTTTAACTCCCATTTGGATAAACAATAAATGAATTAGATATAAATAAAACATAACAGGTTTTACAAAAAAGCTGTCAAATATCAAATTAACTGCACAAATATTTCAAAAATGTATTGAGTGTACTTCAGTGCACTATTAGGCTGACACATTATTTGCACTGTCCACTTCCTCTTACAGTAATTAAAGGTGAATCAAAGCTGAGGAACACCTGAAGAAATTCCCCTTCCATCCTAATATAAAAGATGCCCAGCATGGAGACACACTCACACACACATCCACATCTTAAGAAGAAACACTCATCAGACTCTTACAGGTAGGAATAACTCACAACTTTCTGGGATTCTAATTTCGTGGAAACAATTATAAAGATATTAAGTTAAATGCTTCACATTCACATTTTTACAATGTAATAGCACTATTTCTGCTCACCCCATGCTGTGGAGACTTGATTAAAACATCAACATGAGCACAAAAATAATTCCTGTACTATTTTCCAGGTTAAGCTAACAAGTCCTAAGATGAAAACCTCCCTAACGTGCATCCTGGCCATTTGCACCTTGCTGGCTGGAATCCTGGGTTCAGCCGTAGGACGCAAGCTCCATCTGGGCTCCTGTACGCTGACGGTTCACACTCACGAGCTCAGGCATCACTTCCAGCAGATCCGCCACAATATGGTGAGTCGTTTCACTTTCCTAAGCAACACGGGCTGACTTGCGGTGCGACATTGTAAAGTGACAGTGCGAACGCTCTGATAAGTAACCTAGAAAAAGAGCACGTCTTTAGAATAATTAGGTCAGTGAATCATCAGAGACAAACTAGATCATGATATTCATTTAAAAAAAAAAAAACAACAACACAATAATGTTGCATAACCCGCATTAGCTCAAGTAATTACGGCAGTTCTGAAAATGTTACCCTGTTATTAAGTTTCATTAGTCTGCAATCTATCTAATTATCTATTATGTAAGATAATTAGACCTGAAAAGTCTTAAGGATTTATTTATATAGTTTGCAATGTTAGTACGTTTTATCTGCTTGAAATGTCAAAGCAAGAGCCAGGAGTCGTGACGCCAAAGAAAATATTGCTGGGGAAAAGAAACTTTATTTAGAATTTAAAGATGGCGATCACATCCCTGCGTCAATTTGAAATACAGGATTGTGTGTCTATCATTTAAAATAAGAATTGACTTATCTGTTGATATGGTTCACAGGTGGCACAAGACAACCACAAAGGTGTTCGCTTACTGAAGGGGGAAACCATGAAGAGCTTGCAGGTGAGACAGGTTACTAAACTTGCTAGCATTAATGAGCTGTTGCTCACATGCACTTATTTTAAGTCTGGGATTAAAAAATCAAACCTTCTGACCGTCACGTCACTGTTAGTATGTTCGGTATCATCAGAAATCAGAGAAACTGACCGGGTTTCTTTTCCAGGCTGAAGATAGCTGCTGTTTTCTGAGGCAACTCCTACGCTTCTACATCGAGAAGGTCTTCAGCGGCTACACGAGTAGCCAGTCGCTCCACCAGAGAACCACCAGCGTTCTGGCTAATTCTTTTCTCAGCATGACCAAGGACTTGCGAGCATGTGTATGTAGAGTCTCTCATTAATTCATTTCGTTGATGTGTATGTAAAAACTATTAATCGATTCAAGTTTATATTAATGAGTTTTCTTTTGTCCTGCTTGCTAATAACGATCGCTTACTTCCTAACAGCATGCTCAGACGCTCTGTCAGTGCAGCCAGGAAGCCAACCTGAAGTTTGACGCCATTCAGGAAACCTATGACAAGGTAAACCATCCTGGGACTATGAATAAACATCTCTGAATCTTTGGTATAAATCGAGTCCCTTGTTTTAGCTTTAACTGTACTTCATTACTTAAAGGATCTAAGCAGTGCACGTGATGTTTTCTCACTCTTCTCACGTTTTCACACAGCTGGAAGTGGCGGCTGCATCGGTAAAGGCTATAGGAGAGCTGGACTACCTTCTGGTGTGGCTTGAGAGCTTCCACAGCAAAGACCACCATCAGGACGATGACTCGAAATAGGATCGTCGACTTCATAACGCAATGATGATTTGTTTACGGGAGCTATGTGAAACTTTTTAATTTAATCTTATAATTTAATCTAATTATTCTCATTCTTAATTTAAAGAATTTTTGGTGGAAAGCATGTCATAATTGGATTGAACGGGTAGCAATTTTGTTACCTACAATCCAGACCAAATAACTGCACCATGTTGGATGTTAACAGTATACTGTCTATGTCTTAATAGTGTACATGTGAAATATTTAATAGTTCCTTTATGCTGTCATTGTGACAGCGTTATTTCTGACAACAATAATGCCTGTGGCCTTTGAATTTATGTTTATCTGCGTGCATGACTCGTAAGAGTTGTGCTGGAATGTAGACCTTTGAGGTCAGTTCGTTTGAATCATGTTCAAACCATGTTCAGTTGTAACTTAAAAGAAAATAAATATTTATCATCCTCGGTCCTTGTGTATGACGTTTCATAGCTTACTTGAAAGTAAATCTAGAGGTTTTTTTTTTTAAGGCTTCATGAGTGAGAGAAGACTAAGAGAAAGAAAAAAAAAAAAAAAAAAAGGAGAGACGCAGCCCGAGCAAGAGACACAGATTCTGGTGAGACTCTGCCGCCCTCTGGTGGATAAATATAGCAGGAGCTTTACTACTGATAAAAGAGAGCTAATTGAATGTACATGCATTTTCAAGGTTTATTTAAACTGAAATTGCCCGTAAAACAAAATGTTAACAAGGAAATAATTTAAGCACTCACCGCTCACTAGCTTATGTAATGTTTACATTAAAAATCAGTATGGGGAACCAAGAGTTAAATTGTGGCATGTTTTTTTTTTTTTTTGAAACTATACTGCTGACCTCCTGGAATTTTCACACAGCAACAGTGTCTATAGTTTCCACAGAATGGTGAAAAAAGTAAAACTCCATAAAGCAGCAGTTCTGCAGCCGGAAATGGCTTGTCGAGCCACGCCGGGCCAGAGCGCGTTGAGCTAACGGTGACAGTAACTAAAATAACTCTTTTGAGTTACGGAGAAAGAAGAACTACGTCTCAGAATGCACACTCAAGCGAATATCGAGGCAGATCGGCTACAAGAACAGAAGACCGGACCAGGTTTCATTCCTGTCAGTTAAACACTGTAATCTGAGGCTAAAAAATGGCACAAAATCAGCAAAATTGGACGGGGGACTAGTCTGTGCCTGCGCACAGTTCCACCTACAGAACTGCCTCTCACTGATTGGTTCCTTTTTTGTTTTTCTCCCCGATCTGTGCAAAATTATCAGATAAGCAGTTTCTGAAATACTCATACCAACCGCCATGACACATTTTGATCACATTTTCCTCCTAATAAAGATGTTAGATGTAAACAATAAATGAAACTCGAGCCATGTCTGCATGAATTTTTGCATTGCAACGGTTCAGGTTCAGGCTATTTTAGTTGTGTTTCACCAAGAATTTCCTAAACACTCTTCACTGTATAGCTGATAATATGTAAAGAACTCCAGTAACCTGCAGCTCATGTTTAGACAGTAATTATTCGCCACACATGGTATGACACGGGACAGCTTTGAAATTTGTGAATAGATTTTTAGGAGATGCTCGGCGCTTGGGTGTCTGATGTGCCCTAATACATGGAACTGAAGGTGTGAAAAGGTGTGGTTTTTTTCAAAACCATTTCCTGAAGTGAAAGTACTGAATGTTCTTTGAAAGACAATTTAGAACAGGGTCACATACATCAGCAACTACAATCAACTACATCAGCAGGTCATTAAGAAAACTCAGGTCTCTCTATGAATCCTGGCCAGATTTTTTTTTTTTTAATCATACCTTAATTAATCTGATTTATGAAGTCACTCATTAGAGCTTTTCACACTTGAAATATTTAACCCTGGGTCATTACCTACTCTGGATAAAGGGAATCTTCGGTTATATTTTACTCATATTTCACCCGGGGATAAAAATGACTCCTGGCCAGTAATAATACTAATTAATATGTTTAATCTAACACTTCTTACATTCCTACAATCCATCTTATTTGCATATTTGTGCCACCAACAAATAAATACAGAGCACGACTGCTTTAAATAAAGGCTTGTCAGGTGATTTCGCATCAGTGAAATAAATGAATCCTTGAAGCATCGAGCTGTAACAAGAAGAAGAAAGCTTTATTTAAATTCTTTTCTTCACTTATCCCAGCTGAGGTCAGAGCTCAGGGGCAGCTAAGATACAGCACCCCTGGAGCAGAGAG
>JAOTRN010000001.1:7999277-8018307 GCA_028566695.1 Bagroides melapterus
CCCCCCCCCCCCCCCCCCCCCCCCCCCCCCCCCCCCCCCCCCCCCCCCCCCCCCCCGCCAGGAACTCATGATCTGTGGTCAGGAAGAACCTTTCATCTCCGGATCTCACTGCTAAAAGCACATATGGTGTAGATGATTACATTTCATCACAACAGCCATACTGATCCTAATGGTCTGCATTTTTTTTTTTTTTAAACCTTCAGTTTTATAAAGATCAGCCCTAATGTTAACCCTAAACCACTGACAGGCGACTAACAGAATTGATCATCTCATTACAATGGCATCTGTCAATATATGACTATTGTATTGGGTGAACAGTCACTTCTCATTCTTGTTGGGTAAGTGTAAGGATCTGAGTAATTTTGACATGGGCCATATCGTGATGGTTGATGACTGGGTCAGTGCATGTCAAAAACAGCAGGTCTGGTGGGGTGTTAACTCAGGATACAGTGGTTATTACTTACAAAAAGTTGTCCAAGGAAAAACAACCAGTTAACTGGTGACGGTTATAGGTGCCCAAGGCTCACCAATATGCATGGGGAGTGAAGACTAGCGTTCCTAGTCCGATCCCATAGAAGTGCTACTGAAGAATACATATAAACCGTTGATCCATGTACACCATTTGAAAGTGGTCTCTTTCATGCCCTGCAATGCTGAAAAACTTTTCCAAAAAAGCTTTGTGGAAAATAGCAAGAGAGTTTACAGTGTTGGATTCAACCTCGCAACTTACAGGACCATAAAAAAACAAACAAAAGAAGGTGGTTCCTATCATCTAAAACTAACTTTTAATAAATGTTCTAAAAATATACAGTATGTTTATTTGAATAAACACATGAATGCTTTGGGAAACTCAATAAATGCAAATTTGAATTAAATATGGGCCTCTACCAGCAGATGTCCTTCAATGCAAAGAGAATGCAGCCAGGATGAAGACAAACTGTCACTGTGGCTTCAGTTTCATTGTGACTAATCTGCTACATGGCAGTCCACGCAGCGTATAGAAACCGCCCACTCGTATTCACACTGTTTTTCCACAACTGATTAGACTTTGCTTCACAAATAGTGTAGCCTGACAGGCAGATTTCTCACCTGTACCAGTCATCAGATGACACTGAACTGCTGAATGGAGGCAAGCCAAAGATAGTGACAATTATTAAAAATTCTCTTCCTCATACGCTGGGTCATTTGATTCCCCATGGGGATTTTCCACCTGTCATGCTTTTCAAAGATGGGGAAAGTACTCAAAGGATATGAGCCAATTACTTCAACTGAAACAAGTGGTGCATCTACCCAGTAACAGATAAACAGATAACATTTTACCAAGCAAAAATAAGTCATAATTTGGATCTGCATGTGTGCTGCCATATTTGCCATAACAGGTAAAGCAAAATGAGAGAATTTTATAGCACTGGAGGGGAGACTTGTCCCAGGCTAGAAATCTCAACAGAGTTGTTAGAATGGATACGAGAGATAAGATCTTAATTTCATCGTACAACATTCAATTAAAATGCCAATAACCCCACTATCAAAGATCACAAAAGACTGATGTCTGATGTGTTATTTTGAACATTTTGAACAATTATTTTTCCAACCAAATTGTGTGGATTATTATTGTGTTTGGTCACAAATTCAGAGCTTACATAAAACTGACACTTTTCTTAAAGGGACAACTGCCTCTAGTCTCCAGGTGTACAGTTCCATTCATTACACACGGCTATGTACTGAACTTGACTTAACACCATAATTTATCCATGGTTGTATTTTATTTTAAGTGTGGCAGGTGTTTGAACACCCTTAAAATAGCCATAAACAGAAAACCTACAAGATCTGTGTAATCAAACCCATTTGGATATTACACATCATCCTAATAGTATGGAGATCATTCTGACTATTTTGTCCTAAATACTTCTGCAATGGCATAGGTCTGTTTTCTAATCTTCACCCACAGAATACTCTGACCAAAATGGGAACCTTATTTTTCCCCCTAGGAGTGAATTCATTCTGAACTGTTCAACTACATTCCTGCTTTTGTTGTGCTTTGAAATAACTGGTAAGAAAAAAATAAATAAATTAAAAATACCTGTAGCCAGAGTTTCAGTTTGAATGTCAAGTCAAGAAGCTTTTTTGTCTATTTCAAGGCTCTAGAGATGCCCACTTCTCTGCCCCAAACATTTGAATTTTGAAGGGTACAGTCTAGCTGGCTAGACAGCAACCAGTGTCCAGCAAACAAAAACTTTTGAATGCTACAAAACAATGAAAATTTCAAAAGAAAGTTATAAACACTGGACTGAAAAATAGTTCTGAAAATACCTTTAAGTTGTTAAAAAGTTTTGTTAGAAGCAGACAGCAGTGTGTAAACATGATCTAGGTGCAGGATATCGTAATCTTTCAGTAAAAGATGGCAGACCACACTCCTTGCCTGAACTCATCAGAATCTCTAGCTAATCTACAGGTCTGAAATGAGAGCCTATACATACTTCACATTCCATGATACTGCTGTAAATTGAGCCTTTAGTGGCAAATAAAATTATCTATAATACACACGAATGCACGCTATAAGGCCAAAGATCTGTGGACAGACGTCACTGTTAAACAGTACCAGGACTTCTGCATAAATTTGATTTTGGCTTTGATAAAGTGCTAACAGCTGTCCTGCTCCAGGAGATACACAATACAGCTGATATAAGTAATCTCAATCTATTACCAAGAACCGTTTCATTTATTTTGGGTTGCAAAACTTATTACATATTTTTCACAAATACATTATACTTACTATGTCGGCACCTGTCCAGTCACAGTCAAATGCACATATTGAACATCCAAATCCTGCCTGCCAAAGTTTCTTTCACTTCTCAAAATTCCCTTGCCTAGAACTTTTAAAAGAGGCAACATCATAGTTAAAGTGAAACTGAATGTTTCAATACATTTTTTTCCATTACCTAGAATATAAATAACATCCCTGATCTTTCAGTCCCCACAGATCCAAAATAGCTTCATGTTCATTTTGTTTCCACATGCCTCCAGAGAGTAGAGCATAATAGAGCTCATAGGAACACAATCATGATTTTTTGCTAAGGATTATTTGAGATTCAACCACAAAAATTAATTAATTAATTAATTAATTAATATGAAATAAAGCATTATTACACGACTATTTTTTGTGTGCTGCAGACATTAAGTCAAAGTTCTCTTCCTTGCCTTCCAGACTGACATGTCAGCTCATCTGCTGTTGTAGAGATAAAGAGTGGGTGTTTGGTATATTGGAAAACATCCAAGTTACTTTTACTGATTTCCTTTCTAGACTGTGGTCAGGAGACTTCCCAGTTCTCAGAGTGCTCCAGATCGTATCTGGTGCAGAGCTATATAGTGAGGAAATATTATCAGAGATAATATCATCTACAATCTGGGCTCTGGAATGAAAGTCAGGATCTCTGGAATCATTCAATGAAAAAATGAAGACATCTGTAACACCCAGTGTATATAAAATGTATTGCTTAGGGTTTGTCTAGCTTGTCAAAATATCACTGTGCACCCAATGTGAGCAAAAGCAGACAAGGCTCAAAGAATACACAATCTTTCAGGCTAGAGGAATCACAGACCTAATCATAAAACTGTCTAACAACAATAAATGTGAAACCTGTTTACATGACTGACATTAACATGCCATTATTTGCATATATAATCACTTGTGCTGTAAATAAATGAGTTTTATAAGAATATAGTTTGGCTAAGGAGACCCAGACAGGATCGTCTACTGTGTAATGAGAGTTACAGGTACGTAATATTCAATACCACATTACCGAGAAGGATGTGCCAGTTTATTATTCTACGCAATGTCTCACCAATTTCCCCATAAAACATTACATACTGTTTTATGTTCTTGGAAAAGAAATACAGAATATATATATAATTACAATGAACGTGAAGGGTCAGAATGAATCATTACAGGTGAATGGCCCATTTGCCAGAGTATAGTTAGAGTATACTTAGTTTTAGCAACAAAGTCAAACAGATGTAAATTTGTGACATGTTTTTAACAATATATGTTTGGAGAAACATTTAAATCAGGTAAAAGAGTCGTTCATTCTATAAATGAGGAAATGATAAGCCATTAGATAGCAAGCTGCTGAAAACAAGAATGTTCACCAACGCAGAGCTTTCAATGTCCTCATTCTGACAAGTTTGTGGTTAAACAGGAAATATCAACATGCTTGAAAAAGTAGGGTGGGGGCAGGCAACAACTGTTACACCATACTGAAAGTCTCTCTCTCTGTGTGTGTAAAAATGTACCAAGGGTTAAGGTCACCAAAAGTTCGACTGCACCTTTAAAAAAAATAAATCCTAATCCATGTATACCAAATGAAGACAAGACGGATCATCGCTGACTGTCTTCAACTTTTATGCTCCACCTATAGGCTTCTTTTGAACACTCTTTCAGTCACATGCTTTGGAAGGCTGTGTACTCATTGGCTGAGTGCAATTTCAGTGTCAGTCTCCAATGGGGGAAAAACACACTTTAATTGCTGTGATAAAATCTGATCAAAACTACAGACGTGTTCTCAAGGTTAAAAAGGTTATTAAAAATGCTTGTTAGAAACGATGAGTGTTGAGCACACTGGTGATTGGCTGAGCTCCAGGAAAATGTCTGGGCTTGGTTGACTGTAAAGTCAGTGAAAAGGCTTCTTCTGGGATAGCCTCACTGCATGCTATACAAAAACCTTGAATCTTTGCTCTTTATTAAGGTTTATTCATCCAAAGATAATGATATTTCTGTCAATAGTCCTGCCTAATAAAATGACCATTTTGCAAAGAGCAAAAAAGAAAAAAGTCACAAGTGACAAAAACAACAAAAAAAAAATCATCATATTAGGTTTGTGAGATTGTGTACAATAATCCATCATTCTATCACCCTATAATTATAAGACACGGTCCAGTGCTAGTCTTCAGAATTAGCATGTACTCTGTCTTTATATTGTTGATTCTATTAGATATGATACGTTCTGATACGTACGATCTGTCAAAAATCCTGTGGCATTCTGAAACCTTCATGTTGTTTTGGTGAAGCCATTCCTTTGTTAATTTGGAGGTTTGCTTCAGGTCGCTGACATACATGAAATTCTTTATCTTTATCTTAAAGTGTTTCAGCAGAACTCTTTAGGTTTTGTGCCAAACTTCAGAAAATTGTTGTCAGATGTAGGGAGCAACCAGTCTTGCCAGAAATTGTTGAAATGCTTTTTAATGTTGCTTGACAGGGTCCCTGTCCAGGTTTCCTCTGGTTCTCTCATCAATTTAAAGAGGGATGTGCTGCTCTTGGTAAAGTCACTGAAGTGACAATTTCTCCACTTCTTTAATGTTGTCTTTATAGATTCCCAAGGTTTTTGAAACCCTCTCCTGATAGGTTTCAAATAATGTGACCCTGTACATACTTACTAAGCACTTTGTCAATCAAGGCTTTGCCAGCTGGACGTTAGCCAGATGATATCAGGAAAATCTGTTAACAAAAGCTGGGGTTTGAATGTAATTGGTTGATTTTGAGCAATGGTTACACACAGTTAATTTTTTGTGTCTTTTTCTTTTTCTTTCCCCTAAAATATTTCTAGTTGTTTGTCTTTTGATTTTTATATCTTGTAATTTCATATAGAGTTGGGATTATAGAGTAAGGATATATAGAGTAAGGTTCTGACTTGATTTAACTGAGCCTCAATTATAATCACAAAACCTGGCAGGGTGTGTAGACATTTTATATCATGTCAGAGATGTTTGTCTGAAAACTGGTTAAATTAACAAACAGTTTTTTTTTTCCAAATGCTGTATGTGACTTACATTGCAGGGGGTCATTTGTAGGCTTTAACAATGCTATTTCCAGTTTGTATATTTTTCTTGCAAATAAAAACAAAAAATACCACCAAAAAACTTGAATGATTGAGGCACATTACAAGTGGTGGCCATCAGACAACTGCAGCAAGTGTGCACCACCAGGAATCATGTCATGTATTTTTGTTTCTAACAGCCATTTGATTAGGACATGCCAAATAATTTCTCACTACAGTATTATTGTGCTTAATTTTGTCTTTGCCTTATCTTTTGTAAACAGGATTCAGTGATCTGTTTCAGAAATCATTCAGCGACAATGAAATTAGAAATGAAACTGAGCAGCATGCGCTCCAGGCTTGGGATGATTGTTGACTCTAAACAGATTATTCAGAAACCACCATAAGCAAGAAATATTATTTCTTCTTGCCCTGTTATCTTCAGCCACAATCAAAACTGGCAAAGTCACACAGCACAATACTCATTACTTCATCACTGAAAACGTGCATGAAATTGTGGATCAAGTAAATGTTCTAAAAATGATCTACATTTACCTGTCACAACCTTTAAAAATACAGCGCCTGGGAACAACTGGACTCAGACAAGTTGATATGGACCACTAATGCACGTTTATTTAATCCAGAAGCCTGCTGACCTTCCAAGGAACAGTCTGGACCCCAGGCAAGGACAAATAAACAAGCATGATCACAAGATCCCACTAGAAATAACCTCACATCTCAATGCAGAAGCACCACCTAGAGCAGATACAAGCAGCATGTGAAGAGGTGAAATTTATTTATTATAATTATCTAGCATTAGTTATGCAGTTTTCAACACCAAAATAATGGGGTACTAACTTAAACGATTTCACTTGTGGAATTGTGGAATTAATCTATCGTAAGAATTATGAGAATCTATCCTGATCATCTATCTGCTATCTATATTCTATAAAAGCATGTGTGACCTGAAGTGACCTCAAGTTGCAGCAACGAATGTGAACCATGTCTGTTATTCATTCTTTACTTCCTTCATTATTAAAATAATTCAGTGTAGTGGGTGTGAAAGGAGCAGATTACTAGCTGTGTAATGCTGCAGGGATGTTAATTCCATCATTATGGATGTACCAATTGAATGAACTATGACTTGCAAAGCATCCCTTTGCCTGTAGTATCAAAGATATTTCTTTGACTGAACTGTGTGTGAAAGATGACAATACACGATTTGCAAACTCTACCAATTAACCAGCTAATCATTTCCAACTATGCAAAAAAATATCACTCAGGTGTTTTGTCTACATTTACATACTGTGGTGCTTTTTCAGCAGACAACTAACCTGAAAAGCTCTGACTGATAAAATTGTGTAAAAAAAAAATAAAATAAATAAAAATAAAAAAATCAATATTTATCCATAAACAATCCAAGAAGCATACACAATTACAATCTTTTACCTGTCAATCAGGGTTTTATAAGCCCACATTAGCATAACCATAAAATTAAAACATATAGCATCAAAACTGAGACATAGCATGAAAGCTGATGATGGAAAAGTGTCCTCCGCAGCACTGCATTTTTAGATAAATACTTTGTACATGCACACACAGCTGAATACCAGGCGCCACAAGACAGCTTAATACCCTGCCTAATCAGATGAACATATCAGAAGATGTACACTGGAAGAACTGACGCCAACCTTAGAAAACATACCATTTTCTCTGATAATATCCGTTACCAATTCTTTAGTATACATTCAGGCCCTTGAAATCTAAATTCTCTAGAAAAACAAGATAAAGTGCATTCGTATAAAAAAAGGTGCAGCATTTAACATACCAACTGTAGTAAGTAATCAAGATAAAAGGGAAGGGCATTCACGAAATCATTCACTCTGACGCTGCACTCATGCACCAATGGTGTCCAGGTTCAGCATATGAAGTACACCTACTTCATTGTTTACACCTACAGGGTTTCTGAGACTTTAAAACGGCTTTTGCAAGTTTAAACAAAGTGCCACATGCACAAACATGATTAGTCACAAATGTGTTCAGCAAATGAAAACACTGATAGTGAAAGTAGACTGTTTAAATTAAACCATTTACCAAAAACATCTGTTCTTTCGTCATAATAAAATAATCACCAACGGACAGGCAGAAAGTGGGGAAAAAACACCATGTTAAGCATGCTCTGACAGAAACAAGTACACAAACAATTATGCCATAATAAAGCTACTCACGGACCAGAGTGAGCCTTATCTGTACACAATATGGCTAAATTAATGTGTCTGAGCAGCACAAATATATATGATTCTTCTCCAAACCACTTCCACACAGTTTATTATAGTAGAATGCAGTATTCCAGTTTCCTGTCAATGAACGTAGGCCTTAACCTTTCATGCATGACAACATCCCTGTGCAATTCCATAAAACGTTGCCATGTTTTTCCCAAGGCTGCAGCAGAAGATGCGCAGCCTACACAGCGGCTGACCTCCATCCACTCGACACTTTTCAGAGGAACTAGGATGCAGACTGTACCATAGGCCTCCTCACCCAATACCTTCTGATCTCACTAATGCTCCAGCTACTGAATGAGCCCCATACCCATGCTCCAAAATTTATTGGAAAGTCTACCCTGAAAAGTGGAGGTTATTATAACAGCAAAAGGTGGAATGAATCTGGAATGGGATCTAAAATACCACTCTGAATAAACTAAGCTACACTGCAGCTAAAAGTTTTTTAAACTTAAGTAACTAGTTTAACTCAAACTCAAAGAATAGGACAGAACAGATTTCCTTAACTGGCAATGTTTCAGGTCAGGCATAATTCACTTTTCAGCTAATAAACTGACTGAAGATGAACACACTGGAATGGACAGGGGAAATCTTCCTTCCTCTGCTCAGTGATATTTCATGTTCTCTCCAAGAGGCTCCACTGTCTACAGCTCCCCATAATCCGTATAATCTCTCTCTCTCTCTCTCTCTCTCTCTCTCTCTCTCTCTCACATATATGTGTGTGTGTGTGTGTGTGTGTGTCTGTGTGTGTGTGTGTGCGTGAGACGTGCAGCTAAAAAGGGCCAAGCCAAAAGAAGATGAATGCTGTCTGGTGCCAGATCTGACATTGGAGACATTGGATAGGAAGCGTCAATACAGCAAAACAAACTGACGCAAGGCATTGATATCATCAAAGTCCCTGTTAACACAATGTTCAAGGCATCTCTTTCGCACCATCACACAAGCCATTCCTACTGATTTGCTGGAAGTTGGCAGTTTGCCTTATTGGCTGACAGAGAAAATCTGACAAGGATCTCAATGTTTTACTCGTGGTTTTTAAGCAATACACCAGAAATCACTTGGCTGCCGACACATTTCATTCAGAAGCAAGGGTGTGAATGAACACCTCTGCTTTTTTCACTCTGCTTCTGGCGGATAGTGGGAGGAGGCAGGCTGCAGGAGTGTGAGAGTTCTGACCTTTGAGACAAATGAATACATTTATTTGGTCTGTCCTACTGTCTAGCTTTTACTTGTGCCAAAAACACCCACAGAGAGAGGTACCCGAGTCATACTGTAAAATACCATTATTTTATGAGAAAGCCAGATGAAAGTGGTTCTGCTTCAGGAAATGATGGAAACATTCTCCAAAGAGAAAAGAATGTAAAAGAACAGTAACGTTGCTGCAGTGTAATGGATTTTTAATAAATCATCTACATAACTAATGTAAAAAAAAAAAAAAAGGGGTGCCCTTGGGAATATGTAGTAACTGTGTACATGGACATTTACACTCTGACTAGTCAAGGGTCAGCGTTTCAGTATACAGATATATTTTCCACTTGCGTAACTGAGCAAATCTACGTGACATTAAAACAAACGAACGTCTTTCAAGGCTACTCTTTGTCTACTTCCTTGGACAACATCAAAGATCAGATGGCATACTGAAGACTTTAAAAGGGATCAGACAATTCCATCCTTAACTGGATCGCCAAGTGTTTCCAAATCGGATTTCATTCCTTCTATTGAAGCCGAAGTAAAAACAAATAAATAAACAAATTTCAACAATGAGATATTAAACGGAGATTTTAAATAATAAGATACGATTATCGCCCCTAAGTCATTTTTGATTACTTCCCATTTTCAATACTCTGTGTGCCTAAACTAGTTAAGGTAGAGGAGAGAGAGAAAGAAAGAGAAAGAGAGAGTTTTAGCTGCTTAGCTAGTTGGCTAATGCCCTCACCTTCAGCGCGTACTTCTCTCCGTTCTTCTTCTGAACGATTTCCAACACCTTCCCATTGATACCCAAGCCCAGAACCTGGTTGGTGACCTTGTAGTCGTCGGTTATAGCGTTTTTCTTTATCTGAAGCGCGGGTTTGGCATGGAACTGCAGGTGCTGTAAAGCTTGCTGCTGTTGTTGTTGCTGGTTGGGGAACACCAGCTGATTCTGCGAGTTGGACAACATCGTGCCCGGACACAGGCGAGGAGACTGCCGCTCCTTTTACCGCCTTCTTCGCTTTCACAGCCTTAATTTATCTGGTGTGTATTCCTAAACTATAGAAACGGCCACCCAGTGACCTACTCTCAGTACACTTTAAAATTATTTACAGTTAAAAAAACTGAGAAACAGCTTCGGCTAGTTTCGATAACTTTGATGCTAGCTCGAAGGTGGTTTGTCAGATAGCTGGCCAGCTAATATCCATTCCGCCTTTTCGAGATTCCAACCGAGGAAAGCACTCGGAACAGTATGTTTTAACGAGTTAATAGTATAACGCTCACAGGAGTGTTAAAAATACTGAGTAAGTACTATAAAATACTTAATTTGTTTAAAAAAAAAAAAAGACGACAATGGCCACCGCTAGCTAGCCGGCTAGCTTTTCAGCTCGCGCTCAGCCCCTCCGTTACTTTCAGCCTATGTCTCGCAGCTCTCTCTCGACACTTTTTTCGTGACGTCACGCTTTAAGCTGGAACGCTCCGGTTCTTAAAGGAAACGGCATGACATTTAAACAACGTGTGTCTGACTTTCACCAGGTATTATGCAACAGACTAACACTTCTTTCATGAAGAATAAATCACTTATTTTAGTGAAAGCATACCTCAATACATTCATTTATTACTCTTGACTAATTATTAAACTTATTATTATTATTATTGGAATGAAAATATAATTATTGTCCAATTATTATTATTATTATTATTATTATTATTATTATTATTATGCTTGTTTGGTAGTTCTATTTTCTCTTCCACACTAAAATCTTGAAAATGACTTTATTTTACAGACTTTTACTCACCCCCTACCAATGTTTCCAGTGTTTTGCATTTGTGTACATATAGTGATACGATCTTGATGGCAAATATGTAACCATCACAATTCTTCACAGTGATTCCTCCTGAATCAGACTGTATTAAACATTTTCTATTTTAAACATAGAAACAAAAAGTAAAATCAAGAAGTCAAGAAGCTTTATTGTCATTTCAACCATATATAGCTTACGCAGTACACAGTGAAATGAGACGTTTTCCCAAGACCATGGCACTACATAGAACAAAGCTAAATTAGTCCTAGCCGCAAAAAGTGCATCTGTGCAACCTAGTGCAAACAGAGCAAGACAAAATCTTTGCAGACAAACAATACAAAACACAAAAGACAATACATAAAAGCAGCACAGATTAGTGAACTTTCTGTGTATTCTACAGTACATGTGCAAAAGTATAGTAAAAAACATTTAACATAATAGAAGCAATCATATGGGGTGAGGTAATGAGTTGTGCAATGTAGTATGAGCAAGATAGCAAAAACAGCATATAAACAATTTGACAAAGGTGGTGCTATAGACATGAATGTATATTTGGATGAGTGTATATTGGTGTTGATCAGTGTAGTCCACACAGTTGATTATGTGTGTGTGTGTGTTCAGCAGTGGTGGGACATCAGGGCCAGCAAGCCTTCTCTAGCTGCTGGCCTAAACATTATCAGAAGCACAGACCTACATTTACAACCTAAATTCTTATATTTGTTCCATGAAATTATATTAATTTATTCCCAACAGTCTATTCTCTTCATTCATTCCGTAGAGTTTCTCTTGGCTCCACTGCTTCCAGTATGTGTATGTTATATTTTTTTTGTCCAATCAGATTTCAGCTGCTATGTGCTGCCAAGTCAATCTAATCTGCCCAGCACCTTCAGAATCAGTAGTGCTGGCTGATGGATCTATTTTAGCAATGGGACTGTTTCTTTAACCAGTCAGATTTCAAATTCGACTGACTATAACATCAGCATTTCTCCATCCTCTGATTGGTTGCTCAGAGCAAAACTGTTACAGTCAAGATTGACTAGTAAAACACGTCTGTAGAGTTCTGTACACATTAATACATTCCAGTTAGAATTTTTTTTTAAAGCCAACAATGGCTGACAGAGGAGGAGAAATTGACTTGTACTCATACTTCAAAATCCATTTCAAGGCAGACTTTTCCAGAAAAGCTAGACATGGTGAGGAGAGGTCGGCCAACCCCGAAGCTCCATTTGATGTATGGGGCACAGTTGTGGTTGTAGTGTAGAGGGTTGGAGTTGTTTTAACTGGGTTTCTTGTTTTTGTAAAAAGTGGGCCTTATCTGGGTGAATTTAGGCGGCCCTCTCTCCTCAAATGGCCCTTAAGCTGCATGCCTAAAGAATAATAGAACCATGCCTGAAGCAGGCCAAAACTCACCCAAAGCTCAGCTATAACTGACCCATAACACTGCCTGTATCCCCAAGTGTAACCCAGAAAAGAGCCAAACTGCCAACACGTTCACACAAAACTCACCCACGACTTATCCAGAACCCCCCAAAAAAGCCATAACTACACCAACATTATCCCAAAATCTGTGAAACTGAGCCTGAATGCACCCTTAGGTAATATTTAAATCATTGTGAAATATTAAAACCACATGCTTTGTAAATATAGTGTTTTATTAACTTCAAGGTAAAAATCCCAGCCAGATACAAAATTAAAATACTTTTTTTTTTTTACACATGTGCAAAAGTAAAAGTATGTGCAAACAATGTGTTATTTAAATTACAATTTTGCAGTGAGGATCTTTTTCTGCCACCCTCACGATCACCAGCAAAATAAAACCACCTTCTAAATAATTTTTCATTCTCCAGCTCAGTCATTTGGGCACAAGCTGGATTTCTTCTTACAGCCTCTAGAATATGAGCATACAGATACAGAGTTTGAAAAATTAAATTAAAATAAAATGTATAATAAATAAAGAATATAGTAAAATATAGTACTAAAGAACAAAGATATTTAACATTCATTAATGACATGAAAGTCATGAAAAAGGTCTACAAAGACTTACAACAAAACCACTTACCAATCACAGCACTTTTAATCTCCAAACTTTGGAATGGTGTTTTTCCATTTACACCTCAACAGTTTATGGTTTTAGCAAAGTCATTTTTAATTGCCTGCTTCATTATTCTCCACAGTGTCCTATAGATCCACACTTTTAGTCCTTGAATACTTTTTAATAAGGATGAGTAGCTATATTACTTACAACTTATCAATGAGTCTTTAGATCAGTTTTCTTTAGATTGATAATTGAATTAAATTCTAATAGTAATTAGAAACATATGCAAGTGATAACGTTAGGCATTAGGGAACTGTGCATAACCGTTAGTGTTACCTACCACTTTTCGTCTTGTTTCCGGAGAGGATCGAAGATCACTTTCCAGGGAAGTTAATGATCTTAAATCCTCATGTGGAAAACGTTTTGGAGTTAAGTGGTTAGCCTCACTGATCTCCAGAACATTGTTTTCTTTGAGATCCTGAACTATTCTTACAATGGTTCTTTGCTGCAACAGAACAATTTCAAGTTTTGTTAAGAGGCCATGAAGCACAGAAATTGTAAGGTTACCACACCATCCCTTGAATGACATTAGGCTTACACACAGTGATTATGAAATTAAAAAATTTTTAAAAAAAACCTTACATCTTTGCAATGGATCGTTGTTTGGGAGGCACTTTGTCTGGAGTCTGGGTGTTGAGGAGTCATGATGCCACAATGATTTCTCTGCTTGTTCAGGACACTGTCAAGTTGTCACTGTGATGTACTTTGATGTGCTGTGATGTTCTCACAGAAAACTGTTGGGCAGTAAGTTGAAAAGGCAGAGTAGGCGTCTGTCTAGGCATCTCAATCGTTTGACATAAAGACCCAAGAGTTCTCTCTTGCCATTCAGATGAAGGGCTCATGTCAAACGATGATGGTCCTGGAGTTTCTGGGATCTGTGTCAGACACTGGGGTATCTCCTTCACAAGAGCACCTAGTCTGAAAAAGGGTTTGGCCTTTTAACACCATAAAATAAAGAAATTAAATATGGCTTTTTATTAACACAATCCTGCAAAATACCCAACACTGGCCAGAACTGAAGAGATGAACTTTAAAACAAAGGCAGGCCATCTATATTTAGCTGTAACCTGAACACATGTCTATCAGTAACGTTAAAGGACATGTTTTCACGCGTTTTGTCAATGGATTATAAAATTCCAAAATAGTAGCACCCGCTATTTTGTTTTTTTGAGCAAAATACGCCCATCTTCTGGAAGGAATGGACGATGCACTTTGAGTATAGACAGAAGTGCTGTAAAATTTAAAATTTGAGATTTCTTTAAAAAGAAGAAAAACCTCTATTTGCCTTTATATAGTGAAATTCCAGAAGACAAAAACCCAATACAGCAAGACATGACTTTAGTATTCAGTTTAAATTTCAGCTGAACTGCAGTTTGAATTTAATCTCCACGGCGTGTGTATTCCGGTTCCTCTTGTGGGCGGGGTGATTTCGGCTTCATTCGGAGATTGCGCAAACCGATTGACTTCATAGTACCGCGAGAGCGATTCACAAAAATAGTTTATAGTTTGTCTTTCTAACTTTTTGTTTGGTTGTAGGTCTTTATTCCGTAATAAATAATAGATAACAAACCTATAAAAAAAAACACACAAATCTCAATAACATTCACAAGCAGACTATTTTCTTTTTCGGGTGAACCAAACTCCAGCCATGACTCCAGCCAAAAAAGACATTTGCTTATGGGTGGCTAAACTCACGCCGGAGCTCGGCCTAATGCTGTTTCACACAAGACTGTGAAAAAAGCTGTGCCAGAAACCAAAAGGGCCTAAAGTGGTGTAATGTAAAATAAAGTATTTTGTGGATGAAGTTAAGAAATCCAAACATAAAATTCTAAAAGTTAAAAGCTAAAATATGCTAGCCGTTTTTTTAAATTAGTGATGTATGGAGCCCGAGTAAGCAAAGGTGCCTCATTTTCTGCTTTATTTTTATGTGACATCTTAAATTTTACTTATCAGTAAATTATTCGATTTTTTAGACGCGTCTTATAACTGACTTGCTCGTGATAGCAGAATGAAAGCTTTTTAGATAAACATTTCACCACAAGATGGCGCCATCTGCAAACATAACCTTCTCTACGCGCTTCCGTTTCAGTTAGTTGGTAAACAGCCATAGTTTAACATGTTACACAAGAGACATATATAAGATTATAAGAATGTAAAGTATATAAAGTATTTAAAGAGTCGAGAGAGAGAGAGAGAGAGAGAGAGAGAGCTCCTTTAGTCGTTTAATGTATTTCGGTTATATAAGTTGATGTATATAGCGAAATTAACATGTGCCATACTCTCAGTTGTGATGATCTGCAGACCTCTGAAATACTGATGTCCTTTGTAGATCGACTTCTCCTGCAAATCTGCAACACCAGTGTCTTGAATACAACTACTATATGTTTACTGTTCTGGAGCCAGTCCCAGCACTACATGGTGCAAGACAGGACCCTAATACAAGTCCAGGTTTCAAAATATAGTTGTGTTTTTGTTCTTGTATTATTATACCTCATTGTTTGAACAGACATTTAGCCAATCAAAATTAATCCTTTCCTGAAGTTTGGTGTGTAATCTGATCCTTTCTATTGTCTCCTGACATGTCTCCTTGTTGTACTTGACCCATGTCCAACTCCACCTTGAGACCAGTTCAAAGGCTGTGTATATGTGGGTGTGCTGCATAAATGAGGAAAGACAGAGAAGTAAATGGAAACTTAAAATTTGCAGCAGACCCTGAGTTCTCTACACAGGGCATGAGATGAAATTAGTGCATTCAGGACGTATAAAGAAGAAACTGGGTGACATCCAAAAACGTTAATTAACATGAGTACAATAAAGTGTCACCTAAGCTTCATAGAGGATTAAATATGATACCGGATTTGTTTTGAGATCCACTTTGTAAACCCCAGATATCACCCGAATATACTCATCACCCAGCAAGGTGCTGCTGAATCCCAAACAGACACACTGTTGTTATAAAATACTTTCCACTGTGTACCCCCTGTTGACAAGATGTGACTGTTATTCTAGCAATTATGTAACCAAACCTCTCAGGCTTTACTAAGCACATAGTAATGCTTTAATACACAAACACTCTCTTTCCTTTTCCTCTTAGATATTACTCTTCAACTCCAGCATGCTGCTACACAATGTACTACACAATAGTTTTCCTACCTATGTTTTAAGGTCGACACTTGAATACACTTCGACAATTGTTTTTTTTTTTTAAAAGGAGCTAAGACAGAGAACAGTAAGAACACAGCGTAGACAGACTGGCGACGTCCCTGTCCGAGGCTCCATGTGTGTCTGGACTGGGAACACCTTCAGAGAAGAAGGAGAAAAGGATGGAACGTTATTATTCATATGTAAATGTTTTATATTTTCTAAACCTAAAACATCCATTTCATCCATTTATAGTTACAGTTCATCTTAGGGTCCACAAACATCCAAACAAAACAAGTTCGTTCTTTCTGTCACTTATGTTCTAGCACCTATAAACAGCTATAAGCTATAAACTCACCAGACTTTTATTGTTTTCCCTTTAATAAAACAAATTGTCACACAACCCAAAAAAAACAGACCCCTTGAAGCCTTGAAGACAGAGCATCATGTCTGACTGCCATGTCTGACAGATTCCTAATGTCCTAAAGAAACATTTCTGCACAGAAAACATCATTAAAACAAATAATAACGTGTTAGAATGAGTGCGAAAGCTTGCATTGAATGTTCACAGAGAATACGATTAAGACCAGACCTGTGAACCTTGTGATAAGAAATCAAGCAGACCCAGAAGACCAACCATTAAACGGCGTGTTACGTAACAATGTCGACTGGAGGAAACAGATTTCTTCTCAAACTGATAAATTATAATAAGTACAGCTAAAAAGAAAGTCACAATAAGCTCACAGAGCTGCTGACGATCCGTTTTGAAGGCTGATCTCTATGAGTAAAACATAAACAGGTGAACTCTGACCAATGAGTGGACAGTTTATATATTTATTTTTATATATTTTGGGAATCAATAGAATCAAGGGCTAAATATCGTGGACAAACATAATAACTGCCTGAAACATGATTTAAAATAAATAAATAAATAAATAAATACTCCCACACACGTCTCTAACCGAGTCCAATTATGAACTTGAGCTGAGTTTGTGTGAAACTGTCTGAGTCAGTATTGAAAGACCATACTGGCAGTGCTCGTATTTCTCTTTCTCAGATTTTCCCAGCGTTTCCTAGTGTTTCTAGGGGCATAGTGGTAGGTTTCATATTTAAAAAAAAAAAAACCCTTCATGTTTAGTTCTTGCCCACTATGGGTTTAAATCCAAATCCAATTCCAGTTGGGTTTTTGTTGCACTAAAAAGAAACGGATACAAACAGCGTCATTGCGTTACACCCTTAGTGTAAACACAGCACTTGTATCAAGTCAACATCTCTAGTCCATCTTACAGCACATTGCATGGTATCTATTTAACTTGACAATTTCCCATAGTATAAAACTCTAACATGAGCTCATTTATATGTGGGACCATGATTAGAAGCTCTGAGAAAGAGGAAAGAGGTGCTATATCTTGACCTTCCCCATGTCAGCTGTCTGCACACTCAGATTACAGTAGAATTAATGAACACAGTAAGTGGATTTTGTTGCCTTTTTTCATAGGAAGAAGGTTTTTTACTTAACATGAATTTTAAAATTTTTCCGATGATGTTTCTGTTCTACATTCTACACATTGTGTACTACAGCATTAAACTTGCAACTTGATTACATAAAATCGGCACAGGAGGCTATAAAATAAACGATAAATGTACAGCTTTCTGAATTTTTCCCATTGCAGGAGGTTAGGGTCACTTTTTACGCCACAGCTGTTAACATGCAGGCAACTTCCTGTATTTCCTTCTTCCTGTATGCAACTGTAAATAAACCATTTCATAAAATATAAAGGTGTAGTTTTTTTTTTTTTTTTTAAATTGTATTTTTCAGATGTGATCGCTTCAGCGTGTGTGAGGAATCCTCCACTGCCACTTTGAGATCTTCTCTAGCCAAGTTCACATTATCTATTTAAAGCAAAAGTCCATCAAGGCTAATTTGCGATCCAACATTCACGTCTGGCAGAGGTTTCTATATCGAGCCGAGGATCTGATTTCATCTGTTGTCTAAGCTGGGAGCTGACTTGCTTGTGTGGACAGATCATTGTGAACCCACTGCACCCATTCTAGAGTCCCAGTTAGTGCTGAATGATAGTGACAGTGGTGGTAAGGCTACAAATCACACTAACGTGAACAAAACTGCTGCTATTATAGTAATAATTCATATCTCTATAGCTTCTATTATAGACGTTTTCCCAGCTACCAGCTAAATGTAAATTAACAACCAATTAGAGAAATTAAGGCTAAAACACGCTTGTAGGAGAATGCTAACTAAAATTTCCCTATAGATGAGCACAAACATGAAAGAGAAAAGATTTACAATTTTCCTTTCTTCGATTTGAAAGTAGGTGAGGTCATGCAACCCAATACACAAATCAAAGATTAGCGTTATGCTTACCTCAGTTTCCTCATTACACATCCACAAAAGTTCCACAGGGAATTAGCTAAAGGGAAGCAGCTAAACCACAATGCAGTAATCATCACACACTACGCCTAGTTTAAAAGGTCTAGGTAGGTCTCTGATTAATCTGTCTTTGAGATTGAAGTAAGAACAGAATCTTTTACAGAAATGTGAGGTTTTGCCATTCCGGTTCTCTTTTCCATTGTTCTTGTGATGTTGATCAAAATGCCAAAAAGATGCACTGCCAATAATTTTACTGTCACAGTCAAAGGTGTATTGAATATTCATAGATGGATAGATGGATAGATAGATAGATAGATAGA
>JAOTRN010000001.1:8062144-8077109 GCA_028566695.1 Bagroides melapterus
GTGTAGGACCAGTGTGTATGGGTGTGTAAGCCAAGTATGACAGACTAGCAAGTCTCACCTCTGTAGAATTTAATGGGATTATTTGGACCAGCAGGTGAAACACTGAAATAGTCCACAGAACCCTGAGCTGTGAAAAGTGCACACGAGGTCAGCACAAGAGTGTTAAAAGTTAAGTTAAGAAACTTAGTATTTCTGTTGAACTTTCGTAAAATGCAAAAATGGTCATGTTACCAAGAAAGTGTCCTGAAGAATCCTGTAGTGAGAAAGACAGTGGAGACTGAAGACTGTTAGAAGTTTTAAATACAGAAATTTTCACCAGATGTTAAAATTACATGTTAAATTTGTTCATTATACATTTTTCAGTCTCTTATAATTACAGTGATAGACTATGTAGCATATACAAGTCCCTGTGGGTGAGCTGTTACTATAGAAACAATAATGTATTAGACTAGTACACCCCTGCTTTCAAGCCAGCATTACAGTACCAGCTACCAGTGCTTTCTGGTTTGGACAGGTTTTTTAAAACAGTGGTACTCAATATCCAGTCTCTAATGATAGACTCCTCTTACACACTGGTGTTAAATGCAGCGTCAGATCCTTTACATGATCTGCGTCTCAGACCCCTCTCTGTTAGCCAGGACACCTCATGTCGTTCACTTACACTTTGTCTTTAATAATGCACAGAGGCTCTAATTTCTTTCCCCGCTAAACGTATGCCAAGCTCCAGGCCACGAGTATGCTAGGTTAAAACGCTTGCTACATGCTCCATTGAATCTTGAAGGTTATACTCCCCTAACCTTCAGCAGTGTTTATTTTGTATACGTGCCTTTGGATTTGAATATGTACAGCTAAAAAATGAGAACAGGTTAGTAAGGAGGCTAGTATGGTTAGTAAAGGCACGTCGCAAGTTCGCAGGTTAGCATGTCAAGGACATAGAAAGGTGTGTTTCTTTCTTGATTATTCTCTCTTTCTCGTTCTCTCAGGTCTTGTGCACTGACTGAGAGACTCACACACTGAGAGCAGCTCTCATAGTCTCACTTATAAAGCATACAAGTGTGTTGTCTTGATTTTATGTGATTTGTTGCTATGGTGATCTACAACTGAATGGCAAAATGCTGCAAGGTTACTGTGTGAGTCAGTGGGACATGCTGACAGCTCCTTGAATCAGCTAGCTTCTCTGCAATGTGTCTTATCTAGCCATAAACCTACCCAAGCGAATGTTTAGAGGTTAAATGAAATGTTTCAAAATAATTCAACGCTCAACATCCCCCCAATTCAACACTAAACCTCCCCCACAAAACAGCAATGTGACTAAGACACATATGAAGGATTTTATTTTTTAAGTTTTTGTGGAGCAGTTTTCTAATCGCCTGCAAATCTGTAAAACCGTGTCTAGGGACTAACTGGAGATCTATAAAGCTATAGTGATGACATTAAAACATGTTAATACATTAAATTATTATACTAAACGTATTACACTAAAGTATTATAATGTGGCAGCACACTTGTTTTTGTAAAATCTCATCAGAAACTTCAAAATTTATTGAAGAGCTTCAATTACAACGTTTATGTACTATCAAATACATCAAGCAAATCGGATCTGAGTACAAGATTAAACTGAGAGAATGTGTTTGAAGTCCTGCTGCATGACCAGGAAGTGTGCTAGATCTCATGCCAATTAGAATACAAACAGGAAGTTGTGACTCTAGGAAGCTAAGAACTTCGATAAGCATCGGTCTAAATACTCAGAGAGATTAAAAACAAGAAGCTGCTGAAAGCTCCTGCAGTGCTGGAACATCTCTCATGGGGTTTACACAACCCACACACACACACACACACACGCATGTACACAAAGGTGTGCAGGTTGACAGAATGCACATTTGTGTGTGTGGTTACCATGCGCGAGACAGGAAAAAGGAAGTCGTAAGTCGAACAGGCACAAATATTTGTGTGAAAACACACACTAAAGGAAATGAAGTGAAAGAGCTATTTGGTGTATGCTAAAGTTTAGTAGAGCAATACGGCAGAAGCTGAAGTTAGAGGAACCTGCAGTATTTATAACAACACTCACAAAACAGCTAGTCAGAAATAGATAAATTCAGAATATGTGATAAATAATCATGCATTTATCCCTAAAGAGCAAGCCAGAAGTGACGATGGTGAGGAAAAACTCCACAGGTTGATATGAAGAACCCAAGAACCCAAAATAGAACCCTATTATATAGGATAGTGTGATTCTAAAGCATTTCCCTTTTATTACTGTATACAATATGATGAAGAGTGTGATTATGTAACCAGGAAATGAATTCATTCTAGTTTTTTCCTGGTGAAGATATCATCTGAGACTTCACATCAATCGCAGTCCTACGGCCATCTCAGTGGTTTTAAGAGATAATATCTAGAGTAATTTCCAGGCTGTTCATTTCAGCAATAGTGAGTGGCCTCCTACTCTTAGTGAAAAGACTCCAACCAGAGGTAGGACTTCAAGATGGAAAAAAAACACTTTGGTTTGGAGTACAAAAGGGGTTATGGGTGCCAAAACTTAGTGCTTTATCTTAGCTAGTACCGTGATTGCAGGACTATGGGATATAACACTAAGTTTGTCTGAGAGTGTGATTTGGGAAAGGGAATGTCTCAGAACATAATGTACCCTTTTCAGAAGAACTATACAGTGCTGGTGAAAGAGAGGAAGGTTGAGAGGAGATAGTGTGGAGATGTGACACTGCAGAGAGAAATCCAGTGAAGATAATGATGTCGAGAAAAAAATAGACCTGGCAATGTTCCCTCTAATTTTTTACTGCGCTGAGCAAATAATAATTTCTTTGAGCGGAAAACTTTAAACCGTGAGCAAAAATTTTTATATAGTCAGATAAAGAGCATATTACCATTATCTAATAGGCAATAATTTTATAGAATATTCAGTTCCTTCTATTAAAGGTTTAATAAATTTTACAGAAATGAATAATGAAAAGAATGTTCAATATTTTTAAACAAACACATTTTATTAAAGCAGATTTTATTAAAACAATATACATAACAACAGTGCTCCCTGACTGGTCTTGCAGGTCTGAGAAGTTTTGGAAGCTCTCTCATAACAGCATCTGAAAACAAAGATGCACCACAATAATAAAAATATTATCTTCCTGTTTTACGTCAGACCTTTTTATTGTAACTTAACCTTTTAACTAAAACGTAAATCTTTGGTCAGCTAATTAGCCACAGTACTTAAATGTATATGTATTTAATGTATAAAGTTATATTAAAATTAATATTTCAGTACAAATATTGTACAAGTCAAACACATTTAATGCATGCATTATTACAATGCATTTATTAATAATGTAGCCTACAAACCCTGTACCTTAAAACGTCTCTCGTCTGTCCTGGTTCCCTTTCCAGTGGTTATAAACCTGTCCAAACTGAGAGACCCCTCTGACTGTGTAGAGCAGATTCTCTTTAGCTGATCCAAGGAGGTGGTCTGAAGTCTGTTGTGTGAATTTGTCTTGATACGATTCATAAGGCTGAAACCGCGTTCACAGTCTGCACTAGATGCTTGGTAATGTCCTGCAAATGTAAATCAACTGGGCAAGCTCCGTGAACTCCTGACTTTTTAGTGTCCGGGTTACCATCTCAACAAAATGTCTGTAGTGTTCCAGTCTTTCGTTTTTCTTTGTCAGTGAATTCAAAATCCTTGTATTGTTGACAGATTCTCTCAGTGGTGGCCACATCTCTTTGTTTTAGAAAAGTGTGGAACTTCTCTCTCAGTCTGGTTACGTCTGTTGAGTCCAGATGGTCACAGACTTTGCGGACAAAAAAAATAATGTATTTATTGCACTGTCATTTTCCCCCCAACAGCTTGTTCACTCGGTTGCTCCAAAAAACATTCTGCCTGAGATACTGAGATAGAGGTTTTTCCATCTTAGCTCTGGCAAAGCAATGAGCATCAATGATGCTAAGATTACTGTGCTGCAGGGAGACACAGAGCTGGGCTAGTTCTTCCAACACATCTCCTAGCACAGACAGGTTTTGGAGACAGTATTTCAAAATCGGGTCGTTGTTGCCTGCTTCTCTTGTACAGTACTCCGTTAACAGACTGTAATTCCGCAAAAATATATTTACAGCTTGGTAAGCGTACCTCATTCAACGGTGTGAAAGACAAAAACATTTGCCAACTTGTCGAATTTGCTTTTCTTCACAGAAGACCTACTAAATAATGAACATACTGTCCTTAAAAGTGTTTCTACTTCTTTCATTAACGGCACGCCTTTCCATGCTTCATCAATTCCCAAATCCTCTCAATGGGCAATGCTGTATTGTTCTGTAAGGTGCGGTATTGGCCGTCTCAGTATTGCAGTGACGTCAGACGTTAAAACATGGCCATTTTCTGCATATCAAATCCATGATCAGTGTAGAACTTTATTATTGCATCAGCAATATTTTAGGCGCTGCATCGTGCCAGGTGAATGATCCCAGCAAATACAGTTTTGTATGTAAATTGATTTTGTTCTCTAAACTTAATGTAAAGAACTAGCATGTTATGCAATATAATAATCTGTGCTTTCCTTGACTATCAGCGTGTGAACGTGTGCATTTCTTACACTTTTCATTGTCTCAGTGTGTACAACTGCATTAATTGACCCCACAAAATCAAATGCGTAGTTTTTACTTCTCCAGCTTTCGGGAAGGCTTACATATTTCGCCTGATGATTATGAATTTCTTGAACAGAACATTGACGCGTTCATTTTAATGCCAAGCAGCACATTATCGATGAATATTTTGATTTCTTCTCTGTTTGACTTGCTCTTATTGGCGTGTTCAATACGTTTTTTGGCGTGTTCAATATGATTCTCTCGACTTTTGCAGCATCAATGTGACATTTTTGTGTTAAGTGGCATTTTGGTAGTCAAGTTTCCGCTCTGTCCATGTTTTCCTGGTGGAAAACTCTCCTTTGATTTTAGCTTCGGAGCAAATTTTGCAACACAATCCCATTAGCTCCGTAGCTGAAATAAATTTCAATTTTACCATCACTTGTATCCGTTTGAACGCTTTCATTTAACCATTCTTGTTTGAAAGACAAACAAACCTGTGTGCAGGGAACATTGGGCCGTATGTCTTATCCAATATCCTCACATTAGGAAAAAAAAATGACACCTCTATCTAATTATATCACAATAGTAAAGCACTTTATTGTCCCGTGTCATGTTTTGTCTGTGAAACAGCTCTCTCAGCTTTGAGGCTGAGAGCTAGCCTTAGGGTGCACACTGGTCCGCATAATTTAATTAAACCTTGATTGTAATTAAGTTAATTTCAGTGTCCTTTAGCAAGCTGGTCTCTTTCACGTAACAACAGGGAGTTAAAGCATTAGCTCAGAATCTGAAAGCTTTAACACAATGGCTGTCAATCTAGAAAGTATGTAAGGAACACAAACGCCTCACAAACTAATCGAGTTACTCCTTTAGGTAATATAGAGCAGGTCTATGATCTTCACAACACCATGCCAAAATCTGATCTGTAGTTATATAGAGCAGCTCTCTCATGGTAAGTCATTTTGTGGCACAACACAGTAATATTTGAATATTTTCTAATCTATAAGTTTCTGAAAAGGACATGAAATTTTGATTACAGCCTGTAACTATCCAACATCAAAAACTGACTGAACCACCACGTTCATTAATCTGACATGATAATGAAGGTAAATCTACCTGACAGGATCGTATAGAAATCAATATTGAGATGAATATAAAAACCTTTTATATCATGTTGGTGAAATAGATGCCAAAGTAGATGCCAAAACTTTTCATTGTTTTAACCAAGATTTAACCAAAACTGAGATGAAAGGTGGCAGCCTGAAGTGTGTACTGCCTTAAATCTTACAAGACTCACCAAACAAATGAACTAGAGTTAATCCAGAGGCAGGATATCAAAAATTAGGAAACCTACTTTATTTCCATCATTCTGACAAAGCAGGAGCTACAACTTATAGTTGATGTAAAAAAAACAAGAACTACTGACAAATTTGGACTGGATGGAATAAAAACCTTCAGCTACACTGATGACATCTGATAAGATAGAATACTGTTGTTTATTACAGTATGTAAATGGAGGTGTGTGTTTAATGGTTAAATCTGACACAGCTTGAGCAATGTTGCCATGATGAATGGTCAAAAACATTAGGATGTAGATGTCTAAATCCGATACAGATGTTTGCCAGGAAGACCTGCAGTGCTAATTGTAGGCAAAATAAGATTCCTTGCTGCAGATTCAAAAATCTATGGGATGGAATTGGATCTGATCCAATTCCTACTATAACCCAATCACTAAGTCGAACCCACTGCTAAACAACACATTAAACACCCTGAAACACACTCCACCCTCTGGACATTAGGTTCAGGTCTGAATACATCCCATGGACATTGAGGGGTAACACACAGAATTGGTTCTGCCATGAGACAAACATTGGCTTTTATGTTTCATTAAACTTTGTGGAAATATTGTGCATATTCTAATGAAATCGCTTATTCGAATTCCAGGTTGCAAAACCAAAATAAGTTCAAGATCAAGGAGGAGTGAATAATTTTACAACCCACTGTTATAACTAAATATTCTGTCATGAATATATATTTAAAGTTTTTTCCAGTAATTAAAGTGTGTAAGTTTACCTTCGCTGGAGGTGCTGTAGAATACGTTCGGCAGGGGGAGGCGGAAGGCGTCTCCTCTTTCTGCCTGTTTCCCTGGTTACAGTCGAGCCGAACATGGTTCTCACATTCCAGGTGACAAGTGAAACTGCAGTCTGGTGGATAGACACAGACACACAACACATCAGCAACTGAACAGAAAAGAGAACAATAACCCACAACGATCAGAAAACTAACAGATGGCAGGAAATATCTTCTCATATAGCCATGTCAGTGTTTTGGGTGATCCACATGATCTTTCTTAGATTGATGAGACAGAATCTTCATCAATATAAACCCAAAGTCCTGATTTAGTGTGTAAAAGCACTTGGAGTAGGTGTAACTTTTAATCTTTCTGGATAGTCTAACTATATTACAAACTCTGGTAACATTATGAACAAAAATGTATATTTATTGCATACAGTAACTACTAAAAAAACATTTTAATCTTGTGAATACCTCCCCCTTGTGGTCATGCCGTATATACGGCAACTGATCTTCATAAACGAGGAGCAAACTGTGTGTAATTGTTGTTATGCGGAAGCTTTCTATGAGCAGATGTTCATTTTCTTTGGACGAAATCTCAATCGTTAGAGCTAAAGCTGTAATTTATTCATCACAGTAAAGTCTTCCAGAGAGTTTCTCAGGAACACGATTAGCTGCATTTTTTTTGGGGGGGTCATATTAATGACAGAAGAGTGAAAAAAAAGATGCTTCTGATGATGCAGCGCGTTCTATCTCCGTTAATGTCAGTAATAACATAAAGTACCTCAGATCTTAAACAAAGGTTAATGTAAACGCTTAAAAAGATACGTTGCTGCTTTAATCTCAATCTATTGCGGTCGTTCATCAGGTGTAGTTCCACATAATGGTCAATAGATGGTGACAAATTCTCTCAACCAGAACCCAATGAGCTCAGCAGTGTTTGTTCATTAACGTCCTGGCATATGCAACTGTTCCACAAAGCCTGCCAAGGCACTTTTCTTTGACATGAAGGTTACCCTGTCAGTAGAGAACATTCTCGTTTCCATTACTGTGCCTCAGGGTCCTTTTGGACTTTTTATGAAACAAAATCACACACATAATTAAACGTTGTCTTCTAGTAACCACAGTGTTGGTCATAAATACTTAAGAACCTGCTTTTGGCCTGAACTGCTTAAGGGCCAACTTCTGAATCCAAAGCCCAATGACTATAAAGCAACTATTGAGATACATAACAACACTATTATCAGAACAGCTGAAGACAACAATGAGGTTAAGGACAGCCTGTAGCCTTGATTTTGCAGCATACCGTACATAAACAAGGCAACGTACCGCTGAATCTGTTGGGTTTAGTGCAAACCATAGAACTCAGATCACCTCACAGTCTACAACCTCAAGAAACAACTCTGATGGAAGCGCTCACGTTCCTTGATTTCCATTTTGTTGTATTAACCTAAATGGAGCCCTTTTTTGTACTTTCAATTCAACGGGCAAACATGTTGTCAAAGTGACAGCAATGTATCAGATACTGCATAAAGTGCAGAGCGAATTATCAGTATTGACCACATTGAGGCACATCTGTAAGAGGAGAACGGTGGATCAGCAAACAGAGAGGAGAGCCTGGGAATAAACACCCATACTGATAACACCCACGGAAAAAAAGAGGTCACCTTATTTTTTCACCAGTCACTGCGCATCGAAGGGCGGCATGGGTGTGAATTGGAGATTAAGAGGGTCTGTCCAAAACAAACAGCATGATCCAGGATCAGGAAATGCGTATCTGGGAGGACTTCCATCCTGCTCTGCCTGTCACCTTCAACCTTAGCAGAAGTCCAATCCAAATGGGTTCCAGTACAATATTTGATGCCAGCTACTGCCTGTTCTTGAAATCACCTGGGATATAATGTTAACATGTAACATGAGCGCAAGCTAAAACACAGCTTTAGCTGGTTATCAATAGTGTGAAATACAAAGCAAAACATAAGGTGTTTTTTTTTTTTTAAAACGTCATTGTATTTTTAATACAATCTGAGGTTGATTTCCAAAATTCACACTATGCTTAATCTTAAAAAAAAATGGCATTTTTCAAGCGTTTCTAGAACTACAATAAAAAGCTGATTTGCATTATTGCCGTGCAACGGATCTCATGGAGTTTCTTTCCAGGCTAGAAGAAACCCTGCCCATTTTCCATAAATGGTAACCCATGATGAAAATGTTATTTCAGCATAATGTATTGGGGTCATCTTGGGGAAAGAGTTTGTCGACAACATTTTCATTGTCATCACATTTTGCCTCACAGGCAGCAAGAGGCTCTAAAAATGACAAATATCCTCTTTAAATATTATTTCTGATTCCATCCTTAAACTGTGGTAGATATTATAATATTTATCACTGAGGTCTATAGTAGACACAAGGGACTGTTCAGTTGGTCTAAAAGGAAGCTCTTAAACAGCCCAAACAGGATTAAGTAGATTTCTAGTGCACTTGTTTCAACCTTAGGCTATTTATTCCCTTAACCCCAGATACCCTCACCCCCTCTTTGCCTCAAGCATGATTCCTTGTAAATATATGCTCCAGACCTTTCTGTGCTGATGGGAGACGTCCTTGACCTGATAAATTTGAGAAGAAGCCCAGCTTTAAACTGGGTTTAACAGACTGTAATATAAAGTGGTTCTTTAAATGCCACAAAAACACAGGAAACAGGAAAAATCCATGAATGTCTGTGAAACAGTGCTGGAGAGTCAGTGATGTGAAAAAAAAGCACTCTATCACTATTGATCTGTTCTGACTTGGTGAAAGATTTGTGTGGTTACAAGCAACATGAAAAGAAAAGTGGCAAAGTTTTTGACACCCACAAAGAAACAGGAGCCACGTAAATGATTTGTCCGAGACAGAGCAAATCACTGTATAATGATATGTAGACATACTCAGGGTTTGTCAGCAGTTACAAATCAACAGCATGAAAATGAATCAACACCTTCTGATAAATTAGATTTAGCAATTCAACAGGGCTTTGAAGTGTCATACATTTAACAGAATTTAACATAATTTTATGTGTGATAATGAATCACTAGCCATGATTTCACAATAAAATTGAATTCAATTGCATAAATGTGCCAGGCCAAAATATAAGCAGTAATAATAATAATAAAAAAAAACAAACAAACCCCACACACAAAAAAAACCAACACAAAAGCATTTGGCATTTAAATAGCTTTCTTTTATGGAGAAGGTCACTTAGTTGATGTATTATTGGGCCTATTCTTTTAAGTTCCACTTCTCATTTGAACATGTCACTTCCCCATAAATACAATGAACATGGATGTAATCTGAGGA
The DNA here is from genome assembly GCA_028566695.1 of Bagroides melapterus. Taxonomy (NCBI): domain Eukaryota; kingdom Metazoa; phylum Chordata; class Actinopteri; order Siluriformes; family Bagridae; genus Bagroides; species Bagroides melapterus. Next base: position 8,072,138 of record JAOTRN010000001.1, read on the forward strand.
CAACGATATAGATGTCAGAGATATCACAGAGCTACTTGAATTCCCCTCGCGGTACCTGGAATGAGGAGGATTTCTTCAGAAAAGTGAGGGAGAACACTGACTCGTGTTTATTCTCGTTTGTCCTCTCGTACTCTTTATTCCCCCTCACATGTCTCCTTACTTCCCTTTTCCCACTATCATTTCTGTTGTCATCTGTCCCGCTGATCCACCACCAGCATTTCCCCCTACATCAATTCTGCTAGAGTGAAAAGGCTGCTGGTTACTCGGGCAAAGGCGCTTTTTTTTGTTTGGTTTTTTTGCTGACACCTTTCTTTCGATCTCTTCTGCTCACTGGTTCTGTCTATATCAGCAATACTTTCTGCTGCTCTCCTTTCTCTGGCTCAAATACAGTAACCTGACCCTCACCTTGAGCTTCCAGTGAAGCTTTTATCAGGAAGATGATCAGTCCTGAGAAATCAAGGATATAAATCAGTAAATAAAGGGTGAAATTGTGTAACTAGAGATTGATAAGAAGTCTGGGTAATTAGCATGTTGTCTAAATTTCCTCTCTTAACACTGTCTGTGTATTCCAGGAATTATTTCATTCTAGTAGTTTGCACTATGTACTATGTGATTTTTTTTTTTTAAATGTATGTCACTGTATCAAACCATAAAAGATGGTTGGTTTGGTTAAAAATAAACAAAATATCTCTTGATTCCTCCTAAGCATATGATCAGAAATAAATCTATCTGAATCTGAACAACAAGCCAAAGATACGCATTCACTGTTATTAAAGAGTGTCCAGAATAACTGAAATTATTTCCAGCTTTATTTATATCAAGATGAATCACTTAAATTTCAACAAAGAATGGAATTTTCAAGACCTAATGTGGATTTGTGTGGTATATCACCGGAAAAATCTGTTTTTGTTAAAAATTCTCATATTGAATTAACAATATTCAGTATATATACGGAGTACAGGGGATCAGGACACAAACTGACTACTTCCCGTAATTTAACGTTCTCTCCTTAGCTCGTATGTAAGTCATAATTTGGAACGATTTAAGTGGAAGAAGCCCTTTCTGAGCCCGAAAACCTTAAACAGGACATCAGTGTATTTTGGGTAGAACATGAATTCTCTGTAACTCTAGCTGGTGTGTCAGCTCTTTGATTGCTGTTAGACCGGCCAGTCAACCCCCACACCTTTTCTTCCACCTGGTCTTGACCTGGGACAAACCCTGTTCTGTTTCTATTCAACATTCTCCTACATGAGAAAAAGCTCTCTTAGCTACTGCAGGCGCTTGAGCCAGAGTCAATACACCACTTATAGACGCTAAACTGGCAGGCATCCTACTGTGTCGGGGGTTTATTTACATAGAATTACTACTAATACATCAACGTAACTCCTTCAGACATGCACATAAACATGTTCAAAACCTGAAAACTAATAGTTAATATAAATGATAGCATTGGGAATTGGTCACTGGTAGAAGTTATAATTCTCATTTTTTTCCTCCTTGTCTTTGCATTGTCCTGCTTCTAGATTCAGAAGAACAACCACTGAAAAAACAAGTCCATCCCAAAAACAGACAAAACTGGGCAGGAAATAAGGGTTGAAAAAAAAAACAAAAACATAAACCACAAGAAAATATCTAATGTCAAGAATTCAAGGAGCAAATACTGTGGCAATGTTATCACACACTCAAATAATTCAAGCGATGATGATGATATAGTTAAGTTGAGGTGGTAGTGGGGTTTTGTATAATACTACAAGCATGTCTTGGAATACATGCAGCAATTAAATTGAAATATATAAAAACACAAACAACGTGCAGACGAAGCAGCATCCAAAACAACCGAAACTAAAATGTGCCATGAGAAAATTACAGCACTAATATAGAACCATTATATAAGTAAACATTATACCAAAAGGCTGGCAGCGTGCGGTCTAGTCCTCATACTGCATTAAAATAGAGCAAACAAGTGCTAGAATAAAGTATATAGGCTTGTTAAAGGAAAATTCCACGCTAACGCTAAACGCTATATCGTGGCGTGCTCCTTGATTCTGCTGCTATTTTATTGTTTATTGGTTGGTGCTGTATTTTATTTTTAGCGACACATTTGGAAGCTGATCGGTGTGAGCAGAACGAGCGGATAAAGAGATGAGAGAAGTTGTTCAGCATAGCAATGAATATTTGTTTGGGAGCTTTCAATTCCCAATTGAAAATTTCATGAGACATCAGTAAAGCTAAACATCCTGAATCGAAAAAAAAACCGTATAGAGCGGACCTTATTTGGCTTTTGAACACCAATGTGTTTATTCAGAGCCTTATCAGTGCCCAACACGTTCACACACACAGTATGTATGTACATTTATCAGAGCCAGTGAAAGGTTGACTGTCAACTGCTTTCAATAGTCCTGAAGTGAACAGAATGAATGGCTCTTTAATAATAGCTCTTTAGGGTGGAATCAATAACAACAACGGTTAGTTTAGGGTTAATCCCTCATTTTGGTCTGACAAAATATTACTCAGTGTATTACGTTCTTATATTTCACTACTAATCACCTCACACATACTGTATCAAAATGCAATGTCATCTTTACAGGTAACGCAACAATAAAGTAGATCTCAATGACCACAGCGGACACCAAATGATCCTCGTTTATAAATCCTGTTTGTTTTTGTTTTTTTTTTCTATATACTATATTCTATAATCTATAGACACTGATTCTATGATGTACAGAAACATTTCTATTGCATGATATACATATAAAGTTGGGTTTAGGGAAAAAGGGCGATTTTCCATTATTATGGATTGAATCTTCTTCTTCTTCTTCTTCTTCCAGTTATATGGCCGCACACTCCCTTTAGAGTATTCCCACCACCTACTCTTTAGGATTTTTCCCTTATGGAGTGAATCGCAATCAGAATCGGGTTTTATTCACAGTATGTTTACACACATGAGGAATTTGATTCCGGCTGTTTTTGTGGTGCTCAAGAACAGACCAACATAAAGATCCTGTGTATGTATAAGTGTCTGTATTTCAGAAATATGTGTGTGCACCACATGACTGGGTTCCCAAGCAACGGTTGAAAAAACATGTCTCTAAATGTTAGAGCTCTTTTGGAAATGTTTATGAAACCTGGCAACCCCAGTCAATGATATTTCTCTCATTGGGAAACACACCATGCTAAAATCATCTGCTCTATGAACAAAAGTATATCTAAATACAGTCAAAATGTACTTCTGGTCTATATGATGGAGGACTATAGGACTGTTTGTTATCCGATCCCGAGTTCCTGAAGTAGTCTATAAGTCATGTTTTTGCTCCACAAAAATCTATGGTGGTGATCCACATCTGGTTAAGAGATGGTCCAAAAAGCTAACCCTAATAAAATTTTAATATTTGTGACGTATTGCCATGTCTTATTGATCATCATATCCTCCAGCTCTTCTTTGTAAACCACTAAGAATTCATAGCTATTATCAAAATAAGATTCTTTCTTCCAACTGGAAAAGATTTGTCTGAGATTTTACAGAATCATCTTTAAACCCCAGAGCTCTCACACTAACTGGGTATATGTGAGATCACACTTGTGAGTCAGTCTGTATGAGGCAGGAATCTGGTACCTCTTCATGTACCACAGAGACTGAAAGATTGATGGCGTCCTCTCGTACTCTTCTGTACACTCCTCTTACTAAAGGCCTGAGACTCTGAACTATTGTCCATGCATTAAGCAAAAACCTCACAGTGCTTTTAGTAGGCAGGGATTGAAATTGGCAGGACACCAGTCTCGGGCAATTATAGGTTAAAAGGATCATATTTGTATCGATTTAATTAATCAGCCGATATGTCTGATGACGCAAAGTCAGGTTTGTGCTTCGTTTAGGAGGACTTCAGTTATTTTCTCATAAACTATGTAATATATTCATAGTTTAGTATGCTATATAGTATATAAAACATTTATAGACTGTATGTTTAGTAAGGTAAGAAAAGTGTTAATAAATTTATATATACACTGGGCCTCAATTATTCACCTTACTAAACTTGTACCTCATGCAAATGTATCTTTTGTTGTGGTAAAAAAAAAAAAAATCCTCTCCAGATTTACAGAAGATTTGATAGCAATGATTTTCCTTGTACTCACACATGTATCAGTAACTGACCAAGCACAAGCATAACACTGCTGATTGTCATTTAGTGCCACCCAAAAAAACTCCACCAAAGCCCAAGCTCTCAGTGAAAATGACATCATCATGACTAAATAGTGAGCACTTTCTAAATGTAGTGACCACTACATCTTCCAGTCATGCAGCTCATCCTCTACAGCGTATTATGGATTTGTTTTATGGATCTCTGATATATTAAGAGTCATTAATGTGACCTACACATTATGGTGAAATACAAACGTCTGGATATTCATGAATACCAATAAGGTATTTCGAACAAAATAATTTATAAGTGCATAATTTACCTCCATCATGCCACATCCCATATAACTCAATCACTTATACAGGGCACTGACTCTTGCCTCTACCCACCAGACTGACCTTCAACCAATTAGAACAACGATGCGAAGTGCAAATTACATAACAGTCAGAAAATCCTTTGAGGTATCTATGTCCACAAGGCAGCTAACGTACCCTAAAGTCAGATAGCTTTAAATTCATTATCCTCCTCTACCGCATCTTAGCCTTCATCAGTCCACTGTGAGAGGCAGGTTTTTCCAGATCGATGTGAAATTCAATTGTTTTCTAGCCCAGCTGTTGAGTGTTTACTCACAGTAATCTGCATTGGAACAGAAATACGAATGTGACTCATGATTTCAGTGCAAAGCCACATGTTATGAAAGCGGTGCTGAACAGCACTGAGGTCAAGCGTCTGCATTGCAGCCTTTATTAACACAGCAGATATTCACATTTCGGCTGATGTTGCGTTAACAAACCAAACTCCTGACTGAGGCACATTTCTCTCTCTCTCTCTCTCTC
>JAOTRN010000001.1:8231198-8246040 GCA_028566695.1 Bagroides melapterus
AGATCATCTTCATTAACTTCAGAAACTTCATTAAATGTATTTAACAAAATGGAAGTTAAAAAAAGTTTTATTTACTATTCTTTAATAAATAAAAAAAAAATCACAAAAAAACATGTCAATCATTGGGAAAGTTTCTTTGTTATGAGTATATATAGGTATAAACATTTTAGAACTTCTTGTTATTGGAAAAACTGTTACTGGATCAAATCCAGTGTGTTTACACCATCACCTTAGTTTTTTTAAATAAAAAATTATAGCATGATCCATCTTGTTTTATTCTCCAAAATGTTCACAGACATTATCAAATACGTCGTTCCTACAGTACTTTCTGCTTCACTTATTTACGAAGGCCCTTGCTTGTTTCTGGCACTGTTTTTCCTGGGTTTTTTTTTTTTAAAGCTTTCCGTTGTTATTATTATAAAAGCTGAAAGGCCAGAGCTGAACTAATTTGATATGCCCTTGTTAGTGCAGACCTTCAGATTGAGTGTATGTACCTTCGAAAAGCTCCATGGAATTGTGTTCCACTCCTTAAAGCTGAGCTCTTGTCATTTTGATGTTTGCTTTTATGTCCTGGATATGTTATTTTGTTATTATCAGAACTGAGAGAGGAGGGAGAGGAAAAAAAAAAAGCAAGCAAGCAAGCAAGCAAGCAAGCAAAAGCTTCCTGTCTCGAAGCCCTAGCAAATTGAATATTGTATTTAAAAGTCAATTTCATTGAGGAGATTACGCAAATCAGCCACTCTCCGTTTCCCGCTGGCAGCCTCCGCCTTGATGCATCTCTTAATTTAGTGCGGTTTACTCTATTCATTTGCCGATACTCCACCGGAGATCTTTTCATGCTTCGTTGCTCGCTTATGTCCTTTCCTTTGCATTGTTACGGCATTTTCGTTCATTCTTTCTGATCTCGCTGCTGTCAAAGTCAAACCCTAAAAGCAATTATCCCCTTGACATTTAATGTGCTCGACCAGGGTGAATTTTATTTTACCACCTTTTTTCAAAAAAAAAAAAAAAGAAAAAAGAAAAGATTTAAACATCGTTCAGGGTGTAGTTCAGCTGTAACCAGGTCCCTGGGAGTGTCCCTTCTCTTCAGCAGCCAGTTTTAATAACAGATTCATGCTCTTTGTCCTCGACTGTAAACCCTTATGTGGAGTGGAGGTCAGCCAAAGATCTACCGTAAGACCCTGAACCTATCAAAGCCGGGGCCTGGACCGCTTGGGTTCACGTGTAACAGCGGCCTGACCAGGGGGGAAGGCGAGTCTTCTGATTGGTCGGTTTTCTTTACGGCACACGTGTTAGTCATTAACACGTCCTACAACGGTAGTTACAGATGTGATTAAAACAAGTTGGGGGACAGGTGGGTCCTCAAGCACGTTTGTTGAGCTCTTTGTTCTACAAAGAAGGTTCTCGTTAGCTGGTTGAAGGAGAACGGATTTTTGAGGTCGGTGGGCTGAAGGTTGCATTCTGGTTCTTCCCCTTGACATAGCTATCCACGTTACCATCCGAGCCCTTGACCTCCGTTTATTTATCTTTCTCTGCGTGTCTTGTTTTTCTGCGTTCCCCTCAGCTCCACACTTTTGGGGGCTGATCCTAATTTCATTTCTGGACGTCCAAAGGTTCTCTGTTCTCAGAGCAACGCTTCAGGAATGAGATATTTTAGAGTTCTTCTCAGACCCCGGTGCCACTGTGTTCACAAAGCCGTGTTGTGCTGGTAACCCGAGAGGAACGGTGAACGCCCTGCAGGCTAAACGAAACGCTAGCAAAACCTAGCTGCAGAACGGAGGCCCTTGAACCGTTGTTTCCTTTCTTACTACATCCTGTACAATATTATTTTTCCTCTTAAAGTTGATGAAAGAGCGATCGTTCAACCGCTCCGTACTTCAAAAAGGTGTGGGAAAGGAATGGGTGTTTTTTTTTTTTTTGGGGAAAAGAGGGAGAAATGTTTAGTGTTAACGGTCAGGTAGGATTCAAAGTGGCATCTGAAAGCAGGGTGACGCATGAGCGAGGAAGAGGGCCATGCTCACTTTCACAGAGCTGCGTTTATAGTAAGCAGCATCGTTTTTGCCCTTTTATGGCCGTTCTCTTTCCTCTACAAATATTCACTAATGCCATGGCATCTCCTTACCTCTCATTTTTCTCTCTCTCTCTCTCTCGTTCTGGCGGTTAAGTCTAAGCGAGAGCTGACAGTGTCAGGACGGTCTGTTCAACCGTCACCTTCCTGTGATTCATCCACTTGAAATGTCCTGTAAAAGTGCCTTTTAAAGTTGTGTATGTGTGTTTTCTAATCCTGCAAAAGGTCCATGACACTTTTTTTTTCTTTAAACTCTGTGCACATAAAAAGCTTTACTCACTCTGGCAGTGTTTAGGTTGTATTCCTTAGACCATTGTCTGTTTACGCTGCATGCCATCAACACTCTGTGTGTGTGTGCGTGTGCGTGTGTGCGATAACAGATTTTGGATATAGTGTACTAATCCCACACTACTGAAGCGTAAACCTTAACTACGCCGTGAATCGTAGATAAATCCGTGCGTGAATAACGATCACCTAAAGTACGTGTTTGTTAGTTAATGCATTAATTAACACACAAGGCTAATGAATTAACGCAATCAAACCTGATTTAGAAACAAGAATACTAATCAAACGTGCATCATCTTTGGCTTGTTTATATAATTTGCCACCTGCAGCTCCGCACGCTAACATCACTAATCCTCTTTAGCGAATGTAGAAACATGCACTAATAACAAACAGCAAGCATATGATGTCATCTATCCATTTCTCTTAAATCCCACTATAATACTAGCACATGCCCCCATGCAGCATATTCATTTAGACGACATCACCATTTATCTGTAGAGTCTGTGTCATTTTGTGATGTGGCAAATGATAAAAAAGAGTTAACATTGTGCACATTTCATATTCACATATTTCTCTCAAGCAGGTTCGATCGAGACAAATCCCTGTGTTAATTAATACATAACGTAACTAACACCTACTTAAGGTTGTCATTATTCAGGCATGAATTCCTCAGTAGTTAGGGTTAACTCTTCATCAGTTAGTGATTAGCACATGCTTTAACTTATTAGTTCATATTTAAGAAAAGGTTTCATTCGTAATTATTATCATTTCTATTTCAAATGGACTGGAGAAAGATTGTTAAAGTGAATAGTGTGTAAATTAACAATTTAAAGCAAATAAATGGCCGTGTCAGACGTATGTGTTTTTGCTTTTCCTTTGAAATGATTACATCACATCACATCACAGCCTCGATGAGGGAAAAACCCCCCCCCAAAAAATCCATGATGAAATACTAAAGTGACTAATCACAAAGCTTCACAAACTTACAGCAAAGTGCTGAAGGAGAAAATGTCACATTTCGAAGCTATTAATATGTATATGGTACATTGGGAAAAGCGTTAAGTCCTGTTCCTTATTAAATCTCATTAAGGCCATAATATGCAGTGTGTCATCAATTAAAATCAATCACTGTTGCAAAGCTGTAAAGATAAAGATGGCTCTGGATTTGCCCAAAACGTACCGCTTTGTTCTTGGCTACATAAATGCATTTGGCATGCTTTATGACCACAGCTCATTTGATGTCTTCTGACTACTTTTTTTTTTAACCTCCTCTATAAATGCCTTTCCTTTCTCTCCCTGTAATTACTGTACGGTTATGGTATAGTATGGATTATCCTCGTGTTAAATCCATTACAAATGACCGGGGGTGGAAAAAGTACTATATATACACAGATATATAGATATACTTAAATGTGTTTTTTAAAAAGAATTTTTAAACACTCAAAGTCACATGATATTAGAAGGACATGCTTCTTCTTCATCGATGCACATAAATTATAAGAAGGTATAAAAGGTTTAAGGTAAAGGCGCTTGTTGTTTTATGGCGATGTTGTTCGTGAAATTAAACAACAGAGTTTAATTGTTATAACCCTGATTTTTTTTTTGTGATTCACACAAATGTATGATGAAGTTTATTCATGCAAAGGTCGATTGGACATATTGGAACAGATTTGATTACATGGTCTTAAATTTTAAGATAATGATCAAGAAAATGACTCAAATAAAATGCGACTCAAGAAAAAAAAAAAGTAAAATACAACTTGTGTAATTAATTTTTTTCTTTCTTTTTTTTTTTTTTTAACAATTAAATGTTCTTATTTATTCCTATATTAATTAACCCACCACCAAGTCTACACCACCTTTATTATGGACGATGATAATGTCAATTAAAGCTAACTTTGCCAAATTTCTCTAGCTTGCTAGGTTTGTTGGAAGCTAGCTAACTCTATATTCATACATGTTTCTAGGCACATAGCGAGATGACCCTTCTGGATTACCCTGAGCTACTGAACATCAAAGTGATAGCTCAGATTACTGAGTTTTCATGCTGTAAAACATCAACAAACTACTAAAAGTAAAACTACTGCTCACTAGTACATCAGCTAGCTGATGTCTTACCTGTACGTGTTTTCTCAGGTTGTGTGTTGGGCTGCTAAATGCTGATATTTCCACAGATTCTTGATGTTTAATCACACTATATTTGGCCTGGGATGCTCGTCTGGTGTTCACTGTCTCAGACATTGCTGCTGCTGACTGAAGTATCTGATGTCTGAAATGGAGAGGTTCAACAGGAAACTGATGATATTTGATTGAAGTTTATACCCATACTGTATGTTTTAGAACTGAATTACACTCTAATGGGCATAACGGGATTATAATTTTTTTCACTTTGTACATGGTCAAATAGAAATGCAGCTTAGGCAAATACTTCATTGGTAAAAAAAACAACAGTGAAATAAGACTACATGCAGTTTGTTGTTTTTCACTCCTTAACCAAGCCGAGATTTCAGAAGTTCAGGTAATATAGAAACCCTTGAAAGTAGCACAGTAGCAAAGCACAGTCGCTCATGCACTTTCTCTATAAAAAAGTTCAAGTGGCAGCCACCATTTTAGCTGCATTTTGCTTTCAAACAAATAAAGACCAGGCCGTTCCATTAAACGCAGGCCTAACCTGTGTTTGGCCGGACGCTTTCACGCAGGTCTGTGTGAGTGTATGTGGCTTTGATTAGACACACCCGGTGAGGCCCCTGCTCGGCCATTTCATCTACGCAGGAATTTCTCAGTTTCAGAGGGGCCTCTGAGAAAAATCTCAGCACAAACAAACAAAATATCAACTTACGCCTGCTGTGCAATTCGGCCTCTCCAATCTGGAGATGCTCGAGCAATGCACTGTTTATTGTTTTAACATAAACCTCACTGTTGCCATCACTCACAACCTAATTAGATTTTACCTTCCTTGTTTTGCTTTGGCCTCCCTTCCTCTTCTCGGGCTTTTTATTCTTCCGTGAGCCGTATGAAACGAGGTGCTGTATGTTTTGAGCCTGCATGGGGAATTCAGGATGCGAGCCTCAGATGAAAATGACACCTAAAGTGCATACTTTCCGAGCAGACTTGCTGTTGTAGGCACTTAAATAACGCAATTGCACTTTGAATCTGTCAGTTGAGAACTTTAAATATTAAGAAGGAAATGTTGATATGTTTTGCTGGAGTTCCTTATCTGTGAACCTTCGGGAGCACACGTGCGCACACACGCACAACGACAGTGTTCTAATAAAGTGTAAAGCGAGTGGTTTACCACCAGGGATGGTGTAGACGCCTCAGCGTGGTGAGATTTGCCCCAGTGTGGCCCAGCCAAAGCAGGTATCAACCACTTTCCCCTGGCATCGCCAACAGGCAGTGGCACACCTTAGAGGGCTGTCACCTTTTCCGAGGGGGATGTGACGCACCTCTAGCTTTTCCGCCTCTCCAGGGCATGTGTTGTGTCACCAGGGGAGACCTTCTGGTTCCCGTATGAAAGGCACCTTTGTCTCAAAATCTGCCTTTTAAACAGGGATTTTGGCATCTCTTGACTGATGACTGGTTGCACTTGATTGTCGAGGGAAATTTTAGGATCTCATTTGTTGTGTTGTCTTTCATCAATTTTCTAGCCCAGACACTCAGAACTCCAAGGGTGTGAAGCGTTAGAGAAAAGTCTTCAGAGTTGTTACTTTATACCATCTCTTCTTTTTCCATGCATAAACAGGCTGACTTGAAATCTCTTTTAGAAGTTACCTCACCCTCAAGGGCTTGTATATATGATTTTACTTGCACCTTTAAAAACACCATTCATTTACAGTCGTACACTATAGTACATCATTCACTCGGGGAAAAGTTGCTGTTTTTTACTATCTATACAAACTACAGTCAAAAAGAAGAAAAAATCAACTACCGATCACGTAAGTATCCGCTATACCTGTAAAGTATAAGTTACTTTACAGCGTCACTAGTAGCAATTCAGAGCACCACAAAGCTTGAAGCTGTAACATGACTAGTACTGATTCACAGCATTATGAATAAGTAGCTATATAAGTAGTTATGAATAGTAGCTATAAAAATATAACTTTTTTAGAACCTTTTCACAGCATTTTTGACCACAATTCACGTCGCAAAATGATATAGATATAACATTACTAGTGCTGATTAACGTTGTCATGAATTTACATAGCTATAACATAACTAGTAGAGTCAGAATGTCACAAAATGACGTAGATATAACGTGACACTTATTTATCAAGAATTTACATAGCTATGTCCAGCATGATTCACCTCGCAAAATTCTCTAGATATAACATTACTACATAGATATAACGTTACAACGGTAACAGTGTCGTGAATTTACATAGCTATAACGTGACTAGCACAGATTCACAATTTCAAAAAGTTATGTAGTATAAATAGCTTTTTGAAGTTACGTAGCTATAATGTGACGCACCGAGTCAAAATGTTATATAGCTAGTTCCTGTCACGTAGCATAACCGATTTATCACGTTACAAAGGTACACTGCTATAAAGTAGCAAGGATTTTTTCCAAACTTTACTACATCTCACAATGTAAGTGGTTACGTAAGTGGATATAATGACATGTTGGTGATCAGGAAATGGTGTAGCTAGGTAATAACAACGTAATCTGTTTAGCTGGGTAGTGTGTGTATGAGTTCCATTATGTTGGGTTTCTGTTACATTTTTCACTCTGTTTGGGAAATTCTAAAAGTAGAGGCCTTGTCAGGAGGTTTTACTGACCTAACCCTGTAACCCATAAAGTCCTCTTATGGTATTGTATACACAAGCAATGGCACGTTGTTTTCTTTCCTAGCCTTAATTCCTTACATGGAAACAAACAGAGAGTGCAGCCAGCTTAAAGTATCGAAGGGGCACTTTTGCGTTTCACGGCAGATCGAGTAAACCTGGGCAAGCAGAAAACAGAGGTTAGGGCTTCCATATCAAACTCCTGGGACGTTCTGGATTGAATGTCACTCCTTGTTTAAACGCGGCATGTCAGCATTCAGATATGAGAAGACAAACGTGAAAACCGTGCTCCAATATACGGTGCTTGAGTTTGCATCTTTGCACCTCAAAGCGCACTTGTCATTGCCGAGCTGAGCGTTCTGCACTTCTTTCTCTCCCGCACTGTCCGTCGTCTCGCTGACTTTCTTTTCTCCTGAGCACACACCCAGTACACACCATTTGATAGAAAATGGATCCTTTTTTATTTTCTCCTCCCTCCCTCATGTCCCTTGAGCGCTGAGCCCTGGCTTCCCCCATAGCGTTTGAGAAGAATGTTTGGAGGCCCTGTTCATATTTTGTTTGCACAATGCATTCCTGAAGACTCTTTATTTATGTCAATCTTTCTTTTGATCAGAGTCCGGTTACCCCACTTTGTTCCCCGTGAGTGAAAGAAGCCACCTGTGAGGCTGCGGCCAGGGGTCCGGAATTCTTGGGCGAGTTTACAGTCAATTAATATGACAAAATTATTTCTTCACATGGTAAACTACTTATGTAAGGCGATCCTGGCCAGTGCCTGATTCTTTGACATCTGGGTTGGATATTTTAGACAGATGGCTCTACCTGCTCTGGGACTCTCTTTTCATCCCCCCACTGCTATTCACGCAACCTTTCTTTTTTTGTGGGTGAGAGGTAGGGGTTACGCTTGGATGCTTGGGAGAGTAATACCACGGCTGGGGAAGTGTGTGGGGGTTGTTTTTTCACCTTTTACTGTTTAGCAGTGGCTGTGCTCACGGGGTTTGTGTGTACATAATGTTCACTACAGTCAGACCAAACAGCCTTAGCGTTTTCACTCATGCTCTGGTAGGAAATTGTCCAAACCTACAGTATGTATCATACATGAGGGTGTATGCCTTTCTGGAAAAAGTTTCTAGTCTGCTTTTAAATAGTGTGAAAAAGAAATTTCATCAACTTATTAAAAAAAAAAAAAAAAAATAGCCTTGATATCTTGAGAGGCTTTTTTTTTGTTTTCGCCTTTTTATACTTTTTCAAATCTTTTTTTTTTATAGAAACCCCCATCTCGAAGCTGATTAACCTCACTAATCAAGAGACGTCTCACGCCCCCCAGCCCCCCCAGCCCTCTTACTGGCCAGGCATTTTTTTCGTTAGTGATAATCAGAGTTTTTGAGCGCACTTTTAAATAGCTCAGCCAACTAGTGCTTGTCCTGCTATCAGTGCCTGGACTGAGACGCTAGCCGCGGACACGTTCTCATCCGTTCCTCCTTCTAACCCTCCCTCCCTTCGTCCGTCCCTCCGCTATCCCAGAACCCCCTCAGGAGTGGCACGCTTGTGAGCGCTCCATATCCAAATAATTAATCCAAAGCAATTACTCACTGCCTTCATCCATCTCTCAGCCTGCTAACAAAACATTTCTACATATGTCCTCATCTGTTAACTTTAATTATGCCTGGCTACAATTTATCAGTCCCACATTAATGAAATGGGCTCTTTTCTCCTAGTTTTCTCCTTTTTTTGAACTAGAGAAAAATAATAAGTGAAAAAACCAACAGTAGGGAGTCTGACAGAAAGAGGCAGCGAGTGTTGAGGAGATACTGCATTTTCTTCTCCTGGCTTTGTTCTAATCATGGAGCAGAGTTACCTTAACAAATTTTCTTTCAGCAAAATGTAAAATAATAATAATAATAATAAAAAAAAAAAAAACAAGTGCACAGCTCTTCATTTTCTTCCACGATTTAAAGAACCTGTTTCACAATGCTTCCTGTTTCCTCACCTGGAACTTGCAGATAATGTGCACGCTTAATGTTAATTGAATTCCTGCCATTCACCACAATGAACAATGAGCTTTTGTTGCATCTTATTGTTTGTTGCGCTACGGTGAGATGTATTTATTATGCAGAATACCGTCAATGAATAGACCACGCTCTGAAAGAAATCGCTTATTGTTTGAGGAGTGGAACTGCTACCTTCTGTCAAGACCAACCGTGCAGCAAGCAGCAGTGTTCATCTTCTTGCATGTATTATTTGTCTGTATGTCTACTGGGAAGTACAAAAGTATTCCTCTGACAGTTCCTCAACCTCAGCTACGTCACTCCAGTTCATAAATGGTTTGATCTAGAGACGCTGAAAAGTGGAATTTACGCGTGGGGCTTTAAGAATTTGGAGTTTCTCATTACCCTAACTTTCATTAAGTATTTCTGCTTTTCCTAGCGTACTAAGAGCAATATATTCAAAGTTTTTAAAAAAGACCCATATGAATTTTTTCCCTCAACAATCATTATTAAACCTGCTTGATAAGACGCTAAAATTTAGAGGTGTTATCTACCACTAAACCAGTGTCTTGACAAATTTTCTACCAGACTTACGGCAATACAATAATTTGCGTTTACACCCCGATTGTCCCATAAACCATTTCCAAATGCCGGTGTACTGGTAAAAATGTTCGCAAGGACAACAAGAAAAGTTTGGAATACACAATCTGCTTCCTCCCAGAAGACAGAAGGATCTTGATGCATGCCTTCCCTGTACCCTGAGAGATGGTGGGAACAGTCGAGCGACACAAGAAGGAAATGGAAGATTCCTGCACTGGGTTATGTTAGTGGACTGGACATTGGAAGGTGCTAGTGCTCCACTAGGGCTCATCCTTGCCTCCATGAAGGGCAGCCTGGAAGCAATTTGCCAGTGTAAATTGTTGCCACACATGGGGCCGGGTGCTGGCAGGGTCAGAAGCCCCCCATGTCATACCCTGTCATTTCAAATTAAGTTATGCAAAGCGAGGTGGCCACTTAATTTCCTTGTAAGTCGCAATGCAGGGCCCCTGGGGCATAATGAGCAGGAAGTTATAATTGGCCAGAGCTGTTGATTGCGATAATTGCTACTGTCTTTACAAGGTAGCTGGACCAACCCAGATCGGCCTGTTACCAAGAAATGACAGCACGCTGAACACAGCAAGCCCGTGACATAAGGACGAATGGGTGGGTGAGGGGCTATGGAAGTGCATGAAAGGCAACTTGGTGGGATCTGCATAAATAATAGCAGTGGGGGATTTTTTTTCTGTTGTGCACAGTGGGCCACGCTAATCCATATTTTCTTGTTCCAACAACAATGCACTTAGTCCTTCCCTGCTGACCTGCTGACCGTCCCTGCCCACTTGTTGACCTTAATTCCACGCTTTGTCTGAGAGGAAACTCACCACAGTTCCTTCTCTTTGTTCGTCTACGAGTGAGGAAAGGGTCATTACTGTGGTCAGGACCTCTGACGTAACTCATGTCTCTCTTCCACACCAGGCAGAAACACTACAGAGTCTTTGAGTCAGGAAAAAACGCAAACGGCCTAAACAAAAGGAACTCCGAGATCGGCCTCTCGGTTACTCATTCTGTCAGTTCTCTGAATCGGTTTGGTTGTACGTGTAATTACAGCCGTAATTAGGAAAACAGCACTGGGGCTGATGAAGTGCTGGGCTCTTCTCCCTCACAACATGTTTCCTCTCTGCCGATTGCCGAGACTCTGCGATCTGAATGCAACTCTCATTATTTCTCTTTACTAGTAAACATTGTTAGTCATTCTAGGTCATTAGACTTGAAAGCCAAAGGGACAGAGTGTTTACTAAACTTCTGAGATCACATGGCGTGGCTGCTTCCTCGTTCCAGACGAGCCTCTAATGAGATAAACACTAATTCAATCCGGGCAAAATTGGAGAATCTTAAATATTTACTGTTCCTGTCTACGAAACACGATTAATCCGCAGAACAATATTAAAAGGCTTGTTATTTGAGTTAATGGTAACAGGATTTGTTGTCATTGTTATTTAGTTTGGTTCTCCTGTCTGCCTTGAGCACATTATTCTCATTTCCGTAACAGAAAAGGATGTAGCTAGATCTAGGGGGAAAAGTATAAAAGAAGGCATGTGGCTCGTGCAATTCTGTCCTTTGCATATGACATGTTCTCGCACTTGATGTCTACTTGCTACAGTACAAATAGCTCAGCATACTTCATTAAGGTTGAGGGTCACAGATCCTTTAAGTCTCTCTGACAGAACCACTCAACCCAACCTTCTCAGATCTCAGGCTACTCCTTGTTCTGCCTCTTCATGTATAAGGCCCGCTGGGTCATGGGGGTTAATGAGAGACCTTTTTTTTCTATTCTATCTCAATTAACAGACTAATATACCGTCTTCACTGCAAGTTCATTACTGAGCATGACTTGTTTCTCCACAGATGGGGAACACAGATGCTCTGACAGAAAGATTAAGAATTATGTGTTTTCCAAGTTGGCTTGTTACATGGAGAAGAATCCCAATCCGTCCATCAATTTTCTGTAGCACTTATCCTACGCAGAGTTGCAGGGAACCTGGAGTCTATCCCAGGGGGACTTGGGACATAAGCTCAGAAGATGCCCCTCAGTGGACTGTGAGAGGAAACCGGAGTATGCAGAGGACCCCCCTGAAAAGCTATAACGTAAAACTCCGCCCACACGGTCTTGAGGCGGAAACTGAACCCTAATCTCCAGATGAATGTTAATAACGCTCAGTGTGGGATTATTGTACAACGTCAACTGAGATTATTATGGAGATTTATATAGACACATTTGTAACTGCAAGTTACCATCATATTTTATTCACAGAATGCAGTTCCCTTCTTTTATTTCAAGATGGAAGACTTTAACTTCCAATATACAGAGTCCAGTCTTGTGTTCCATGATCTCATGTTGAGTAATATAATACTCTATCATGGTTAACGTTAGATATTTTCACTCTCGTGCCCCGCTTCTTCCTTTAAACTTTGTATTTTGAAGAGATCGCACCGCTCATGATGTTAAACAAGTACACTCTCAGAGTTCTAATTGCCAACTTTTGTCAGTTTTTTTCCCCCCGTCGAGATGTGGTTGCGCGTGGGCTAACGATGCACAGCTACAAAGGCAGCGCAGCGCTGGGGTTAACATGTCTCGGCACACTCCCTGGAAGCGGGATTTTTGGGGTTTAGACACCCACTGAGACAGAATAATGAGTATATGTTTCTAATCTGGGTCCCTAGGAGATTGCAGCTCCCTTGTCTTTTTCACACTGGTTGAAATCGCCAGACTCTCCTTTCTCTCTTTTTTTTTAACAGGCTAATTTAGAGTCGTCTTTGATGCTTCTTACCAGAGCTTCTATTTCAAATATCCAAATTCAAGGATTAGTGGGGTTTTGTGCAACAAACCCCAATTTATCCTGATTTCTTCTCCTTTATTTTGCCGTTCTTCTGACCTTACAACCTGCAAACACTGACGTGCTAAGAACGAGCGCTCCTGTTTTTTTGTCGATTTTTTGGTATGCGTATGTGTACGCTTCGTCGTAATCCAGATCAGATCACATGTTTGTATTCCACAAGGGCATAGCACAGCTATTTAGGCACCGTATCTTGTTTTAAGATTCATTAGTGGGAATAATGTGAAATAATAAGGACTGAAGTATATTCTCCTGGTGTTCTTCCAAATCCCTTTGTCGGGTGCAGTACTGTCACTTCTAAGTCAGAGCGTGATGAAAGAGGGGAACGATGAGGAGACGTATTCGGCAAGCACCCGTCATCTATTAACTTAACTCAGTGACTTTCAGGATCCCTCCACAGATCCTCAGCTGAGGCGCTCAGTGGATCTGGCAGCTTATACACTATTTCACTCGAGCCTGCATCCCTCTGCGTACTTTGTGTTTGTGTGTGTGTGTGTGTGTGTGTGTGTGTGAGAGACATTATGCATTTAAATCTCTTTTGTGTTGGTTTGCCGCCACACTCTGTCACTCTCAATGTCACCGAGGGAGCTAAACCGAAGAAAAAAAAAAATGGGGAGAAGAGGAAAGAAGCAACGCAGATCATTCACAAAATGAAAGAAAACTCAAGAAGCCAACACACACAGCTTCTTGTTTTGCTTTATGACTCCTGATCCTCGTCATTTATCATCCTTCCATCACGCTCACTGTTTTGTCCTCCCCGGGATTTGGCATGACCTCAGACCCTGCCGCTGGCTCTGTGGAATTCTGTACGCAGTACATCTGAGGCCTTGCTTTGACCTCATGGTGCTTTGTGCTCCCATTAAAGCCGTGATGGTGGGAAACAGAGATCAGAAGGGTCAGAGATTGGTCTATGGTTAAAGGAGAAGATGTTCCTGCAGCCTTGGAGCAGTGTGTACACAATGTGGACATTTACATACTACAAAAGGGACCACACACACCTGTAGAGGGGTCTGGAGTGCAGTGGTGCTAAGTGAAGTGTCCATAAAACGTGCATGAGGAAGAAAGGGGTTCAAAATTAGGCACTTGAAAACTTTTGTAGCAGAACTGATTAGTCTTGGAAAAAATCTTGGTCTTAGTTCCCTTTGTTGTAATCTGCCAATCACATGCATCTATGTAAATTAATGAGCTGCAAGGGGAGGATTTTCACAGACCTTCATAGATGTTTTAGAAAAAAATTATTTATCTTCTCAGGCCTGATTAGTCAATTCAGCAAACCTGTTTTTTGTTTTTGCTTTTATTAACGCAGATGAATGAACAACGTAATTATGTCAGAAACTAGATGCATGAATGAGTCTAAAACCTGAGTCTAATACACTTCTGGTTCCCTCACCCTGAAACCAGTGGGTTTGATAAATAAGCTTTAGGTTTAAATCCTGAAATAAGGTCTGTGGTTAACACAAGCTCAAGAGATTTTTTTTTTCTATGAAATAAAATCCATCAGTATAACCCCACTCATTATTTTATTTTATTTCATTTTTATGTAGCTTGAAAATGCTAACAAGTGAGACTAGAGAGGCTGAGGAACATTAAACATCATCACCCCAGTGATACCGTGAGTAACAGGGTATGGAGTCAAATGAACACTAATGTACATAAATGCATATTTAAAGTACACAGAGGGATGCAGGCTCGAGTGAAATTGTGTACAAGCTGCCAGATCCACTGAGCACCTCAGCTGAGGATCTGTGGAGGGATCCTGAAAGTCACCGAGTTAAGTGAATAGATGACGGGTGTTTGCCAAATACGTCTCCTCAGTAATACCCTGCTCGTAGATTTTTTGAAGCTTTTAACTTAAAAGTAGCTAAATGGGACTAGTGAGGCTGTTCGGACTGATAAATACCATCATGCTGAATATTAAAACGTGTCTATTACTGCTTGGTTGTGTGTATAGTAATAACTTTTCATTCAGACAAAGTGAAGTGGTGGTGATGTTGAAGTCATGTGATCATGGTGTTATAACCTAGCTTTATACTTTAAAATTCATAAAAGCTGTGCAGATTTGTGAAGATTACCTTGCAGAAAACATATAAGAAACATAAACCTTTGTTGGTCACAGGGCTGATTTTCCTGTTGGGTTTATTTGTCAAGAGAACTAGCGTTGCTTCCGGGTTAGGCTACAAAAATGTCCTACCTGTAGTGCTCTATTATTCACTTTAAAACACGGGTCTCAGATATCTGTTTAGAGTCTGTGGCACCAGTCAAAATGTCATCTATCTATCTATCTA